>BTHU01000002.1:17103907-17478044 GCA_036184795.1 Tokudaia tokunoshimensis
TTGAGGGTCAATACTCCTTTTAATGAAAACATGGCACACCAACTACTAACTCAGGTAGCTCTCCTGAGTGAATGATGGATCCAGAAATATTGGTTTAAATATTAAAAGTTTACAGGTCCCATTTGCCTCAAGCTGTGATGACTATCCCCCTGCAGCATTCCTAGAAACTGTTTCTAGGTTAATGTTAAGGGTTTGTTTTTATTGTATGTAATTTTTATTGAATTTTTTTATATATTATAATTATGCTTTTCTACTTCCTCAACTCTTTCAAGATCCTTTCCTTCACCCTAACCACCCTGGAATGAGAGATTATTATAATTTACATCACGAGAGATATTTATTTTAATAACACTCGGAAAGTCAAAAGATATCGATTAAACATTATTGTTCAGGGCTTATATAGTTACATTACAATGATTTCTTGTTACTTCTGCTGTCATGAGCTGAATTTTAATAATTGGGGACTATGGGTGAGGATACCAATGAACTGTCTACAATGTGAATCTAAAACTATCCAAAAGTGAGGGCAGGGGGTGACTCTCTAGTAATGAGTGATTTTGTTTGGTGTGTAGTGAAACAAGCTAAATGTTCAGTTAAAAACAAAGTTGGACATCTGTCAAAGAATACATGAACAACTGAGCAGGCTAACTCAGTTTCTGCATTAGTAAGTACCACATTGTGTTCCAGCACATCCCAACTGTGTGGAAGTGTCATTTCATCAGTAAATCTGAGAAAGCCAACCACTTCCTTGAGTTCTATTAGGAACAGATCATGAGGTTCACAATCTTCTACCTGATCAAAAACGTAAGTAGCTGTGCCATGTCCCACAAATACACACATTTTGTTAGTAAGTAACTCATAGTTTCAGAAGTAATTAGAATATTAATTATGATTTTTCAATCTAGGTTCTCAAGACAATAATATTTATTAAGCCATTTGGTTCATTTGTATAGGCCTACTTTTAAAATGGAAGAAAATTACTGAACAGCTAAGGTGTTAAGAACTGAAACAGATTCTCAAAGTTTTCTAAGTCCTTCTTTCTCATCCTTGTGAAAATAAAAGAGAAATGTCCCTGTAAGCAGGATCTATTATCACGTCAACCCCTAAGGAGATGTCTGTGTATACAATGTACTAGTGAACTTCCTACTTTAATCCTAATGCTCATTTTGATGTCTTCTCTGTGCTCCTGTATTTTCCAGCCCTTGTTAGATTTATGGCCAGAAGTTTATAGTCACTAGGCTTTTCTGTGCTGGAATTCTCAGTGTTTATGTATAAGTACATCAGGTAAATCCTGGGATAACAATGTCCTCATTGTGGTGCCACAATTAAACTCCATTGGAAAGAGTCCAGAATGGACTTGTCTTACATTGACTTTGCTCTTCCTATATAATTCTATTTTCAATCAACTTAGGGATATTTTAATTCCTACAAATTTATCTGTATAAATTTCTTCAATTTTATCAGAGATATTTTAATTCCTACCAATTTATCTGTATAAATGTCTTCAATTTTATCAGAGATATTTTCCATGTAAAATGTATTCCTGTAATTTTTCATTGTATATGTGAAGTAAATAAAGCAATTCATCAAACAATGTTTTCAATGTTTGAAACTACTTAACTAACTCATAATATATGGAAGCATACTTTGAATATGGGATGTTCATCAATCGCTATGCAATATGTTTACATAGCACTTTGATCACAACTGTGTTTCCTGACTCTCATACACAAGCACATCACAAACAGTTGGGGATGTGCGCATGACAGACAAGCAATGGTAAACACAACAGGATGCTTTGAAAAACTTCACAATAAACTGACTCATGACTAGCATGCTATTTAAAAGTATTTCTTATTTTCTTATTTTGATGAAATGAATGTTGTTTCCTTTGTTCCTTTTTGAATATAACTCAGGTAAAAGTCCCCATACTTATCCATGATATATAATTTTCAAAAATACTTGATCATGCGAAGATTAAAATAAAACAAAGCAAGCATCAATAGAGTAATAGCCTTAGGAAAAACAAATGGATTAGTTGCATAAAATAAATAATAAATGGGAAGGGATCTCTTAAGATATGAGTAGGTTTCTCTATTGGAAACATGAAGTTAAACTTTAAAATTGATATGTGTACATGTATGTATGCACATGTGTGTGTGTATGAGAGAGAAGAGAGAATTACAAAACTGTTAATTATAGTTCGTGTCATGACTATGTCTTTAATATATTTTTTTTCAATTTTATCAGAAATATTTTCCATGTAAATCTTCAATTTTATCAGAAAATGTTTATAATACTATTTTCAATGAACTTAGGGATATTTTAATTCCTACCAATTTATCTGTATAAATTTCTTCAACTTTATCAGAGATATTTTCCATGTAAATCTTCAATTTTATCAGAAAATGTTTTTACCTCTACTTTCAATCAATTTAGGAATATTTTTATGCCCACTATCTTATCTGTATAATTTTTCATGAAATAGTTTTAACGTGTTTTTCTATATATTTCTTGAGTTTTATCAGAAATATTTTCCCTGTAGATTTTCAATTTTATCAGAAAATGTTTATAATTCCACTTTCAATCAACTTAGGAATATTTTTATGCCTACCATTTTCTCTGTATAATTTTTCCATGAAATAGTCAATCTTAACATGTTTTTCTGTATATTTCTTCAATTTTATCAGAGATATTTTCCATGTATATTTACACAATGGAATACTACTCAGCAATTAAAAACAATGAGTTCATGAAATTCTTAGGCAAATGAGGAACAGGGAGAGGGAAGAGGGATTATGGGACTTTCGGGGAGGGGGGAACTGGGAAAGGGGAAATCATTTGGAATGTAAATAAAGAATATAGAAAATAAAATTAAAAAAAAAAAAACAAAAAAAATCTCCTACCACTGGTACTTAGTTTGGGGCACTAACGTTTTCCTTTTGGCTTCATCACCTTGACTGAGACATTTAACACAATCTTAAGCATTATATTAGAGTTTTTAAAAAAGATACAGAAGAATTAAAAAACCCTGCTCTAATTGCCATAGTTTTAGAGTGTCTATAAAAGGAATGAAAGTTGTTTTGTTTTGTTTGTTTTTCACTTAGCCAAAGTAATCCATGTTTCTAGTTTTCAGAACACTGCTTTTACCAATGTGTCATAGGCCTTGACACATCTACTTTATTTTCTCAGATAAAGTTGCCTTATCTATGGACTCTGTGCCTGAATATATAAAAGGTAGGGTCATATTTCTGACTTTATACACATTGCTTGCTTTTATACACATTTTATAAGTTTCAAGTACCCTGTGATTTATTAAGTATCCATTGTCATTTTACCCTCCTCTTATTTCATTTCACACCTGTAAATACATCTTAAGGACCTGGATTTGTTTATTCATAGTAAGAGCTCTTAAATCTTAGAAGTTTTGTCTACCTTAACTGTTTACTAGGCAAATTTTACTGCAGTAAGTTATAGCTGAATTTCTTTTTTATTTATTATTAGAAACCACAATGTTGCAGATGAATGGCCGTTCTTTGTAATGAGAAACAGAGAGAAAACAGGTTTCTGCATTTAAATTAGATCTTATGTCACCAAGTTAAAAGATCAAATGACTTCCCTCTTCTTGACCAAATTACAATACAAATACTTATATGATTTATGAAAGAATAATTTACAAATGTAGAAATTACCTTAGTCTAGCTAAAGGTATCACAGTCTAGGGACATTCTTAGAGAAAAAAAAAAAGAGTAATTGCTATGACTTTAACACAGTGAAAATGACAGAAAATACGGTGATGATTTTCTATATATGATACTAATTTGGAAATAACAGAAAATTGCTAAAGCTGTGTAGCCGAAATATTTTTCATATATATTCTCACTAACAACATAGTTCCTACCCAGAGAATGTTTTACAGAACATGTCAATATATGTCAAGATGAAAACATTAATTATTTGTTATCTATATGGAATATTTTATTATTCTATAAGTAAGATGGGAGATCATAGTTTTTAATCTTTTATTTATTTATTTATTTATTTGTTTATTTATTTACACTCTAGACATTATTCCCCCCCACCCCAGTCCACCCTCCAACTGTTCCACATCCCACATCTCCTCCCCACCCTGTTTCCAAAAATGTCCCCACCACCATTCCCCGATCCCACCTGACCTCTAAACTCCATAGGGCCTCTAGTCTCTTGAGGGTTAGGTGCTTCATTTCTGATTGAACACAGATCTGGCAGTCCTCTGCTGTATATGTGATGGGGGCCTTGTATCAGTTGGTGTAGGCTGCCTGGCTGGTGCTCACCCTTCTCCTCAGTTTCTTTCAGCCTTTCCTAATTCAACAACAGGGGTTAGCAGCTTCTGTCCATTTGTTGGGTGCAAATATCTGCATCTGACTCTTTTAGGTACTTGTTGGGTCTTCTGGAGTGCAGTCATGCTAGGTCCCTTTTTGTGAGTGCTTGGTAGCCTCATTAATAGTGTCAGGCCTTGGGACCTCCCTTTGAGCTGGATCCCACTTTAGGCCTGTTGTTTGACATCAGGCTCCTCTCCATTTCTATCCCTATATTTCTGTCAGACAGGAACAATTATGGATTTTGACTGTGGGATGGCAGCCCCCTCCTTCATTTGATGCCCTGTCTTCCTGCTGTAGGTGGGCTCTATAAGTTCCCTCTCACTACTGTTGGGAATTTCATCTAAGGTCCCTCTCTTAGTGGGATTGCAAACTGGTACAACCACTGGAAATCAGTCTGGAGGTTCCTCAGAAAATTGGAAATAGATCTACCTGAAGACCCAGCAATAGTACTATTGGGAATATACCCAAAAGATGCCCCACCATGCCACAGGGATATGTGTTCCACTATATTCATAGTGGCCTTATTTGTGATAGCCAGAAGCTGGAAACAACCCAGATGTCCTTCAACCGAAGAATGGTTCAACAGAAAATGTGGTTCATTTACACAATGGAATACTGCTCAGTTATTAAGAATGAGGACATCATGAGTTTTGCAGGCAAGTGGATGGAACTAGAAAATATTATCCTGAGTGAGGTAACTCAGACCCAGATGGACATGCATAGTATGTACTCACTAATAAGTGAATATTAGTCAAAAAATAAAGTACAGAATACCTAAGATACATTCTACAGAACTCAAAAAGTTCAACAAGCTGAAGGGCCCAAGTGAGGACGCTTCAGTCCCACTTAGGAGGGAGAAGAAAGAAATCACAAGTGGGTAGGGAGAGAGGTGTCTGGAAAGGAAAGTGGACAGGCGTGGGGATATAGAAAGGGGAACCAGATCTGGTAATAGGTGAGGAAAAAGGACTGAAGCCCTAAGAGCCAGCAAAAAGAGTGGAAATAGGCAACCTCCAGAGGAGGTTGAGAAGGGGACTCTCCAGTTTTTAACTTTCCCAAGTGTGAGACTCAGAAAGGCAAACTCTTCCATGTGTTAAAACTAGTCATTTCTAGACATGAGGACCACTCAGCTTGATATTTAGAAAACTATCTCCATGTGATTTTGAACTTAATAAAATAACATCTTATTATCTATGATTTACAAATCCAAAAGAACATTATAACCCCTTTGTGTCACAAATTCATTGTTTCAAATAATCAATAAAGTCTTAGAGAAAAGACTAAGGTATCATTCATGGTCTTGGCTTCTTGGAGTGATTATATGTAGAAAAATTACATGTGATGTGGACAGAGATCATCTGATAATTATGCTGAAAGTCATAAGGGGCTTTGTTTCCACACTGCAGCACAAAGAGAATGTGTTATCCAGCTCTCTCCATTGAAATAATTAGATGGTTATTTAATTAATAACCTAAAAAGGTTATTAGTGAGAAGAATGAGAGAATGCAGGACGATTCACATGACTATAGACACTGATAAGGATCTATAGACTTGCAGTTGCTAACCAGACACTTAGCTGACAGTGACAACCATTTTAAACCAACAGCTCACATACAGAAGAAATGTGCAAATCAGTCCTAGTCTGATGGCTTGTGATCAAGAAGCCAAATATGGCTCAGCTTTTAATATGTGCCAGTTCCAGGCCCAAGATCAGATGGTTCCGCTCAAGTACAAGGGAGAAAGAATAAGAAACTTATACGTAAACTTATTTCAGTTCAAGTGATTCTGGCAAAAGGAAATTCCCTGCTACTCATAGTGTTCCTGACCTTTTGTTCTCTTTGGGTCTTCACCTAGTTTTGGGAGGCTTTGTTTTACTTAGTCTACCAATTCAAGCATCAATTTATCTACAGATACATGCAGAGGAAAGCTTGACCAAAAAAAGTTCAGTCAAAATGCAATCAGAGAATGTATATTCCTCTTTTGACTATACAGTGCCTATTTCCTACTGTGTAACTCTCAGTGTTGCAGACTTGTGCGCCTACTTAATCGATGTGTACTCAGGGGTTACAGATATCAGAGAATCACTACTCACATTTTCTGATCATGTGTGTTTTCTCAGGTCTGGGAAATTACATTAATTAAACAGTAACATAGCAACAAGTACTATTTACCTTAAAATAGAATACACCAGTATTTTATTAAAAGAATATATTGGAATAAACCATGAAAAATTCAACGGAGGGAAGGCCCCAGGAATGAGCTGTGAGGTATACTCTAGATATTCTAGCCAACCTCACACAGCTGCCACTGTGTGGGGAGTATATGACTTTCTTAACACACGGTTGTCCAGACATTTTCTTCTTAAAACTTAAATGAAATGGGGAGTTATAAAATACACTTGCACAGTTTGTGACTTTTATTGCAAATGAAGTCATGGTCAGGATGTCAATGGTTTGAAATACAGCAGTACGATTGTTTCTCTTTTCATGGGGAGCTGGAGTGTGGTATAAAGAGTACTTCATAAAGGCACCAGAGAGCACTATAAAGAAGAATAAGCTCTTTGACTACATTACGACATAAGGTGATAACTTTAGGTTAGTCCTAAATAATAGAGAACTGTAAAAAGTAATTAGGATTGAGCATGTAATCTAGAGAAAAGGGCAAAAGCACTTTTTTCCCCCAAGAAGTGTGTAAATCTGAAAGGTATTTGGCTAAAGTCTAAAGTCCATTATTTTACATTTTAAAAAGAATTTATTTAAAAAGACAGAGTATCTTGTATTTTTCTGGTACAGAATTGTGCCACCTTATTCATGTCATTTCTCTTTATTATTTCACCAGGATGTTGAACTTAAAATGATGCAATATTCTCTTCATTATGCAAATCTTTTCTTAAAATTTTATCATAAGAATTTTCATGATACAAAAAAGACAAAGTATGTAATCAGCATTCATATACCTGTAGAAGGATCCTATAATCAATTTTATATGTTAATTAACTTGTACATATTTATTTTGTGTGAGCATAAGGGAAGACACTCATGTACTATGGTGGGCATACTGGGTCAGAGGAGACTTTGCAAGAATTGTTTCTCTCCTTCTGTCCTCTGGGTGCCAAAAGTCAAACTCAGGCAATAAGCCAACTGGCAAGCCATTCTGTACCTCATAGAAAATTACATACCTGTACATCTTTCCCAACAAATGCGATTAAAACAAAACCAACAACAAAAACAAAATACCAAGGATACATTCTATATACTTTAGCAGGATACAAAACTTTTACTTTGTATTATAATTTGAAAGTATATTGCTAGAAGATTGTAATTATAAAAAATACATATCTTCCTCCTCATCCAATTACTTGAAAATATAGTCATTCACATAAGTAAAAGTAGTGTTCTTGGATTATGATCTCTGTATATAAGATTGGTTATATTATTTTATGTGTATGAGTATGTTATCTGCATGTATATGTATAACATGTGCATGCCTGGTACCTATGGGCTACCATCTGAATGCTGGGAACTGAACTCAGATTCTCTGAAAGAGCAGCAATTGTTCTTCTCTAAACCCCCAGATATGGGCTTAATTTGATTCTGGTGAAATAATTTGATATCTATTGCCTTTTTCCTTGGTACATATTACATCCCTACTAAAACTGTATGCATTTCTGACAAGAAGGTAATGTGTGAGTACATGAATCTTTGGAGAATAGGAGTCAGAAGACACAGTGGGTCATACTAATTACTCATTTGTAAATGAATCACAAATATTGAGTAGATGTGGCACAATTTTATTATATTTGAAAGAATGAAATAATAACAGTAAAAACTTTCCATAGGTTCAATATTCATTCATAAGTATACATGTTTAATTTTATTGATATTATATTTCTACCAAAGGTTAGCTGAAGAAGATGAAATTATGAAAAATCCACTCTTACCAGAATAATTTCTGAAACTCTCATAATGAGTAGC
Source organism: Tokudaia tokunoshimensis (assembly GCA_036184795.1). Taxonomy (NCBI): domain Eukaryota; kingdom Metazoa; phylum Chordata; class Mammalia; order Rodentia; family Muridae; genus Tokudaia; species Tokudaia tokunoshimensis. The sequence goes on from BTHU01000002.1 coordinate 17,112,240, forward strand.
AAATAACCCTACAGTTCTATAACAAGCCTTGACATCTTAACCTGCAGAAATTAAATGCTGAGCTTTTTAAGATATGAATAATAGGACTTGCAGCTTAATATGGCTCTTTATATTAACCTATGTACTTATAAAAATAAATATACATGGGCTTAAAATGTATTGAATTTTCTCCTGAAAATCAATGGCTTTTAATCACCTTGTGTGTGTGTGTGTGTGTGTGTGTGTGTGTGTGTGTGTGCATGTGCACGCACATGTGCATGTGTGTGTGCATGTTTTTGAGTGTGTGTGTATTGGTGTATGTCTGTGTGTGTCTGTGTGGGTGTGTTCATATGAGTGTTTATGAGTGTGTGTACATGTTATATGTACTAGTGTTTGTGCTTATGTATATGTAAGCAGTGAAATATTAAAAGTAGACAGAATAAAGTTTTAATGTAATTTCCATATGCTAGCAAAAGTGGGGAATTTTGAAGATGGTAAGGCAGCCTCACAACTAATGTCATCCAAAGACTAAGAAACTTGTTTAACTAAACAAATAATTGTATACTCCAGAATATAAAATTTAAACCATTCTCTTTGGATAAAGACAATTCTCTTTAAGATTTAGGATTTGCTTGAATTCCCACTCAACATAAGTGTATGTGTAGAATGCACACAACTAAGAACAAGCACTGTTGCCAGCAAGTTTTTATTTTTCTCTCCAAAATAAGCTCCTTAAGTGATCTGCACTGTTGTAGTAGAGATGTGTCCAAAACACTGAACGGAAAACGGGCAATCTGCTTGGCAAATTTAAGGAAAATTACAGAAACAGATATTAAGGTGAGAGTAGTTGTGCTGTGTGAATATTGTGTAGACTAAGGACACTTCGTGCGTATTCCTACTAGAGCACACTACATAAAGAGTGGTTCAAAATGGACTCTGTGTAGAATAGTAATGCCATTAACACTTGGCACTGCAGCTCCCAAATGGAAGTACTTCTGAATAATGGTTTATTTTATTCTTTATAAAGATAAACACAGTAGGTCACTGTTCAAAAGGCTAACATGCTTTGTGAATAAAGCTACTTTGAAGTTCAAAAAAAAAAACAAAACAAAAAAAAAAAAAGATCTCACTGTCCTTGGCATAGAAGTACCATTTTACCAGATTAGATCTTACTTTCTTACACTTTTTTCAAAATGCATAAGCTGATTTTTATTTGTTTCAATGAATAAAATCATACAAGCCTTGGTAGTCAGTAAAGAGAGTCTGTTCATATAACAAAGTTAAAATTTAGATATAATTGTAAAATTGTTAGCATTGCGGAGTGAGCATAACCAAATGAAAGATTCTAGTTTTCTTGAAAATACTAATATAATTTCAATTCATTTCTCAAAATGAAAGTAAATTATGAAAAAATACATTAAGTGTGTGTGTGGGTACACATGCATGCATGTGTGTGAGTGCATGCAATTTTCTATCTTTAAACAGACTTGTAGTATTCATTTTTTATGCATTTTTAGCACAACCTGACCCCTAGAAACATATATGCTAACTCTAACACCCTGATGCTTGGGTCTTTTTTGGTAACTCCTAAGCTATCTTTTAATTTCTCATCTAGTGTTTACACTTTAAGGCTTATAAGTAAACAGAAGGAAAAAATTTGTAACTGCAAATAACCATGATCAGAGGAAGGCAAAGGCAGTGAAGTGACAGGGGCTGTGCTGGCCAGAGCTCGGCTAACTGCCCATCAGTCAGAGCTCACCATCTTATCTCAGTCTCTTGTGGTACAGTGATTCGGGTTACCATTTAGTATTTTCTTTTTTCAATAGGATGAGAGAAACATATATGGCTCTTCTAAAACCCCCTTATTCTTAATACTTTCATACTTTACCCCCTTTGTGTCTACTGCGCTCACTCCACTATATCTTCATCTTAGGGGCGGATCTTTCCAGCCAGACCCTGTATTTAAATCAGAAGTCGATTCTTGTCTCTTTCTTTTCCCGTACTTACCCTAGACCCTAAAGTTCATTTATTTTGGCAATAACTATCTCTTATCCAAAAATTGCATAGCCAGCTACAAGTATCTAAAGCAAATGTGGGGCCTGGTATAACTGCAGTTTCCTTCCTATCCTCTCCAAGTGCCCCATTTTGGAAAGCCACAAAGATGATCAGGAGATCTGATTTACTGTGAAACTACTCGTGGTGGTAAGACTCAATCAAGTCACATTTTACCAATCATCAATTTTAAACTTGGATCCTAGTCTATAGTATACAAGACTCAAAATTTCCTCCAAATTCTCATCCTTGTATACCATAATTCCCTAATTCTTAGACAATTACAATATTTTCTTAGCTCCTTTTCATCCTCCAGGGCTTCAGATTTCCAGTGACACAGAACCCATACTCAAAGGTGAAAGTGTTTCAGGAGGATTCTTCTAGTCATTGTTGGGAGATCTTGGTGATTTTTCTACCAGAAAGGAAAACATGTCAAGCTTCCAAGGTCTTTGTCAGTCTGCTCTCAGACATTGCTGAAGTCAAAGTCATGATCTTGCATTTGTTGGAACAATCGTGAATGAAATACTGTCTGATAGTCATTTTGTTAAACTCAGCTGTTGTTACAAATGGATTAGAAGTGAAAAAGGTCTGTGCTTCAGTTTAGCTGTAGAACTAGTCATTTAGAAGTGGAATAGAGAACATGGATGCTGTATTCATTATCACTATCAGACTTTGGGAATCTTAGTAAAAATAGTACTGGAAGAAGAAGCAGGAAGGGGAGCAGAGAAGAAAGAAAAGGAAAAATGAAAGAATGGCAAATTAGTTTTGTGGAAGAGACAAACCACAAACCGTAATTTACACAGCTCCTATTTCAGAGATGGCACACCAATCCTATCTTCCAAATAAAGATATAATTTATAAATAAGATATGAATTGTCACCAAATTTTAAACAATAACCCCTGGTCCTGGAAAGACTGGATGTAGGGGAATGACAGGACAGAGAAGCGAGAGGGGGTTGAATGGGGAAAAGAAGGAGGGAAGGGGGCTTATGGGACTTTCAGGGAGGGAGGAAACGGGAAAGGGGAAATGATTTGGAATGTTAATAAAAAAACTTAGAAAATAAAAAAAGGAAGTTATTTCTGATACAAACCCAATCATGTACATATTATATTATTTGGATTATATTCAAATAATTTACTGTGAGTAGTAATGATTACAAATGATTTACTGTGAGTAAAGAGAAAATTCTTGATTAAATAAAGCTTTAATTTTTCTTGCACTTAAAAAAATTATAGTCCAATTATCTAAGCAATTTTGATAGAAAGTTTCAGGCATAATAGTACAAATCCAAACTACATACTTACTGGTTTAAAACATACAAATATGTGCATACACTACACATACAGACATACTCACACACACACAGAGGAATAAAAGAAGTTGATATACCCACACAGTGTGTTTGTGTGTGTGTGTGTGTGTGTGTATGTTTGTGTCTCTCTGTCTAGGTAGAGTGAAGAATTATTGTATTAAGAGGACATTGATAACAGATTAAAATAAATGAGTTAGAAATTACCAGAATTGCATGCATGGGAACCAGAAAATAAACATCTCTCCCTCCCCCTCTCTCTGTTTGAGTCACACACACAAACACCCACATATCCCCACATACACACATGCTCATGCACACACACACACACACACACACACTTCACACAAATGAAGAGTAGGTGGATATGAGTTGAACTGAGATTTCTACTCTAGCAAGAGGGCTGTTGCTTGAGAAAAAGAGTGTTGCAGCCATGCTTAGGCTTGCTTATAGAGACAGGCATTCTCTCTAATGAGTACCTCAGGGAACAAGAAGCTTCATGGTGGCCCTAGACCCTCCTAGGCAGGAGTGGAGGGGCTGCACCTGGTGTTCAGAAGTAGCACCTCATTATCCCACAGGAACAGAGAAGCTGGAAGGAGTTCAGAGGCATGAGGAAAAAATGGCTAATATGCAGAAAAAGATGATTTGAGATGAAAGATTAAAGTATTAAATAAGCATAGCCTGGCTGAACAACAAGTGATGGGTGAAGAATTTATCTATAAATAATCAACAATATACACACTTTGGAGAAAGCATACTGTTCAAATTGGTATTTAGAGGAGGAGTTATAGAAAAAAAATTGTAATATAGCACCCACAAAAAAAAAATAACAGCAACTCTGAAGTTAGGAAAAGAAAGAGAGATAAATATAAGTAATAAATCGGTTCTCGTATTAAGGAGGAACACAATGCTGGAAGAACGATTGTACTAGTCTGCTGGTATGAATAAAATAAAGCCACACACACACACACACACACACACATACACACACACACAACACATGATGTCAAGTATTCAGGACATAAATGCAATAAAAAGAAAAATAAAGGGATGTTAATATTACACTGAAAATTCAAACTATTCCAAAGAAAAATTTAGCTTTACTCTCCATATCTTCTTCATTCAAAGTCTTTATTAATACCTTGAGCCGGAGAATTAGTGCACCATTTTCCAGAATGAAGTACAAAAGTAGGCCCTTTTGATTTCACTCTCAGTGATTCTTTAGGTGGGTTTATAGTGGGGTACTTTAAAATAGTAAACTAAAAAGGAATCTCATAAGTAATCAGACATGTGGGTAGATATAACACCTTGCTCTATCATGGAAGGAAGCAGAGCTCTCCCAGGCAGAGCCTTATCCTCAATAGCGCATGTTGCTTCAAGCACTCCCAAACCATGGTGTTTCCTCAGTGAATCACTCTGTATTGTCCATCCTGTGGGAAGAACCTGAACTTCCCACATGGATATTGTTTTTGGATCATTATATTTGTGTTGATAGATATCCATATTCACAGTAACATACATAATGGCCTTTCATTAAAACCCAAAGTTCAGTTATCAATGGTATCAAGTACACCACATACGCAATAGAAATAGTGAACTGAAAAAGTTATATTGATCTAGCTTATATTTCACTGTTATATTTTACTTGTTGACAAACTTTATTATGGAGCTTTGAGAGTCAATGAGATAAACATATGCAGTGTACATGTTTACAACTTGTAAAATATACACATCCCTTTTATCTCTGTGGAGATGAATTTCCCTAGTTTCCAATCATTCATTCATCATTTGACAGGCAATGGAGCTGAGAATCCAATAAGTTACTGAGTAGCCAAAGTCAAAGTAACAAGAAAAACCAAAAACATCAAAGACCTGAATCTTCTGCCTGTTGGCCCTGATGTCTGCCCTCCTCACCAATTGCTACTGGATATATAAACAATAACAGTACCAACATAAAATTAGCAACATACTGCTTATTGCACAAAACCACAGCCTTGCCATGACATTCTTGCAACTAAAATATCAAAGTTAATAAAGGTAATAAAAGAAGCAAGAGTGATAAAATAATAGCAACTTATTTGCATAATTATCTAGTGTGCATAAGTAAATATTTTCAGGGAAAGAACATTTTTTACACAGAGTGACATACTACACAATATTAAAATACATATTTTGTCATGATGGGTCAAAACAATGGAAGGATCCAATAGATTGATTTGCTAGGAACTATCAGAATCTCTGAAGGTACAGCTTGGTAGAGCTGCAGAGGAAAAGAAAGATAATCTGAAGGTGTTCCAGGAGGATTTGACAAAACCTGCAGAGTAATGTGGATTTAACAGAGAAAGCTTTGTCAAGTTTCCAACACCAAAAAGCCAAGCATCAGTGCAAAAAGGCACTTGGCAACATCTTCTCCAGTTTGCCAAGGAGCAATCGGCAGAACAGAAGGTTCCAGTAGCAGGAGGAAATTCTTAGCAGAAGCAAACAGCATCTTGGAACTGGCAGAAAGGGAAATGGCATTTAAATGAAAGGCAGGATAAAGGGACTGAGTCAGGCATTGGCCATTGGACAGCAGAAGTTGGGAGGCTGAGGACTTCCCAAGTGTTGAGCCAGTGACGAGAGACATGGGTGTGACATGTAGGATGATGGAGGGTAAGTACACACAGAAATATGAATTTCTATTTTGAAGAGATGGAAATAGCACAACTATGAATGAAACATATAGATCCCTAAGCCATGGAGGGATATAAAACAAAGAACAAACAAAAGACAAAGTAGTAATTGCAAACCTCCCACATGAAAGCCACCCACTGTCTCTGTAGAAGCAAGGGCTAAAGCTCCAAAAGAGAACTGCCCAGGTCCATGTTCCATTTGCAGCCCTTGGCAGGGGAAATCTGGAAAAGTTATTCCATCTCCTCATGTCTGAGGTTTTTTGTTTTTTCTTTTTATATGTGAAAGGCAGAACATTGTACTACTTGCCACCGATTAAATCAGGAGAATTAAGATTTTTAAAACAAAGAGCTCAGTGCTTGTCTGTTAGTGAAACATGAGATATAAGGTCAATTTCCAAATCATGAGAGTTCTTATGATACTGGAAAGAGTGACATGGAGTTTAGAAGAAAAGAGAAGGTACAAAAAATAGTATTTTCTTTAAAAAAAAAACAAACTGAAATTTCCAAAAAGGATAAGATAAAAGAAGAGTGAGAATTAAAGGCCACCCTTATTAAAAATGAGAGATGTTACTTAAAATGCATTAGATCTGAGAGAGTTCACTATGAAAAAAATGTAAATTCGTGGAAAATGGGCAAAGAATTCACTTATTCCTGAAAGACCCAATTCAGAAACCCATCTTCAAACATCATTCAAAGAGGCTCCCTTCTTCTCATTCCCAGAACTGCCTTTAAACAGCCAAATATTTCACCCCTTATTCAAGTAAATAACCAAGTATTTCTTGTCTGAATGCCATTCAAAAACACCAACATAAATCCTTCTAATCTTCCAATAAAGCCATGCCATCAGTCATAAATATTTGCTTTGTGAATAAAACAATAAGTAATAATACTAATAGCCAAACTTCGGGGTGCCTACTAAAAATTAAAGCTACACATCACATTTCAGGCTCTGGAGGTGAAATATTTTCTTTAATGAATATTCTTTTTAATCTCCATTAGCTTGTGCTAAAACTGATGCAAAAAAAAAAAAAAATAGGTCTAAGCCAGTGTAGAGTACAGGCTTGAATGGAAGTCTGTTTGAGGAAAAGTCTGTGCTTTTTGCAATGGTAATTTCTTCAGGAAATGGTGTGAGCTGAGCCTCTACATCCTTTTGTCAGGTGCCTACCTATTATCCAGGATTTAAACCAGTTATTTCAACTAGTCATTTATTTTTAGCAGACATTTCCATCTATGACTGTGTGTCATCCTATATGTGTTCCTAAAATCTTGTAAAACCTGAGAAACCACATTCCTTGATCACTAAGTGGCTAGACAGAATTTGAGAAAAATCACCTTATTCTCTTCTCTGGTGATCAAGCTAGGGCTTCATCCACGCAAGCCAAGCAGTCTAGCACTGACAGAATGCATGCCTCTAGATCAACAAAATCTTAATAGTTTTTGAAAAAATAAAATGAGGTTTCCTTATTCATTCCTAGTTCTCACAGTCTGAGCATCCCCTTCAGCTGCGTTTGATTTTCCTGTTTAATGACACGTGGACCTTTTCATACAACACAGGCTCTCAAGGAAAGTGAGTTACTTCATCTGTAGCTAAAGTGAGGAAAGTGACTTGATGTAGTACAGAAAGGGAACTTCTAGTGCACTTTCTTGGGAGACTAAATATCAGTCCCCAGGGTGGCATGTAAATAACTCATAATGCCTGCTCTCTATTACCTTAGGAACTTTTCAGGACATTTTTGGCACTGTATAATTTAAACTTTAAATAGTGACTTTAAAACAAAACGTATTTAAGTTTCACCTCCATTGTATTTATAGCTGTGGAATATATTGGCCTTTCACTCGAAGAGATAATATACTCAGTGAAATCAAACATGTTCATGAATAGCTAAAGTTGAGGGAGAATATAAGTGCTACACAAGATACATAAAACATAAATAAAATAATGGTAATAAGTTTCCCAACTTATGAAGAGGGGAGCGTGTCAATAAAATCAAGCATAATTTCACAGTAGAGATTTCATTTTAGCTTGAGTGTGAGACTACATAATATTTCAAGAGACATGTGAGATAGGTCCAGAGAAAGGAATGATGTAATGGTTTCATAAGGCTAAGATAAGTATGAATAGACTGCAAAGTTAGATCTCAGCCCAGCCATGACAAGACAAGGTGTTTGCACTGGATTCTGCCATCACCAGTTTAGGAGCGAATAATGGCAGCGTTGTTCAAATAAGGCAGACAATTGATTAGGCCATCCCCTCAGGATATTGGAAATAAAGCACTATCCACCATCTCTTAACCAAAGCCACCATGGTTTCTCATTCTTCACTAACAGATAAGCACTGAGCCCTTTGGTTTAAAATCTTAATTCTCCTGACTTAATCTGTGGCAAGTAGTACAGCTAAGATTAGCCAACACTAAAGATAATCACATGATCAGGTTTAATTGCTTTCACAGAAGTACTTTACACCGTTGTTCAGTAGCAAAGCATTTTGCATTCCCTTACATACATATTTAATATGCACATAACAGTTCAGTATGATTTTTAGTTTTGTTTAAATTGTGTAATTTTTGAGAGATGCTAATCACAAGGAATGAAGCATTTACAATGAAGACAAAGATTCTGAAATGCACTATACCAAATCAGACAGGTCTTATGATAAACCATGAAAAAGAGTATGAGTTAGAAGACTTTTAACATAGCATATACAAAAGACCACAAATTATTATAGTATTGGCATTGATAATGGAAATGAGGGAAATTTAAAAAAGAAAATCTTGCTGAACTTACTGAAAATACAGAGCAAATATAAGTGGTAACAACAACAGCTAATATGCAATATGGCTTAATAGTAATCAGGCATTATTTTGAAATGTGAACATACTTTGACTCAATACCCCTGGGTCCTGGTTGTCTAATACTGATATTACTGTCATTTTTCCAATGTCGAAATGCAGGCATAGAGAGCATGTTCAAGGTTGCAAGCTCTTAAGTTCCAAATGGATAGGAACTGGGCCTAGAGACCCACCGCACCTATCTTACTTTTTACTAGAGATGACTGACAGGTCTGTAACATTCAGATTATTAGCTATAGAAATAAAGGCATCGAAAGGTCTCTAAGACAAACAAACAAATAAATAAAACTCTAGTCCCTTCTTGTCATTTTGCTTTTGAAATCCTTGGAGAATACAAAAGCAAATGAGTAACTATGAGCTAGGTGTTTTGTTCAGGAAGTTGTTGTGAGCTCTGTCCTAAGCAGCAGGCCATACCAAGGCTTGGAGTGATGGTGTCAGTTCTGGGATATGTGTGGGGATTTCCAATTCCATTTTCCAAAATATAGCTGAAAGAATGTCTGAAAATCAAGACAGATGGTTTGTTCTCAGAAAATTATTGACTGATAAAGTCTGCTTAGAAAGCAGCATGGATTTCATAAGATACATGTGAACTACAACCTGCCTGATGCTTCCAAAGCCAGAATAAGATCAGGCCCCAACCCCAGGGTTTTGTAACAACTGCATAGATAGGCAATGAGTAAAAAGTTAAAATAAGCTGAATGTTTGTGCCCCACATGCCTGAGCCAAACAAAGGCTGTGGCTGGATGAATAAAGTGAAGCCAAGAGTCCCTGGAAATTTGGAGAATGACCAAAAAGTAGAAGTGCTATAATAGACACAAAGAATTTTGGCAGGGATGATGAGATAAGAAAGATAGTCTAGGTAGATGAATTATTACAAATTGTCTTCTTTCATGATAATTTACTGTAAAGTTGTCATTCTTATTGAATATCCATAGATTTGTACATTTGTGAGAATGTGATTTAAGTTCACTTTTAAGTTCACTTGGGTCATTTTTATATAATAAAACTACCCCCAAGTAGTACTAAAAACAGTCAAGGCCTCACTTGTAGATATGAAATCAAAACACAACTATGAATAAGAAGAGTGTGTTTTTCTATTTCAGCAGATTTTTTTTAAAGTTTATCTAAATTTTGGGGGTTATTATTCCAGGAAGGATGGAATTTCCCTCTACAGGAAAATATTCACAACTGAAAGATATAATGCAATAAATAAGTACATAATTTCAAAGAAAAATAAGAGTGAACACCTGCTTCCTGGAGGGATTATGATGAGCACACTGGGAAATGCATCTTTTGTTTCTATTATTAAAGGTGACCACACCAAGAAAGAATGATATCATGCAGAAGTGTTATCTTTTTCTTTGTTCACGCCCAGATGAGAAATTAAAAGCAGCAGCTTTTCAGATAAATTTATACCTCCCACAGACAAAGAACTACAGAGAACAGACTGAGCCTACATTCTGTTAGGTTAAATGTTTTATTGATGAGGCCATTTATTGGGAAGTAAAGGACAATATTTCAATATTTCAATATTTTGAAAATGTTCTATATAATTTTTATCACATTCAACAATAAGAAGAGATCAGCCAAAATGTAGTGCATTTGAAATCAAAATGGACAAACAGAAAAAGAAAAAAACCCTACCTCTGTGATCACACAAACTCTACACAATACTTCATGTTGGGAGAGGGGCTGGATTAATGCAGTTGATCATCAGTCTCTAGATAGCTTCATCTTTTCTATAAGGCACCCAGAAAAACATTCTATAATCAATATATAATAACAACTTATATGTAAATTCAAATCAGTCTGTCTTTAGTTTAAGTTTCTTAAATGAAGAAATTTCTATAAAATTAATAAGTAATAGCAATATAATGAGAGTGTACTCACATATGACAGAAAAATAAAAGACAAGTTCACACTTGCTTGTTTTGTAGAAGAATGTTCCTGAATGTTCTAAGTAATCCCAAGCATCATGAAGGACATTCGAGACTCTTATCTAGTGATAGAAACAGTCACCACTTACAAGTTGTGAGTCTACACTTTGTGAATCAGAGCCAGTGTCTGAAAAGAAGCCAGACTTGCACCTTCTGCCCTAGATCTCATTTCATAATGGGTGTCACAAACTAGGAATCAGACAATTTCAAAGGCCAAGGATACAATGGGAAAAGATGACTGCAATCCAGCTTTACTTTCCTGCTAGTTAGTGTAACTGAAAAATTATATTTTATCTGGTAGAATAGAACTTGTTTCTTTTGCACCATAAATTTTCTTTCCTTAAATATTTACTTAACTCTCAAAAAAATATTATCATTGCCTTCTATCTATAATATAACCCATTAAACCTATAATATATAGTGGTATCATACATAAGTTATAGTGTACATAATCATTTATAAACACATGTAATCATATATACTATACAGTATATAACCATATATTTTATAAAAAATAGATGTAGAATTAGTTAGAAAACTTCATATAATTAATAAATCATATACATACATTTAATTGTACTAATTTTTGTTGCGATTGATCATAGTTAAATACAATTCATGAATGTAACATAGCAAAGTTAATTTGTGCTTCTGGGAGGGATCACTAACATGTGGATGTTAGCTCATCCTCATCTGGCTTCAAATTTAAACATTTCCGACAGAACGGTCCATCTTTCTAAGGTAAATGTTGATATCACCGAGGAGCAAAATGTTTTCCCTTTCTAGAAGTAAAGAGACTGCTGTTGAAATTTCTACCATGTGACTTCCTAATGTGTTCCTCCGAGCACACTGTAGTCAGTGTGCCATAGCTGTGGATCCAAAACTACTCAAGCCGGGGGCTATTCCACTTTGAATTCTCAGCACTGATCTTAAAATAGACAAGTTCTCCATTCATGTTTAAGGAAGGAAGGAAGGGAGGAAGGGAGGGAGGGAGGAAGGGAGGGAGTGGGAAGGAAGAATAGAGGGTGTTGAAAGGCAAGCAAAAGACACATCAGCGCATCCCCAGTCTTCTGTGGAATTAGAAAATTGGGGTAGACAGTTTTGAGGGACACTTTTTTAAAATTATGAAATACAATGATTGCATTAAGCAACTTAGATGATTTTAAAATAATTATTTCTTAACTAGAAAGATTTCCTAATAGGTATGCTGAGATGGACAGATTACTAGGCCTATATTCCAGTCATTTCCAGAGTTAGAACTTTAAAAAATGAATAAGATAAACGAAAGCATCCAGTGTTCATTCTGACAAAGTTTAACAAAACATGCATTGTTGGAGGAGTTCCAAGTGTTGAGTGTACAGTCCATAAAATAACTTCCCAGATTCTGTCTTCTAAGGACTAAGCAATTGCCTGTGACTTTCACTCTTTTGATTCTCTGCCTCCTTTGAGCATCCTGGTTTACAACAAAAGCTGGTCAATGAGCAAGAAAGCAAAATTGAGCTGTTATAAAAATGTCCAAGGTTTATAAGCTTACTCAGACATAAGATACCAGTTTATTCTTAGGAAAAAAAAATTAAATTAAAACCATACTGCTACCTAAGAGACTTATCTTCTGTATCTCTAAGACTTTTTCATTGTATCTTATCAGAATTGGAAAAAAAGAAATCTGAAGAATCCATATCATTTTTATATTTAATAACTGCACTACAGGTGACACATGCTCTTATTTCTACCTCACAACTCTCTGTGATTTTCTTTCATCTCTAATTGTAAAACAGCCAGAGTTGATATCTCTATGAAGTGTAAAGGGAGTGAGTATGATACTGGAAATGAATCTCTGCTTCTTAGGAACACTAAAATTCATATACAGTAGTTTAAAGTTGAAGTGGCTTAGTCCACAGTGCTGAGATGTGTGTCAAGGTCAAGGGTCGCTATATATCTATTCTGGATTGGCATATTGAGAGAGGAGGGGAAGGTTGAATTGGCTTTTAAAAAGTAGAATGTCAACATCTACAGATGGAGAGAATGGAAGAAATTCCATTCATAACTGGTACTGTGAGCACTGTTGGACCCAAGACTTTACTATGAGAACAAATTTGGCATTATTTTGCAAATTAAACATGGGCTAGAGTCATAGGCTACTATTTCTCATCCAACAGTGTGTCAATGATGGCAGAGCAAGGAAAAGAGCCATCAGGGCAATGATGTAAGCACAGGATTCCTCAAGGACACATTATAGGCTTTTGCTGTAGTGCCTGGTTACTTTCCAGATGTTGAAGGTAAGTTCCTACTGCTGAAGTCATTTCACACTTTTGTCCCTGTCTGAAAGTATCTAATCTGGGGTTCAGAACATCAGAGCTGAATCTGACCTAGACACCTTCTTCCTGACAACTGACATTCAAGGACTCAGAAGGTGCCATGAAGGATTCCAAGAAAGGGAAGTAGCCAGTAGTCTTACCCAGTTCTGATGCCTATGAATCACAACAATGGGTAACAGGGCAGGTTAACTCCAAGGGTGCATTATTATGGAATGCATATAAAAACAGGAAAAAAAAAGGCAATAAGTTTCAGAGAAAGCAAGAAGAGAGCATGGAAAGGGTTAGAGGGAAGGAAGAGAAGAGCAAAACTGAACTGAACAGTCTTTGAACTGACTGCTTCAGTATATTTTGCTTATTGTCTATTTTTCATGTATCTCAGGTTAGGCCAAAAATAGCTTCGTAACAAGGCTGGACTTTAAAATCCTGACCCTCTACCAATAGCAAGTCATGGCTTCTTTCATTGTGTACCTGATCAACCATCTACAAACCTAGATTCTCCACAACCTCCTCCCTGGGTTAGATTAATTTTCTTGAAACATGCATGGAACTTGGGGTCACACTTACACTGACTGGTTTAATGTAAAAGATTATAAAAACCAAAGATAAAGGAAGAAAATGCATGGATTAGGTATCTTGGATGGGTCTCAGAACTTGAAGTTTCTGGCACCACCCACCAAGAACCTCCATGTGTTCTGCAGTTGTCCATTCCCTGTTCCCTGGATTTTGTGAAGACTTAATTGCATTTGGTACAATTGCTAACAAAGAAGAGGAACTCAGCACGGTATGTATGTACCTTCTGGTCTCTCTTATCTCCATTCCCTCCCTATTTCCTTCCTCCTTCTTTCTTTTTCTCTCTCATTCTCCCTCCTTCTCTGGATATTGTGTTTTTGTTAGTTGGTTTGCTTGTTTAAAACAAGGACCTCTGTAGCCCCAGTAGGCATTAAATCGACTATGTACCATATATCAAAATATGGCCTTGAACTGCTGATGTTCTTGCTTCATCTCCTTAGTATAGATAATTGTGAGAACAGACTAGCCAGTAACAGTATCAAGAAAGGCATTCAAAGGCATTTTCCCATAATAATTCAAACCATTATTCAGTTTCACATGTACTTGCTCAGAAGCTCACACGTCCTTGAAGTTTAACTTTTAGAGAATATCACTGATTAACATATTTGCTACTCCTGTTTAGTTTTACTGCAGAGAATTGCCAAACAAATGATATAGCATACGATAAAAACATGCTTTTCCTACTAAAGCCTTCACAGATCCAGAGGGATTTATCTCTGAGGTCTGTCTGATACTATTTCTTGGCAAATGAGGACTTAACTTTCCTTAGGTAACTTGATTCCATAAGACAGTACTGTGACTTCCAGTAGAGTCCCCTAAATATATAGTAAAGAAAGAAAGCCTCGAGTACTCCATTCATAGCCAGACAGCTCAAGTAGGGATAGTTCTGCACTGCTGTGTGGTTTAGAAATGATCATGTGTCTGGGCATGAGACTGTTTGATTCTGGGATTATTTCCAGTTCCTCAAGTAAGTGAGCAGTGAATTAGATCATTTTGTTTCCCCTTCACTTTCTTATGAAGGATACTAAAATAGGATATTTTGGAATGTTATAATAGTGAGGCCATTTAAGAAAAGGTCCCAAGAACAATACCTGACAAGAAGATGTATAGGGACAAAGTAGTAGTCACACCAGTAGATGAATTCTGGGCAAAATCATGGGAATGAGATCAGGCAAACATTAGTAGGAAAAGGAACATACATGGTCAAGTTTTTAAAGTAGCCTATTGAACAATTTTTATCTGAATTTAGGAATGGAACACTGCATCAAGGAAGTAGGCAATGTTACAAACCAAGCAATGGAAAGGAACACAGTGTAATGTCATGAAAACAGGATGGAAATTAAAAGGAGGATACTTCAGAACACTATTTCTTGATGGTTGGTGTCCATAAATAAGTGCTTCTTACATAACAACATGTATAAAGGCATTTTCATGCCTGTTGGCATACCTATATTCTATTGTCATAGAGTGGTCTTCATACTTCTGAGCAAGGAAGAGACAAGTGCATGAGCAGGAGTTGGAAAATGAAGGAGGAGAAGAAAGAGGATCAGTTTGGAAATATTCTGTCATCCAACTGTATACTAGGATTAGTAACCACAAGACTGACTTGAATGGTTTCAACAGATAAAACAAGAAGACAACACAAGATATAGATATAATGGAAATCAGTGTGAATGTGTAATAGGCATAGCCTGTGTTAAGACAAGTCAAGGTTACACAGGACTTATAATGTACAATATAACATTTTGTTTGTCTCTACAAATTATTTCTAAAAATGTTATTATGAGGTTAGTATGATCTATTAACCCAAATAAATGGAGAAATAGACAGGTCATATGACTATGTGAATGACATAACTAGAAAATGAACTCAGGCTGTAATTTCTCACAACTCATCATATAAACCATTGTACCACATTTTCCCCAATGCTTCAAAACCTAGTTCAACAATACACTAATCATAGACCCTAAAACTTTCACTTCCAAAACTAAGTTGTTCCATTTACAATAAAAGTGTTAAATACTAAAGACTAATCTCAGATGATGAGTTAAAGTTTGTGGTGCTTTAGTGAAAGATTTGGGACCCAAAGTAATCCAGCATGAGGAAGAAACTCTAGACATAGCCTCTTCATAATTCATAGTAGAGGATGAGGTGAAAGATGACCTAATTAAAAAATAGGCATAGGACATCTTTGCTGGATGCTGAACAATATACTGATCTACAAATTTAATATCTGGAGTACCTTTATTTCTATATTTATTTAGCAGAGTAATAGTAGTATGTTTTGCCCTGGATCCGTGACTATATAGCCTCAGATTCTAGGGTTGACCACACTAACAAAGAATTTATGGGTTTCTTCACATGGAGTGGGCTTTAAATCTAAATTTTAAAAGTGGTTGGTTAATCTCTCTAGCAATTGTGTCACTGGTGAGTGGCTGTCGGCAGGTAGCTATATTAGATAACAGTTCCTAGCTGGATTTGATTGCTGGTTACTTTTCTGCTCTTTTAGTTTGTAGAGTATCTTCTAGCACTATGAACATTAGCCAATACTGGTGAAAATGAGTATCAGGTAGATTTATCTATGTTCTGTGTCCTATCTATGTGGTGTCGTCAGTAATAGGGTATTACTCTCTAGTTCTAGAGTGTAATAAACAACATTGTAAATAATCTGCAGTGTTTGGGAAGTCTATGGGACTGAATTTGGCTGAAGAGTCAAAAAGATGTAACCTATTTGCTGGATTTGATAGAGACGTGTGACTTGGTCCATGGTAGTGAATATCTACCTAAGGACAGAAGCTATGTTTTTCATTTTATTCAATTAGTGACTATCACACAGTGCCCAATATATAGCACACACTCACTTAATAAATATTTCTTAAAATAAAGATAAGAGTTCAAGACAGATGGGCTGCAAAAACACATGGGAAATATATGGATGAGATACACTTTGTGATGACGTACTGTATTGTAAACTAAGCTTTGTGACACATTTCATATTCAAACAGTCATAAAATGAAAAAAAGAAAGAAAGAAAAGGTAGTGGATTATAAATGGATCACCTTCAGTGTGAATAAGTGAGACTGTGAGTCTTTCATGCCCATCTATGAAAAATCCTGACAGGATGATGGAGGAAGAATATAAAATAAGCCACCATTGTGTCCTTACCTACAGGAATTAGTCTATTATTTTAGAAGAAGTGAAAGGGATAGAATTATCTTTTGAAAAGGTGAATAGGAGTTAAGTGAAACTTATTTCTTCAGACAAGACATTTTGGATATGAGTGGACATAGGTTCAGGGTCTGCATGGAAGGAGCCTTTAGTTAAGGGCAGGAATCAGTGCTGGCAACAAAAGAAGACAAAAAGCATTCCAAGTGGAAGGAGAATCAACTGCAGCAAAGCCTCATGTGGAAAAAATACAGGCATCCTAGGCTTAAGTGTTTGGCCCAAGTGACTGACATTGGCTAGTTTTATTTATTGACTTGGGAGATGTACAAGATTGTGTTTGCTCATCCTGATATCTATCAAAATCCACACATGTAAGTCAGCATTCTTTATATAGAGAGAACTTGTATACCAGACACTGATGGTAGCTCTACATCTTCACTTCTGACAACTGGAAATAACAGGGGATCATAATATTCAAAAAGATGATTGCTGTTTGTCATTGCATCGTGACTCTGATTACTAATAACTAGGGGAAAGGAAACCTTAATGCAGTTGCTATTTTAATAACTCTGGAGTAAAAGTGAACAGGATATGAAATGACTGTTCATTATAACTTCTGAAATATGAATAAAAACATGATTTCATGAAATATGAAAAGAAGCGTGCTGATAGGAATACAACAAAAGAAGGCTTTTAAACAATCAGGGTGCACACTCTAGGTGGAGGGTGGGGTAAGCAAACCCATAGTGCGTTAGCCCAAGTGCTCTGAAAGTTTATTGAGTACACATGTGTAAGCAGAGCATTCCTTTTCTACGAAAGTTATTCCTGCCAAAATCTTGCCCTTTTTAAAACCTGAACAATGAATGTTCTCTGCCAAACCTCATCACAGAGAAGTCTAAGACAACAATCCCCACAGCTCTGCAAAATGTGAATTGAGCCAAAAAAAGGGAGATGTTATTTGCTCATCTGTATGTCTGGCATCAATGCCTCTGAACAACTACTTTGCAGGTGATAACAGCCCTAGCTTCAAACGGAACATAAGCTTTTTTATTTGAATTAAGTATAAGGTGTAAATTATGTGTGTTATATTCTTTTATCATGCATGCTGATAGTTTTGCATGCAGAAAACTGTCTACTTTTACTGTCTATTAACCTGCAAGGAAAGCAATAAATAAACAATGAGTAGGCTATAAATGGAAATATAACAAAAGTCAAAGATAGAAGGTCAAATATCAAAAGAAATAATATTTAAAATGATTGTTTTCATTTACAGGAATATTTTTAAAATATTAATTGGGTTATAATTTAGTTCAGAAGCTATCAATTACTTAAGCATAAGTTGATAGAAGATAAGAGAAACACTAGGATTTATTCAAAATACAAATTAAACATGTCTCCATTATTGAAATTAAACAAGCATTGAAGAAACTTTCATCATTGTTTCATTCTTCTTTTTGACTGAAGTAAATTATCATAGGTCAAACCATGTTCGTTTGGTTGATTTTTAATACAGAGTATCATGAGTCTAACTGGCCTTGAATTCACAAAATAGCCAAGGTTAGCCCTGACTCTCTAATCCTCCTGCCTCCAGGTGCTAAGTGCTATGGTTCCAGACGTGTGCAATCATGGATTGAGATTAAATTTTAAGAAAGTTTCTTCTCTCTCCCTCTCCCTTCTCTCTCTCTCTCTCTCCTCTCTCCTCTCTCTCTCTCTCTCTCTCTCTCTCTCTCTCTCTCTCTCTCTCTCTCTCTCTCTCTCTCTCTCTCTCGCAAAGGGGAAGTTCTGAAACTAAGATTCAACTAAGAGTCCAGAACACATTAGTCTTTTGAATGTCACTCTTTTTCACAAGTTTTGTCATTCAAGGAATATAGTGGCTGTCATCAAAGGTAGACACTTAGTCATGTCTCTAGCAACCAGGTCAACAGACTCTTCCTAAAAAGTTCTTGTGTGGTTTATGCTATGACTCATGTAAACTAAAAACAGAAGTCGGGGATGGAGGGGGAAGAAATACTAAATTTTCAACAATCGCCTTAGTTGAAGACAAGTTCAATAGAGACTGTCAAGCAAGCCATCACTAAACAATTCTGCATATAAGGTAACAGTGAAGAGCAAATGGGAAAATAGCAGAAAATAGAAAATTCAATAAGGACACATGCTCCACTATGTTCACAGCAGCCTTATTTATAATAGCCAGAAGCTGGAAAGAACCCAGATGTCCCTCAACTGAGGAATGGATTCAGAAGATGTGGTATATTTACACAATGGAATACTACTCTGCAATTAAAAACAATGAATTCACGAAATTCCTAGGCAAATGGTCAGAACTTGAAAATATCATCCTTAGTGAGGTAACCCAATCACAAAAGAACACACATGGTATGCAGTCACTGATAAGGGGATATTAACCCAGAATCTCAGAATACCCAAGACAGAATTCACATATCAATAGATTTCCAAGAAGATGGAAGGAGAGACCCCTGGTCCTGGAAAGACTGGATGTAGGAAAATACCAGGACAGAGAGGCGAGAGGGGGTTGAATGGGGAACAGGGGGAGGGAAGAGGGCTTATGGGACTTTCGGGGAGGGAGGAAACGGGAAAGGGAAAATGATTTTGAATGTAAATAAAAAAATATAGAAAATAAAAAAAATAAAAATAAATTAAACAAAAAGAAAATGACAGTGCTTTTGGTTCAACTGTGAAGAAAGCTTCTTGAAAACCAATGATAGATTTGTGTTTGTTTGTTTGCTGTTATTCATCTGCTTGCTTCGTGATTCTAGCAGTTGAATCTCTGGCTTCACACAAGTGGTTTGTAGTTTTGAAACAAGGTCCTGTTAAT
Source organism: Tokudaia tokunoshimensis (assembly GCA_036184795.1). Classification (NCBI taxonomy): domain Eukaryota; kingdom Metazoa; phylum Chordata; class Mammalia; order Rodentia; family Muridae; genus Tokudaia; species Tokudaia tokunoshimensis. The sequence goes on from BTHU01000002.1 coordinate 17,131,925, forward strand.
TCATTGCCCAGGCCAGCCTCAAGATTAGCTAGCCTCCTTCCACAGCTCTCAACTGGCTGAGATTACAGGTATGTGCCACCATATTTGACAAATATATTTGCCAATTCTTCAAAAGACACACATTAAAACAAAACTCAAAGCAACAACAAAAAGGAAAATGTGTCAAATTTAGACAGAACATTATGAGAAATGGTAAAATTTTATACATGAATCTCTCTCCAAAGAGAAAGAAATAAAGAAAAAAAAAGAACATTTATATTTAGAGGTACATGTGTGAATGTGTGCATGCATGTAGATATGTGGAATGTATAATATAAATTTATATGATTTACAAATATGTAAAAAATATATGTAATGCACATATGTATATATGAATAATAAACATAGTTAACCCAGTAGAAGGTGGCAGCACTCTTTTTTGTCCCCTCTTCTTTGTTATGAATACAAATACATCTTCTATTCTAGAAGGTTTTATGGAAAGGAAATCCCTAGGAATCCTTTAACATTCAACATAATCATGCCATAGTTAATTATCTGTAAAGTATTTGACAAGGTAGGTTCCCTGAAGTTGAAAGAAGGAAACAAAAATATCCAAGTATTTATACACTCATTTTGATAAGAATTTTGGATGGCTAAGCTTTATCTAGAATTAAAGACATCTGGAAATGATAATAGATCTTAGCAATGTCAGTAAGCAGCAAAGATAAAGGGAGAAAACATGCCTTAAAACACATAAGATTAATTCTTTGATTGCTAATGTAAAGCATCATTTCTATGACAAACAACAATAAAGTGAGGTATAAAATTTTGGTAATTTGGAATTCAATATTGCTTTGAAAAAGAAGTAATTATAAGGATAGCTGATTCACAGTATTTGTTTTTATAATGATCAGATTTATCTTTATTATTAACAGAAGAGACCAGTGCCATTAATAGTTTCCCCTCAATTAGAGAAAAAAAATCGAGCACTCAGTTAAATGATCTTGGAGCTTAAGAGATGGCTCAGCCATTAAGAGTACTTGATGCTCTTGTAGAGGATCCAGATTTGATTTCCAGGACCCATGTGGCAGTTCACAACCATATGTAACTGTGGGTGTCTGGTGCCTTACCCTGACCTCCTTGGCACACACATAGGGCACCTGCATTGGCATACACACAGGCAAAACTCTCATACACACACATATAACACACATAGCAAGTGAATGTGTGAATGTATGAATGAATGAATGAATGAATAAACAAATAAAACAAACATGCTGGTCAGAGAATGGTTCACCTTCAATGTGCCTTTTTATACACTGGCTTTTCTATATTTTGTTTTCTGTCATTTATTCATTTTGATTTAATAATTCTGAAACATTTCTGAATTAAAAATTGCCTAAACAAGAATTATAGAAACCTTCTAAAACTATACATGTTATTTCAACAAGAAAACATGAATTAGTATCATCTTTCCTCCCTTAAAAGTTATTATTACAATTACAGGAGAAACTGGAGCCCCAACTATCTTTGAAATAAAGTATATTATTCCCCTATAAAAGTGCTGACCTTAATAAGAATATTATTTCTTTAAAAGTTTTAATGCCTGTTAGAACATATGTTAGTTCCACAGATTAATTACTATATTTATGAGTAATAAATATCTCCTGGGAAAAACAATAATAATAAGTACCAAACTTCCTAATACCTGTATTTAATACTTATAGACTATTTTTATGATAAGGATAAAAAAAGAAAGAAACACTTAAGCTAGTTTTATACGTGATATATGTCATAAAATATATATTGTGTAGATTTAGTTTGAGATCAGTCCATCATTACATAAGGATCCAGCTGTGCCTTTTTAATATTTGAGAATTTCATACATGAGCACTCTATTTGTGTTATTTCTACCCCTTTCATTTCCCTGTTCCAGCTCCTCACTTCCCCTATGCCCTCTCACACTCATGATTTAATTATACTTAAACATGTATACACAAGTGCCCACAGTTACACATACTTATACAACCCACTGAGTCGGTTACTGCTCCTTGTGGGCATATATGTTTAGGGATGACTACTTGGGTTGGAAAACTCACTAGGGAACTTTCAAACTTTCGAGAAAACATATTCTCCTTTTCTCAGCAGTCAACGATTACCTGTAGCTCTTCATCAAAGAGTGGGGACTCAGGAAATATCCCCGGTCTACGTTGGCATGTCAGCATGGATTGTCATCATGCAGGTCTTGTTTAGGCAACCATATTTATGAGATTGTGTGAGTACAACTTTCAAGGGACTGTTTTAGAAATGTACTTAGTAGGAGACTTTTCTCTGAGTCCCATTTTTAATAGTTCATACATGCTAAAGATAAATTATATTATTTCTATATTATTATTATGACCTATATTATTTCTCAGTTTTTAGTATGGTAAATGGACAATATCTTTACTGAGAAAGGTTCTATTTTAAATTTTCCTATGCAGTATAGTTGAAGTTACATTTACTTAACTTATTGTCTTAAATGGCAGTTGGAAAAATCATCTTGATTAAAAGAGCACCATAATCCTTGAAGTCTGTTTAAGGTATTTAAGAGAGACTAAAGAGAAGATATAGTAAAGTGCGTGATTCAATTATGATACAAAAAATTAGCAAGCTCCTAATAGTAAGTTGTCAATGCAGTTTTCACAAATATTAATACAACATCATTTACCACACAAGTAATCTTACTATCTTTATTTTAAGAAGCTGAAAAATTTCATATTTTCATTTGTTTTATGTATATGCCTGTGCATGCACATGTGTGTGCTTTATTGGCTTACTACATTAGGTTGCATAGTTCCGTTCAGATAAATTTTGACTAACATTTACACTTTCCCTTGATTTGCCAGTGAAAATGTTACATGGCATTAATTACTGAAATATTTGGTTTTAAAGTTACTAGGCTAAATCTTTCCAGAAGAAGCAAGGGATGTAAAGGAAGTTGCTTCTCTTTTCCAAAGCAGAAGGTGACACAGAAGATTGTTTCTGAGGGAAGATGCAGATTTATCCAGGTAAGACTTCCCAAGTCTGTGAATCACGTCAGGCTTTGCTTTACTCATTCCCTTCGGATCAAGGCTTGGATGTATATCTGATGGAGTGTTGCATTTGAATGAGCACACTGAGTGCATTCACTAATAGAAGATTAGTAACCTGATGAAAATTCCCTGGTTCACTACTATTAAAATGTTATAACGTAAGCATTTATGTAAAAATGCATGATCAAATAATGATAGTGATGGAGCAGAATAATTAGAAAGAGCTGCACATTTTAGGATATACACAACCACTCTAAAAGCAATTATGCGTACATGATGCTTAATAATTTAAATTATGTAAAATGTCTAGTAAGGAGTCTCTTTTATTACCAGAATTCAATATAGCTTAAAAGTTTTATAGCTGCTTAGATTTTGTATTTACAACAAATTCATTTTACTGTCTTTTTTTTCTAAGTATTTGGGTGATTACAATTAAAGTAAATTAATATGTTCACAGATGACATAGCTAAATTCTTCCTAATTAATTATGTTCTGGCAAAGAGTTCAAGAATTCGGTAATTTTTGTAGTACATAACTCTCTTTATGTGCCCTTCCTGTGTGATAATTATACTACCTTGTTATCACTAAACTCTTAGCTTCTAAACAATTTTTTTTTAATTTAATTTAATTTTATTTTTTTAATTTACATTCCAAATCACTTCCCCTTTCCCGTTTCCTCCCTCCCCGAAAGTCCCATAAGCCCCCTTCCCTCCCTCTTTTCTCCGTTCAACCCCCTCTCATTACTCTGTCCTGGCGTTCCCCTACATCCAGTCTTTCCAGGACCAGGGGTCTCTCCTTCCATCTTTTTAGAAATCTATTGATATGCTGATTGTGTCTAGGGTATTCTGAGATTCTGGGTCAATATCCCCTTATCAGTGACTTCATACCATGTGTGATCTTTTGTGATTGGGTTACCTCACTAAGGATGATATTTTCAAGTTCTGACCATTTGCCTAGGAATTTCGTGAATTCATTGTTTTTAATTGCAGAGTAGTATTCCATTGTGTAAATATACCACATCTTCTGAATCCATTCCTCCGTTGAGGGATATCTGGGTTCTTTCCAGCTTCTGGCTATTATAAATAAGGCTGCTATGAATATAGTGGAGCATGTGTCCTTATTGCATGCAGGTAAAGTCTCTGGGTATATGCCCAGGAGTGGTATAGCCGGATCCTCCGGAAGTGTCATGCCCAGTTTTCTGAGGAGCCGCCAGACTGCTTTCCAGAGTGGTTGTACCAGCCTGCAATTCCACCAGCAGTGGAGGAGTGTTCCTCTTTCTCCACATCCTCGCCAACAACTGCTGTCTCCTGTGTTTTTGATCTTAGCCATCCTGACTGGTGTGAGATGGAATCTCAGGGTTGTTTTGATTTGCATTTCCCTAATGACTAAGGATGATGAACATCTCTTTAGGTGCTTCTCAGCCATTAGATATTCTTCAGGTGAGAACTCTTTGTGGAGCTCTGTACCCCATTTTTTAATAGGGTTACTTGCCTCTCTGGAGTTTAACTTCTTGAGTTCTTTGTATATCTTGGATATTAGCCCTCTGTCGGATGTAAGGTTGGTAAAGATCATTTCCCAGTTAGTTGGTTGCCGCTTTGTCTTTTTGACGGTGTCTTTTGCCTCTAAACACTTTTTAATGTGAAAGTGAAATTTCAGATAGGAGAAAGTATCTCCTTAATTTAATCGAGACAATATAGTCTGAACGTAGAGTCATTTAAAGTGTCATTTATAAAGTGTCCACATTTATAAGAACATGGCGGAATCTTAGTCCAGCAATTCTATTTAAGCACTAAAGAATGCTAAGCCATGAAATGATGCTAGTCCTAGAAGTTATCTACTGAGACACCTGGTAATTTCTGAAAACTGTATGACAGGTAATATGCCATGACCATACAATGAATCATATGACAGATAAAAACTGTATTAATTCTATTTCAAGTACAATTCGAACATTTCCCAGTATGGAAGAGGAGATATGGGAATAGCAAAGCTCACTAGGTAAAACTTGCTTAAGAAAGCAGTCCTGTACATGCGAAAGGAAAATGGCGGGAATTATTTTTCTATCATTTCACCTAGAGTTTCTACTCATCTTGAATAGATTCCAGATACTCTCAAGACATTTGCATTGACAGACATTTTTCAGCAGACTTCTCCCTCAGAAAGCAGAATGAAAGTACCGGGAATTGAACCTTTATTCTTCTTTCTAAGGATCAGGAGACCATGTGAAGGTAACACGGTGGTGTCAAATATGAAGGTTTCCATGTGTAGGACGTGGACAGAGGACACCTTCATCAAAACAGGTATTCTCAACATCAGAGTTGCTGGTTGATAAGGATACCTTTTTTTCCCATTTAATAGCACCATTGAAGCCATTATGATTTCTAGAATATTCTGTGTGTGTATATATTGGGAATTTTACTGTTATAAACTTTATAGGTCTATAGATGATTTGTACTGTCTTCAACCAGCTTATTTAGTGCTCTTGACATATAAATGGTTGCTAATAGAGAACTTCAAAATAACCTCCCTTACAGACATGGGAAGCTATCCTAGGTTCCTGAAAAAGATGGACCCACAACCTAACAAATGAGGCCCTGTAGCAGACCTACCCCTTGCAACATATATTTGTTCACTCAAACCAATACCATGTAGTCTCATTATTGTTGCCTCTAAAATGAACAGAGTGGGGATTTAGTATATTCTCCTATCGAAGTAATTTTTAAGAATTATGATTAGTTACAAATAACATAAAAGCCAAATGGAACAATACTAATTTCTCCTTTTTAATCATCCAGAGAACATTTACAAAATACCGAGAGTACTAAAACACTATACAGAGCACAAGGACACAATGGGTGTTTGACAAATGTCACTTCCCTTCTCCAGCAATTTTCCATTTCATAAGTGGGTAAATTCCATGTGAAATGTTGGCAATCTGAATGGGTACCATTTATTTGTCTCTCAGCTCCCTCCTGAACCTCCGCTTATCTCATCACACATCACTTCCTGGCCTTTCTTTTTAAGGGCCAAGGTCTGTTACCATCTCCTGACCTGGACCATCACTTAACCTGCCTGTCACTGGCCAGGACTCCAAAACTACAGGAGGCTAAAGCAACTGATGGGTGTGGACGATCACTCCCAGTTTTGATCCTTCCTGCTCATCTTCTGGCTTTAGAAAAAGAGGGAGGGCTGAAGGCTTCTACAGAGTGATGACAGAAACCTCCCTTTCTTCCTTATCCTTCACATTTTTCTTTTCATATGCCAAACGAAGAAGGCTCTGATTGCCCTTGCCCCTGCAGTTGCCATGGGTTACACAAAAGCAGCAAGGATACACAGGAGTGGGAGGGGGTGGGGCTCTTATCATCTCCTTTATGCACATGTAATCTCTTTTCTCCAGATTGATTTCTCCACCTTCCCAAGGCTTGTGCACATATTAAAGAGAATCGTTTCCTTGGAACTTGAGAGTTTAGATCCTTCCCCATTCCTGGTATTTGCTGTTTGTTTCTTTTTCTGGTACAAATAGGAGTTTCCAGTTAGAGGGGGATGTGATGTGAAAGGCTTGGGTGGAGAAAGAAAAATCCACGTAGGGATACTGCATTTTATTAGAAATGGTAAAAAGTTTGCCAATTTAACTCCGACATCCTTAATACCTAATGCCTGAGGTCAAAGTCCCCAGCTGCCAGGCATTCAACTATCTACAATCCAGTCCCCCACATTCCAGATAGCCCTGCCACAGCACCGGGATGTCTCCTCCTCCTGTCAAGTCCCTCCTAGCGCTGGGACTTAAGCAAAGCCATGAGGCTGAGCACAAGTCACCAGGAAAGGAATATCAGTTCAGAAAACAGCTCTTCTGAGGCTTCCAGGGCAGTTAGCTACCATGAGCAAGAGGGACACTCGACAGTGTCCTTGGGATTAAATACCCAGTGGGGTTCATGTCTGGGGACACAGAGGCTTCCCTAGCTCCAGAACACTTAAACACAATTTCACTTCACAGCCAACAAGCTCAGAGGCTAGTGTCTTGACTTCAAAGCCTCCCACCCCGCCCCAACAAGAATGATGCTCATTTCCATTTGAGCGCCAGGCGCGATTTCTTTGCAAGGAAAAAAGGGGGCATCATATCTCAATTTCCCACAACCAAACCAACAACCTCTCTCATCTACTGTGTCCCCAGTCTAAATAGAAAAGGGGCGAGCTGGGCGCAGTTGCACTTCGCTTAATTTACCCGGGACCTCCCTACCATCGCGGCTCCAAATGAACCTGTAATTGGGAGTCTGGAAGTATGTCCCTTAACTCCCTTGGCTGTCCAGGCTAGGGAGGGGTCTAGGAAGCTAGCATCCAGGGAGAGAACGGAGTTTTTGAGCAGGGCGTCCCAGGAAGCAAACTTTTGGCGGCGCAGGCTGGCGGGACTTCGAAATAAGATTCTGAAACACAGTGACGAGGTGGCACTGCGCCCCAGTTGTCGCATAATCTCCGGAGCCGAGCTCATAGGATTTCCAAGCTGGTCTCCGCAACTCCGTGCGCTCTCCAGCGCCTTCTCATACTAGGCACAGGTCCCCAAAACCCCAGTCTCTGCGGATTATCACTTGGGATGAGGATCCCTGCTTAACATTAAGTCTCTAGAGCACCCTCCCATAGAATAGCAGGTGATCCTAACACAGACTTACCTTCTTGCTGGCAACTCTTGTCGCTATTCCTTTCCTTACGTGGCAGGCTCAAGAGAGAAGAAAGGACTGCCGGAGGAAGCCAAGAGGACGGCGACCGCCGGCACAGGCACGAGTTCTTTGGAGCGGCAGCCTGGGCTGAACCACGGAGCACAGGCGGCCCTAGCGGAGCAACGAGGCCCCGGCTACGGCCAGGCGGGAAGGCAGGGGGCGCTCCTGTCCCCCGAGCGCAGCGCCTCTCCTCACGGACTGCGACTCACCAGTTGGTGCTTAGACCAGCGAGCGTGGTGAGGAAAGGCACGCTCCAAGCAGGAGGGCGGCTTTTAAGTTTGTGGTGTGACCGCAGCAGCTGTCCTGGGAGAGACTCCGTCTTTCTAAAAAGGGGATGCTCAAAACGCCAGGGATTACCTCTCCCTCCAATCTCCTCCCCCAGCTCCCGGCCCCTTCCGATGTGCTGGCAATCCCTCAGCGCGAGCAAACCTTCCCTGTCTCCGCCGCGCTGTCCAGGGTGGGATTGGAGGTAGTTCCGGCCGGATCTAAGAGTGTTTGGGGGGAGGATAAGGTATCTGTCCATCAGTAAAAACAGCCTGTGACGATTTAGTCTGGGCCTGGGTAATTTAGGAACCTGTGTATTCCCTTCACTTTCAGAAAGTACTCTAAGGACCTCGGGCAGGAGCAATTGCCATCTTAATAATTCCAATAGCCTTGGAAGAGTACAGGTGTTTCTTTGTAAAACTTCGGCCTGTAGTTAGTGAGCCTGGGGCGTTTGAGCAACAGGGTCAGGAATTAATCCCCTTCAGTGGCCAACACCCCTGAAGGACCAGGTGGAAGCACTGCAACATGGAGTCTTCACCTGGTCTGAGTTTTGGGGTGGGGATGGGGGTGGTGAGCTCTCTCTTTCTCTCTTTGTCCCGCCCTCCCTTCCCCAGAGCCCCCCACCCCCCGCTTTTGTAGATTTTGCAAACTTTAATCTCACAACAAGAATAATCTGGAGGAATACGAGCACAAACCTCGGGCATATTTTGTGAAAAGTAAAATTCCCCAATTTGGAGGAGAGATCCAAAGAAAATCCTGTATAAATAACTTACTTTGATCAGTTTCTTAAAATGCAGAGGCTAATATAGAGCCATTCATAAGGGCACCGAAAAGACCTGCACAATTAAGTCTTGTAGATAGCAGCGCCATGGCAAATTCTACTGCTAACCATAACCTAGGTTGCCACACAAAGCTCCCTTGAATTGGTTCCATAGAAACCAAAGAGCCAGGAGTTCCTGAGTGTGCCATGGGTTTAAACATAGGAGCTGCAAGGTTCCCATGCAACCTTCGCAAATGAAGGAGGATCTGTCTGGGGTTGATCAGAAGACAAGGGTGAAATGATGGAAGAACTGAAGGGCGTGAAAGAAACCCTTAATTCAGCAGCTTCCTACCAGCCCAGAAAACAGAGGACCACAGAAGCTGAGTGAGTCACTTCACATTGTAGGTGGCTGGTGGCAGAGCCAGCCTAATGAGGGGCTTAAATTTCCTGACTCTGACTGAGGTTCTGTACTGTGTCCCATGCTGCCGATCTCTATAACTTTGATTTTGCCTGTGACCAACCAACCCCATAATTTTTCTCTTTGCACATAGGAAAATTGAAATCTTCACAGACTATCTCAACCCATAGCAACTTCTTACTGAAATGTCCTTGTCGGCATGCCGTCCCTTTCATAATTAGCCATAACTACAGTATGTTTAGCATTAGCCTCTAGTTTCGTGTTGTTTTACTTGCTCACATTATTAACTGGTCATCAAAAATTCAAACTACTTGTAAGGACCTCTTTTTAGCTCCCACATCAGTTCTTGGTGCTTTTTCAAAGGGAGGATTCATGGTGAGGAGTTCTCTACTTTAAAGAGTCATTCATTAATTCTTGAATATTTTCTCAGTTTATTAGCTAGAATATGACGGTTAGCTAGAATTGCTGTTAACTCTTGATTTCCCCCCTTTCCCTCATGTCTAAATCACGAAGCTTAATGTCCTTACACTAAAGGACACTTCCTCATTGCTACCATTACAACTTTCCACAAAGACCCGACAGCATTAATCATTCCCTCCTGTTTTCCTAAAGCACTCTGATTTCAGTATTATTAGAAACCCTTTTCATGTTATATCATAATTAGTTAGGCATGTGCCTGCACGCAATACAGCATGTTGGTTGTTTGTGTGTTTATTTTCCTGGACCCTAATACGATGCCCATGAATTAGCACTGAGCTGTTTTAATCTTAAGTACCCTCACTCCAAATTTAGGTTGAATTTGCTGGAGCCTTCTGAGTATACCATGAGAAAAGAACATCTGGGACGTGGGTTCTATGCTGTCTTTCCTTTTAATGACTCTGAGCACGAAACCAGCAGAATCAACTGCAGAGTTCCAAATTATGATGAATGGTCTCAGCTGTGTCCGTGGCATACTGAGACGCGAAGTTCTTAACTGGAATGTTCTAAATGTGCTAGGTGTTCAGCAATCTGTGGGTCTGGATACATTGATGAAAGTAGTGCATAAGATGGAAACAATTGCTGAACTTTTCCCACTGGAATGTTTGTTAACTGTACTGTATATCCTACTAGGGTGGCTTTTGAAGCTCCTTATTGTCATCAAAGGAAAGTGGCTTCCTGTCCTATGGAACTATACGCTATCTGAATTCTTGCAGTGACACTTAGAATAGGGGAGTCACATTGTTTTGCAAAAAATAAGGTTTATTGTGCAGTTTAACTTATGCCCAGGGATTACTATTTAGGTTCCACAAGCAATCCTTAGTTACAATGGAAAAATATACATCATCGTTTAGAAGTATCTAATTGCCTCTAGTGTGTCTGATTCAGACTCGGGGGGAAATGTAGGGCAGAGAAAATACATATTTTTCAAGTATTTTAAAAAACTATTTATGTAAATTGCATATGGAGAATCCTGCTGTACAGAGACATAAGAGGATAATCACCAGGTTCAGAATGTCAGCCTGACTGGATCTCATAGTTGGGAAGTGTTCTGTGACTCTTTTCATGAAATCTACTGTCTTATTTCCCTCTAGCAATATTCCTGAAACAAACAAATAGAATTTTGGTGATTTTGAAAGAAAAGGGGATGAACAGGATGTTGAAAATTTTATGCCCAGCGACCAAAAAAGGAAGAAAGAAAAAAGCAGTGTGAAAACAAGTGTAAAAACTTGTTCTAACATGAATACACATAAAAATTACAACAAACACAACTTTAGGGATATTCCTTTACATATTAACACATCAATACAGAAATATAAGACTGAAACTGGGGCATATGATAATCTATATTTAATTAGAATAAGTTAGAATGAGTTAAAAGTGGTTTACATACTTTATCTTCCATAATGTATTTCTCCTTATAAGCATTAAGAATCCCCCCCACATACACACATTATTTCATTTTATCCTAAAAATTCACTCATTTTTAGTTCATTACATTTTTACAGCATCAAATCACTAGGTATACTTAGCTAGTGGTTGAAAACAGCATATCTTAACTTTCATCTTTTACATATTAATTACACATGATTACACACGTATACAACTGCTTCTCATTATGAGATAAGGACAATAGATAATTTATGACTACTCAATTGGAATGCAAAGCTATCTGAATCTCATGGTAAGTCTTCACTCTGAGCTTTTTTTATACTATGAATAATCACACACTTTCACAGTAGGAGCAACCTCAGAGACCGCCTAGTAAGAAATCATCTAATGAGGAAACCAGAGCCAAGAGAGATGGAATGAATACCCAACTCTCTCAGGTTCCTGCCCTGATGCCCTGTCTAGAATGTTGCACTATACTATAGATTATTTATTAAAAAAAAAAAAAAGAAATCAGCTATTTTTCAAGACTTTCCAGGCCAGAATCTTAGGGTTATATTTACTTAGCTGTGTTGGGGTGTGGTGAATAATTAAATTCAGCAGGAATGTGTTTCAAAATAAAAATAAAAACACAGCCCAACTCCTTTGGCACAAATCCTGTGACCTCAGAAAAGAAAAACCTCCTTGACTTTGAAATTTACTAGAAGTTGAAAGGTTTCCATCCTTGACACGGGAGTCCACATGGATGCTTCTGAAAAAGGAATTAAAGTTAGATAAATGATTCTTTGTTTTCATTTGCAACAATATACTTATGTCAATAAACAATCTCCAAGAAAAGTTTAAGGAAAAATAATCTCTCCATGTATGATTTGCAAGAAACACCTTTAAGTTACCTCCTTCCATCCTCCCTTCACCCCTGCAGTCTATGTGAGGTAGTGTATTCTTTTAGGGCAGTGGTGAAGATGGTCCCATAAGATATCCAAAAGAAGTAATCCTTGTTTGCACAAGGGTGATAAAATGAAGAAAAATATGCCCTCTTGTGGCTTATTTGTTCTGGTTCAAAACTAATCGACAAAGCTCTGTTATTTCCCCAAACCCAAACATACCTATGTCCCAAGTGGAACGAAACTATTCTTTTGTGCGTTAACTGGCAAGCGCAGGTCGGTGAAGAGAGCAGGCAGACATTCCACAGTTTCTGCTTTGTTTAAGGTCATAAGCAGCTGCTCAACCACAAAGAAATCACTACTGACGAAAACATGGGATGATTTTCCAAAATAACCCACAGATTTGTCCAGATATGATCAAAATGCCTTCCACATAAGTGTATTAGATAGAATTTCTCTCTTTAAATAGTGAAGTTTTTTTTGGACAGAGTTGCACCCTCAGTTTCCACAAATAGGAGAAAATTCATGATTTCCTCACTACTGTGTTTGTGCCTCTACTCATTCTTTGACTCTGAAACCATGCTTATTTTTCCATTAAAATAGTACGATATATAATAAAGCAATTATGAGACTAATGATTTTCGTTCTGTCTTGTTTCCTTTTCTTTTCCTATTAGGTTACTCCGAAATAAGGATGTAACAAGTATGTTATGTTCTTAGATTCTAAAATATAATTAGTTTTATAACATCACACAAAGATTTTGCATCCTGCTTGAAAGCACACACACACACACACACACACACACACACACACACGCGGTTTAATGAACAAATGGTGCCTGTGCTGGTCAATCTTCGTTTACTTTAACAAAATACCTGAGATAAGGGAACTCGTCTCCCAGATTGGGAGGCTTCAGTCTGTGATTAATTGCCTCTTCCGCTCTGGTACAGGAAGCACGTGCTGCTGCAGGAATGTGCGATGGGACAACATCATAGGTCTATTTATTCACTTCTTAATACTAATTGGAGCCCTGTGTGTTTAATATGCTATTAAATTATCACTATGTTTTCAGAAACCTTGCAGTTTCATTTTCTAGTTCCTACCACTTGATGAGTAGGAATTGAAAAGCAGGGTGGTGGTGGGGTGGGCGGGGGAGATGCCAGCATTAAGGACCTGGCCCCATGTGCCAAAAGGCTTTACGCAATTGTGTGGTTTTAGAGACCTCACTGCCCGCCCCCCCAATATGGTCAGGGACAGAGTAGTGAGTCCTTAGCACAGGACCCTTTAGGGCAACATTCAAGAACCATGCCAAAAAACCTCAGTTGTTCAGAAGAATAGATTGCAAGAAAAGTGTGAGGGAGTAATGTAGTAACAGAATGAATGTCAGAGGTACAGACTAGGCATGGTTGCCAAATCCCTAGTACAATCTACAATTGTAACTATTATTAACAACAGCATTATTATATCAATATTCAGGCAACTGAAGTAACTTAGAATCTCACCAGTTGACTGAATCTTCTTTGTGTAATAGTGGGCCAGTGGTATTTCTTCTATCTAGTTTCATTAAACTTATGTACAGTCAATAGAATTGCCATTTTGAAATAATGTTAACAAAATAGGTATTTTTATTTAATGAATCATTATAATACTGCACACAAATCATATTCTCCTTTAAATAAACACTTTACTAAAATAATTGTTCCCTGAGCTAAAGTGTTGCTTCCCAAAGTTTGCTTTTGACCCTGTCAGAGAAACATGTATATTAAATGCCTATCATAATTCACAGTGAAAAACTTGTCTCTAACTTTATTATATTCTCACTTCTTAGGAGTTGATACAGTTGTTGAAGAAAGAAGATGGCTCCAAAGGTGGGCAAAATCATGTTAATGAAGATAAAGTACAGGGCTCATGAGCTAGCTCAGAAAGTGAAGTAAGGGCTTGCCAGCAAACCTCATGATTTGTATCCAATCCCTTGGACCCATGTGGTGGGAGAGATGAATCAATGACCTCCACATGTGCACAGCCCTGCCAAATAAATAAAGTAAAATACCAACAAAATTTTAAGAAGATATTATAAAATTGTAGAGCTATGCAGTTTCTTCTGACATCATTAACTATTGCCATTTGTGTCTATAGTGCATAAATTAAAATTCACAATAACTTTGCAACTTGATTTCCTAATTTTACTTTCTCCTATAATTCTAAAAGAGATGGACAAATCTCAAATCCCAGGGAAGGGTTCAGATAAAATGTTCAGTGGATTGCTCTGAAACTACAGGGTGGAAGGAAATGACAGACTCCTACAAGTTGTCTTTAGACCTTCACATACCTACTACCTCCAAAATCGTAAATGAAAATATAAAAGGTAACTATTTAACCTCCCTTCAGCCCTGTTATTTTAAAAAGTAAATCTCTAAGGTGTGTTTCTTTCCTTTTTAAATTTTGTTATTGTTAAAATCCATTGCAGTCACACAAAATATGCTGGGTATATTATTATTTCACATAAATGTGGGCACATAACTAATTAAATATAGGTTTGTTCTACATGCTATTTGTGAATTTAAGACTAAGGCATTTATATCATTATCCTACCAGAACAGCATTATATCACAAACCCTTTAAATACTACACACACACACACACACACACAGGCACACACACTTAATTTGTAATTCACTTATAGAATAGTGCTTAACTCTCCCAATCCTAGTGGATTTTCTTCCTCTTGGTATTTAATAGATGCCTTTCATACTTAGAGTTAGTAGCTCAAGTAGTTCATATAGCGTGTAATATTTTTACTATATGTTAGAATACCAGCATTATAAATTATACATTTTTGCCCTTTAACCTACATTGCATTTTTGTTACCAGGATTTCCCCTATACTTTCTTTGTTGTTTTTCTGGTATGTATCTCTTTGTGGCTTTATTCCTAGTCTATCAAAATCACATTGATTTAGGTTTGTTTCAATCATTCAGAATAAAAATGAACTTTCCTGTGAGCCAATTTTAAAATGTTTATCTTTTAATAGGTGGTTTAAGTACATTTCAGTTAATATAACTGATGTCGTTGACAAACCTCAATCATTCATGTGTGCTGTCTGTATATATAATGTTACACTACAGTCATTTTTTCCTATGCAAGCTGGTTTGCTTTTGGTTTTCCCTTGACATTTTTGACATTTTGAAGTTGTGAAGTTTGAGTGGGGATAATTTTGCAAGAGCTTAATGTGCCTCATTCATAAAGACAAGAAAAGGCAAGCAAGCACGTGCAGATGAGAAATATGAGTGGAGGTACCTCATTTACACAGCAGTTCTCACATCTAATCCAGCCATTTAAGAAGGAGACTGTCAGTGTGGTACAACATTTAATGCACAAACCCATAACTAGTCAAAGAATAAATGTTTGTGCAGTGCTAAACCCTAAAGGTACATCTACATTACACTTTTTCTCCAAGACTCAGGAACCATCTCAAAAGAGAGGAGAGAATGATTGTAGTAACTAGAGAGTTGCTAGGAACAGACTAAAACAGTATTTGCTGGACATGACAAGCCCTCTGAAACCAGGAACTCATAACAGCTGTCACTGCCCACACAGATGCTGCACAAGATCAAGCCAGTTAACACTTTAGCATAGAGAGTGGAGGAGTTTCTGAGTCTTCATCACTAGCTGAGGATGTCCTGACAGACGATGACAGCTTTGGGAGAGAAAGTTACTTGAAGGATGAGATCATTGATAGATCAACTATGTTCCTAAGGATGGCCCCATTCTCATAAATATGTGAGAATCATGAACTAGCTGCATTGAGGGGCAGATGTGAATGAATATAGAAGGAGATGGGGAATGAGTGGGGTTTGACTGTTTTCAAAATATATTGTATGCATGTATGAAATTTGCAAAGAAATAATACAAATATTATACCAAAAGGGCAACTCACCCTCAATTGGAGAATTAATATGAACAACAAAAGCACCATTAATCGACTCATGAAAGCAGTACCTCTATGGGTTGAAGACCTCTTAAGAGTCTAATAACCTCTTTCATTATTACATTGGACATCTTATTCTAACATGAACTTCTTAGGACATATGTTACCATAATGTTGTTCTATTACCAATCTTTACCTCTTTTCCTTTCTATTCTATGCCCATTGTGGCCCTACTGTACATTCTAGGTCTGGGCTACTTATTCAGGATGTATGTTTGTTCAGTTGCACTGAATTTTCTGTCTCCTGTAGTTATGAGCAAAAGCCAACTTCAGGTGAACCCACTCTTGTTCTACATGGAGTAGAAGCTGGGTAGAAAGAGTTTGATGGAGGTGTTCACCAACTTCTGAAAACAAGACCTTCATTCATTTTGTTTTTCCTGAGTAGTCAGTTATATGAGTGGGATCATATGATCCACAAAGAAGAATGCAAATCTCAAGAGTTGGATGAGAACTTCTGGATGAGAGAAAAGAAAGGTGTTGTCCTCAAGTTGAAAAGCTATTTTTATTGAGAATAAGAACAAGTCATTTGTGGTAAAATGAGAAAGAACAAAATTAGGTACCAAGAAGTAGGCAGAAGTGTAGATAATTCTACATAAGCTTGTCAAAATACTATATTGAGTATAATGCAGAGAGAAGGCATGTAATAAACACACACACACACATACACAAACACACACACACACAGAGAGAGAGAGAGAGAGAGAGAGAGAGAGAGAGAGAGAGAGAGAGAGAGAGAGATGAATGTAGTACTCAGAAATAATTATTTCACATTTCTACTCATTTGCTTTGGAAGTATGTTTATTTGTGCAACATATATGTTCTATCTAGTGGTTCTGCACAATATGCATGTTCTACCTCTTTTCAGGCACTAATTGGAGGAAGTATTAGAATTAACTGCAATTGTAGTTTTGCCATTTATGCTGAGGAAAGAATGAATATTTCAGGGAAAGTAAGAATGAAGTGCAGGAAAAAATGCCACATAACTGATGTTGGTAAAAGAGAAGATTTGGGTAAGTATATTGGGCAAATACAATTAATATGAGTTTTGAGCAAGATTGTGCCAAATATTCAGTATATAAGCACTTAGAAAAATTGGGAGTAGGTGGGAATAGTTGGGAGGTAAGACTATTTGATGAACAGAGCACCTGAATGATGTAAAGTCCTGAAATAGAACTAAAGGCCTTGTGTTTATGGCAATATGCGAGTTCTCAATTTTTCTGAAATAAGGGTCTTCTTATATATAATCTCAGTATATGAGCATGATAAAGAACATGCAATTTGTAGATGCCAAAGAAAATAAGACTTCATAAACTTAACAGAAGAAAGGCATTGGAGATGAGTTACCCCAATATATATTATTTGTGACTGTTGTGAATGGAGTTGTTTCCCTAATTTCTTTCTCAGCCAGTTTATCACTTCTATAAAGGAAAGCTACTGATTTATTTGAGTTAATTTTATATCCAGCCATTTTGCTGAAGTTGTCAGCTGAATAAGTTCTCAGGTAGAACTTTTGGGTTCGCTTATGTATACTATCATAGCATCTGCAAATAGTGATACCTTTATTTCTTCTTTGCCAATTTGTATCCCCTTGATCTCTTTTTGCTGTCTTATTGCTCTAGCTAACACTTTGAGTACTATATTGAATAGGTATGGAGAGAGTGGGCATCCTTGTCTTGTCCCCGGGTTTAGTGAGATTGCTTCAAGTATGTCTACATTTAATTTGATATTAGCTGTTGGTTTGCAGTAAATTGCTTTTGTTATGTTTAGGTACAGGCCTTAAATTCCTTATCTCTCCAATACTTTTAACTTGAAGGGGTGTTGTATTTTGTCAAATGTTTTTTCTGCATCTAAGGAGATGATTACATGATTTTTTTTCTTTGAGTTTGTTTATATAGTGGATTATATTAATGGGTTTTCATATATTGGACAAACCCTGCATCCTGGGGATGAAGCCTACTTGATAGTGATGAATGATGGTTTTAATGTGTTCTTGGACTCCGTTTGTACGAATTTTATTGAGTATTTTTGCATGAATATTCATAAGTGAGATTGGGTTGAAGTTCTCATTTTTGAGTCCTTGTGTGGTTTAGGTATCAGAGTAATTGTGGCTTTATAGAAAGAATTAGGTAGTGTTTCTTCTGCTTCTGTCTTATGGAATAGTTTGAGGAATCAGGTCTTCTTTGAAGGTCTGATAGAATTCTGCACTAAATCTATCTGGCCCTGGAATTTTTTTTTTTTTGGTTGGTAGATTTTTAATGACTTCTTCTATTTCCTTGTGGGATATGGGCCTATTTAGATAGTTTATCTGCTTTTGATTTAAATTTGATATGTGGTATCTGTCTAGAAAACCATACATTTCATCTAGATTTTTCCAGTTTTGTTGAGTATAGGCTTTTGTAGTAGGATCTGATGATTTTTTGAATTTCTTCCATTTCAGTTGTTATGTCTCATTTTCATTTCTGATTTTGTTAATTTGTACACTGACTCTGTGCCCTTTAGTTAGTTTGGCTAGGAGTTTACCTATCTTGTTGATTCTCTCAAAGAACCAGCTTTTCATTTTGTTGATTCTTTGTATTTGTATTTGTTGTTCTCCTTGTTTCTATTTAGTTCATTTCTGCCCTGAGTTTGACTATTTCCTGCCTTCTACTCCTCTTGGATGAGTTTGCTTCTTTATGTTCTAGAGCTCTCAGATGTGCTGTTAAGTTGCTAGTGTAACATCTCTCCAGTTTATTTACCAGGGCACTTAGTGCTATGAATTTTCCTCATAGCACTGCTTTCATTGTGTCCCATAAGTTTGGGTATGATGTACCAACATTTCCATTAAATTCCAGGAAGTCTTTAATTTCTTTATTTCTTCCCTGACTAAGTTATCCTTGAGTAGAGATTTTTATAGCTAGTAAAAAGAAAACTTTAAAAGATTTAAGCTCCTAACAAATGAAATCACAGTTTGGCATTGACTAGGAATAGATTTTGTCAGACAAAAAAAAAAAGACTATAATTTAACATTTAACATTTAACTGACCTTTTCTGTTTAACTCCTCCCAAACTAGTCACTTTTACAACTTGCTAATGACATTTGAAATTTACTGAAATAATCCTTGAATGACGAAATCCTTTAAATTACAGCTATTAATTTAATATAATAAAAACAGATTGTTGGCTATACAGTGTCATTTATTGACTCAATTGGACTTAGTGATAATTTTTCCATGAAACAATTTTTACCTGTTGGTTTAACTCTCACAACTAAGGAGTTCCACAAACCCCAAATTTATCAGTTTTGTTGTTATGGAATCAGCATATTTATGTTTTTCAGTGTAAGGTGATGAGACCAAGGCTAAAGCCATGAAATCTGAGGAATGAAAGTCTATATTGCTGGTCATCATTATCATCCAAAAGTTAAACTTCTTCCTTGCTAATAAGACTAAGAGGGAACTTCTGTATCCTTAGAAGGATCTGAATAAAAGAGACCATGAAAAGGAGTTTCCCTATCTGACTCATTATTATTTCCTCTAGCTGTGGGGAGTAGCCTCATGCATCTTTTTTTCCTAATGTCAGTCTACTTGCTGTCATTCTAGACTCATTAAGACCTTTAACACATAATTACTGCTTTTCTTGACGGTCTGTATATATTAAAGTAGCACTGATTTTGAAATCATCTACTAAGGACAGCATCAAGCCAGAGAGAGTTATAAATTCAAAGAGTGTCCTTCCTTGTTGGTGACAGCTATTGTAACAGATGTGAGGTGTTAGCTATGTCAAAGCCTTCAAATTGTGTTTTCCTCATGATTTGAATTACTGAGTGTTTTTTCCACCTCATATTTGTTGACCTACTGATCAACCAGGAGCTGTGCTTTCTATTAAAGCTCAGCATCTCAAGGGCTTATGATAATGAATTCAGAATTTTAAAGGTGTTCTCCTGAATGTATGTAGCTTTTACATCATTGTGAAAGTTTGAAACTGGCAAGATGAAACATCCTTAAATTAGAAATTATATTTGTGTAAATTATAACTGTTTTCAGCATGAGTTAATAAGAGTAAAGACAATCTAAGAGATCAGAAAAAAGTTCACATTGCACATTGATAAGGTTATAAGGTTTCTTGGGGTGGGGGTGGGACAAGAGGGAGAAAAATTCAATAACTCAATTAAATGCATGTAACTAACTTGAACAAACATCCCTAACTTACAGATATTTTAAGGGTTCTCACCACAAAACAGGGTAAATAGATGAAATGGTAGATTTATTAATAAGCTTGATGAATTATTCCACAGAACAGCATATATATATATATATCCCAAATGTCTGTAATTATTATTTAGCATTTAATATGGCTCCTTTTTCTCTTTTCTTCATTATTGTCTATTTTTCCTATTTTTAACCACCCTCTCTATATTCTTTTCTTTATTTTAGCAAAACCCTTTAAGCTTTTCCTGTAGAAAAAAAGTAGATAATAAAGGAAAGTCTAGACAATTTAACTTTCTTTTTCTCTATAATGTTCAGGCCACAGCAGAAGAAATAAAACAAAAATGTGAGATCTACAGCTTCTTGCCATGAATTTTGAGCTTTTTTGTTTATTGGAGCCTTTTCAGTGTCTTTTCTATATCTGTTCATATGAAGCTTCACAACACAGGTACTGGTCATCAACCATAAACCCAAGGCATTACAAGGACAAAGGGAAACCCAGAAGAGATTTGAAATTTTTACTCTTGTCCAGATAGAAATAGAACAAGATTACAGACATTTAAGATGGCATTTCTTAGTCAAGAGTGGCTGCATTTGCCAAGATCTTGTTTGTCTTCATATGACCCTCCATCAAAAAGTCATTTGTGGACCTCGGAGACTGCAGAGACCAGCCGTGATGAGAAAGATTTCTTGAAACCTTGGAATGGACAAAGTAGCAGAGTGTAAAGCTACCAAAAGTCCCAAACAATTGCTATTCAGAGTAATTGTTCTTTCTTTCCTTGGTACCATCATGGCATGCAGGAATAAGGACACAGAGAAGGGTAGATGAATCATAGGCTTTTCTTGTACTGTGGGTATAATAATTGCCATTAAATACTTAAAATTTTTAGCCTTATTATATATGCACACGTATTTATGGTATGAATTAAAGCTCCAAAGATTAAAGTGTGAATACCAAATACTTAAGATAATTTCCGTTTGGAAGAAGATGGGGAGGAAATTTACCCCATCCTTCCTCATAGAGAAAGGATAGACTGCCTGTGAGATGAGTTCCATCTCCATGTTTGCTGCATCCCTGTTTTTCAGATACCTACATCTACACGATCACTCACTTAATGACTAATAGGCTGTCAACATATCCAGCATAGTCTGTTTCTGCTTTAATTCATAATTGATATATCTTGATATTGTCTAAGGGAAACAACATAAAGTCTATTTTAAAGATATACTAACAGTGGAAATCAGTTTATTATATTCTTTTCACAGACTATACAACAAATAAATAAATAAAAAATTATAATAAATGTTACAATTCAAGTAGAAATTAGAATATTAATTATATTGGTTTCTCTAATTAGCCATTTCAAAAGTGGTTAGAGTTACTTGTGACAGAATTAGTGGTCATAAGCAGAAAGCTAGAGGGTGTTTTAAAATTTTTCTTTCAGGAAGAGACCATTTAGAAGAACTGGCTTTGTGTGTCAAGAAGGTAAAATAAGATCTGTCATGTGGAAAAAAGTACCACAATAAGTGTACAAATGTGATATTCTTAGCTAACGATTATGGGGTAATGACTTCCCAAAGTTGATTGCAGAGAAAGCAGTTAGCTAAAACCAGCTGCATGGAAACCAAAATTATATTTTTTCAGACTGTAAATGTTCCTGATGATATCAGCTGAGAAGGCAGCTAATCATTCTACTTTAGAAGAAAGATTGACAAAATTTGTATTAAATAAAATTGAAAGCCCAGGTGGAAATTTTGAAAGCGTGTATATCTTATCACTTTACTATATTGCCATATATCTGGATTCAAGGATTAGAGCCATTTTTTTCCTAATGATATTTTGTACTTCCTAGTGCAGACAAATATAAACGAAAAAGGCAATCACATTAATATTGTAAAAATACTAAGTATACATTTTATCATTAACAAATGTTGAATGCTGTAATTGGATATTAATCCTGATAGTTTTATATAAATGCTAATAACTTAATTCTTTGGTTTTATTTAAAATTTTCATACAATATATTCCCCACCCCCAACTTGTCCAGATTTTCCCCACCTCCCTATCCAAATTCATGCTTTTGCTCTGTCTTTAAAATGCAAAACTTAAACAAAAACAAACTCAAATACAGAAATCAAAACAAGCAAATTGTTAAAAGCACAAAATAACCACACACACACATACACATACAGAGAGAGAGAGAGAGAGAGAGAGAGAGAGAGAGAGAGAGAGAGAGAGAAAGAGAGAGAACCAAAATGAAGCAAAAACAAGAAGTCATTCCCCATTCCTGAAAGCCCATAGAGTTCATTTTGTGGTGATCAAGTATTACTGGCATGGAGCTTCTCCTCAAATATGATTGGTAGATCAGTGACAGTCCACAGGAGGAAACTGATTTCCCCTTTCTCTGTGGTGTCTGGATGACACTTGGACTCATCCACCAACTCTGCCTCCTTCAATCTTTTGGACTCCTCTTCTGCAAAGATCTGTGATCCTTGAGTGGAGGGGTTTCATAAAGATATCCATTTAGTGTTAAGTGCTCCCAAGCTCCTTGCACTCTGCACATTGTTTGGCTGTGGGCCTCTGGGTAAATTATCATCTACTGATCTCCACAAGTGTTAAATTTCTAGAGACAGCATGAAAACAAACCTTTTATCCTTATTATTTACTTGGAAAGATAGTTTAGTCATAGCACCACTAACTGCTAGGCCCACTGAGAGTTAGATGACGATAACTCGTTTTTTTTCCTTGACTTCAGGAGATAGAATTTGTGTTTCAAAAATTTGAGTTTCAATTATGTAAAGTGATAGTTCCTAATTTGCCCAGATTCAAAACTCGTGTGTTCAATGAAATAAAGTTTACACACTTTTTATCAATTATAAAACATCATAAACAATTAATTTTTACATTATTGCATTTGCCAAGTTATTTGTAAAATATTGTTTGGCTTAAATTTATGCCAAAACAAATTGATAATGCACCTATTTGATCATTAAATTATGAAAGCTTAAACATTTCTAAAGATCAATCATCAACAAGCAATCAACAAGTTTGATCTTAAATACATATGATAGCTGAAATTAAGCAAAACTAAGCAAACAGACAGTTGGAAAACCCTACGAGAACAGAGGTACTACACGAAGCATCAAGAAATTAGTGTATTATTATACCAAACATAAAGAAAACCTGCCCTATTAGCATTTTTCTGGAAGTAAAGCTTTAAGAAATTTTGTTTTATTTTGTTTTTCAGAGATTGATATTGTGAAGGTAAGATTTAGATTTAGCCTTGGGTTAAATTTGGGGGTTGTTACTTGTTCATCTAGCATTCTTCCAAAACCTGAGTTCTGCTAGTCCTTTGCTCAACATCCCCAAACTAGAAATTTGAGCCTAGAGCAGCAACAGTATTAACTTTTAGAAGATAAGCTTGCTCACACTCACCTCCTCCATCAGGTCTCACCCTGTACTGCCACTGGAAAATGTGCAAAGGGAAGGCCTGTGAAGAAAGCAATCACGCAGAAGGCTGTTAGCAAATCCTTTCTTACTCACATGTATGTTTATTTAAATAAAGCTTTAAATAGAGACATATCAACACTTCATTACAAAACTCTAGGTATGTTGATTGAAGGGGAATAACTGCCTCAGACTAATACAGAAAGACAAGTAAGTCTAAGCTGACTTAGGCACAGGGACAAGTGCAAACTTACAAACTTTGAGTCTTATTTAACGCCAGATTCAAGCTGCAACATATTATATGGACAACTTACCAATATAATCATGAGCAACACAAAATACATTAGTTATGATTAGTGGATGGCATTGTTTCAGCACTGAATGTCATATTTGAGCCCATCACTTTTCTGTTTTTTTGAAAATAGAATTTTTTTTCATGCAATATATTCAGATTATAGTTTTTTCTCTCCCAACTCCCCTCTCTTTTGGCTCATCTCTCCTCCTCTCCGGTTTTTCTATCTTCAGTTAGAAAAGCAACAGGCATCTAAGGAATAAAAAAGAACAAAACCAAATTGTAATAGGACTAAACAGAAACAAAAGAGCCAAAGATAAAGCTGGAGAAGCACGTAAAGGCCCAGAGACACACATGCTCGAACATGTAGAAATCTCACAAAACCATAGTATATATGTGAAGGAAGTTCCTCAGGAAGCTGGGCGACCATCTACTCCAAGAGTCAGCAAGAGCACACTTGAGAACATACCCAAAGGAGGCTTAATCCTTACTACGGAGATACTTTTTCGGCTGTGTGCATTGTTGCTTTGCTAATAATAGTCAGATTTGATATCTGTCAATGGCTAAATGTTAAAAAATAAGTGACACATTAACACAATGACCTATTACTCAGCTGTTAAACAAAATCATCAAACTTACAGGTAAATACATGAGTTTAGAAAAATCACTTATTTTTAAGCACATATACAATCTTATATTTTATTACAACTTATATGTCAAAGTACCAACATTCTGGCAAATAACCCTTATCCCAGATTTCAAGCATCATCTAGTCTAATGAACAGATTAGAGTTAGGCATCTGTCAATATTGAGGTGGACTCTGAAGGGATGGTAACCATAGTTGAGAGGAAACTCTCAGTGTAGAATATGCTCATATGCTCTGAATCTCATCACTCAATTACCCGAAGCTTTTAAGAGCAAAGGAAATTCGCATTCTTCATTGAATAGCTCCTTGTCTTATTCTCCTCATTTCACCTTTCTCTTGACCCGTATTTTATTTTTGAATATATTTTTATATAAAACTGTCAGCCAACATAATATGTAAAATTCAAACTTTTAAAGGCAATGTATTAACATAATAATCAACCAGTATTTTTACCTTAGCTCATTTTATATGCAGCATTAATATGTTTAATATTGTGGACTTGTCAACTAAGTATATTTAAAAAAAAAAACAAAGAAAATCTCATTTTATGCCTCAATTATCAAGTTTGTCTGGCTTATTCTTAAATATCACAAACATTTACTCTGTATCCAAGTTTACCGTTCAAAAATTTATGAGAATGTCAATATTGGAGTGGGAAACCTGGAATCATCAGAGAAAACTGTAGGGCTTTTGGGTTTGAAGTGTATTGATCCAATCTCTGATGAAAAGTCTGAGGGTCAGCATTGTTTGCCAAAGGTCACATTTGCTAATGGTATATTCTGAACAACATCTATTTTGTGCAAATTCTATTACACACAGCAGTCACTGCCAGCAGATGCCAATTAGCTAATTCCACCACAAGCCTCTTCTGTGATCACAAAATATGGGTCTCTACACTTGGCAAGATTAACTATTGATTACTGTGCCTTTTTCTTCTATTAAAACTGGTTAATCATTATGTAGTCTTAGCATAAATGTTTTTAATGGGAAATACTTTTTTTTCAACTATCTTCTTTGTCCAAAGTACAATTTCTCCTTTTTATTTGGTTAATACTTTTAATGGATTCTCCAAGTGACCACCATTTGACATTCTAAAGACTACTGAAAAGCAACCACATGTGCCCAGACATTTTAGGATCTTCAGGAGATTTCCCATGGGAAAATCAAAAGAACAATGATTCCAGCTAACTAGCACAGTACAGAAATTATACATATATAGTTATATTTAATGTAATATATAATTATGTATAACTTGACATATTTCATTCAATATTAATACCTTCACAATTAATATAAAATATTCAATAGCACAGATGATTATTTATTATACTTAAATGATTAAATATTATTCATAATTAGAAGTAGAAGCTATTTCTTCTACTTTAATGAATGATAGAGAAGAAAATCAAAAATTATAGTTGTTGATTCCTAAAAATGTGTATTATCAAGTTAACTCACAAATAAATGTCAATTCAGAGTTGTTATGAACGTTATAAAGACACATCATGCTATGAGAGATTTCAAAAGTGTGTTCCAAATTCTCTATAATTTGGTGTCTCACAGACACCAGTCATCAGTGCTGTTTAACTACAATGAACGAATGTAATTAAGAATAGAAAGAAGAACTCTTATGAGATTTCTAATTATTTCTAAAGATAAATTGTTTACTAAAATTAGATAAAAATACAAAAATAAATGGGACCTAGTTCCAAATACTGTTTCTGTTTCTGTTCTCTAATTCCCATAGAGTAATCCTTTCCTTTTCTGGAACATTTTCCTGAAAATTTCCATAGGTAACATACAAGGCATGAGTAACTTTTATACCAGCATTTGCAACATCACCATAAGAGCAGTCCACTAGAGTGGTTAGGGAACCTATATGCTTTTATAGGGAGACAAATATTTAACTTCTTCATCCTTTGCTATGTTTGTAGTAATGGTACCTTTATCAAAGCCAGACTACCAAGAGGAAAGTATGTAAATATACTTTAAGTAAGGAGCTTGTCACAGGAGCTTTCAGAAATGATGGTTTACAGAAAAAAGGAAAAACATGTATTTTTAGGATTAGCTTGGGTGAAGTGGTACAGAGCATGCTTAGTCAAATGGAGCATGGTCTAATGGTTCTAAGTTGATGGTGGGATGAGACATGATAGGGCCAATTAGTTCAGATTCTCCTGAAGTCTGCGCTTTCAGAGGTACAGTTGTTTTTGGTTTTGTTTGGTTTTTTTGTTTGTTTTCCTTATTTTGCAAGCAGGGAACTTCTCAAATAAAGATATAATGACTTGCATCCATGGAAAAGGAAATATGAAGGTGAAAGAACGTACTTCCCACACTTTAAGCCCTGCTTCTGCTGCTACCTCTGGTGTCAGAGTGCCATAGTTTCTGACAATGAACCTTAAATATCTTCCCTGGAGAAGTTGCAGTGTGAACCTGACAAACCAGTGTCCTGGAACCTGGAACAAGGTCTATCAATTATTGGTTCTTTTTGTAACAATATAGTAGCTTCAAGGTTTCTCTTCTTGCTTTAGACATAGACTTAAATGGAAGATGTAAATGGAAGGAAGAGCTATAAATAAGTGTGCATAGTCATACATGAATATATTTGCATGAGACTTAACATATTTTTGCTCGAATATTATATTATCAAAACAAACCTGTTTAATTATAAATGAAAATTATTTTTGGAGTGAAACCTCATTCCAATTTACTTTTAAGACCTCTACTAACATTTTCAATATACATACTATTTATTACTTTTTCATTATTTTTTGATTCAATTTGTAATAGTTTTACATTCAGTTTCTACCATGTAGGTGATGCCTTTTAAAAATAATATCTAATAATATTTTTGCATAAAGCATTAAGCAGATTATACTGTTGGCTGAAATATTGCTCATTACAAAAATTATTTTGTTTAATATTAAAAGAATACTTAATATAATAGATTTATTCTACATTAAAAAGTTCAGTTTGTAAGAATACATATTAGAATGAATGTAGGGACTCTATATGACCAGATCAGTTTTCTCAAACATTAAACAATTTTAGTAGCAATTTTGTATAAAACATAATTGTCATGACTGTAAATGCAGTGACATCAGCATCATCTTAAAACCTATCTTTTCAGTAAGTAGTTTATTAATAAAAGTGCATAACTTACAGGCACATATAAAGATTTAGAATTTATTCTTCTGGAAGCAGGAATATGTGATAAGATTTTGCTGTGTCTTTGGATAAACGTTACTAATGCTAAATGTATCTGCTATCTGAAGGACTTAAACTTTAATATTTTAAATTTTAAGTTTAAATAGAAATTTTTAATCTATTTAAAATATAAACATTTAGGACTCATGACTATATTCTTCAATTTATTCATATAAAGCATTATGTTGCCTTAATATAACTTTTATGTCAAACAGGGATTTTTATTTACTTGTTTCCAGTAAGTGCTTTGTTAGTAGAATTATAAATGATGTATTTTTAACTTAAACTGAACATATTTAGGGAACTGTTGGAATATTCAGTCTGCCACAGTGTATTTCTCTCCTGGTGGGTAAGCAGAATTCTTTTGAGGTTGTGGGGTCTTTCAATAGGGCTGGAGGGCAGAGTATACTAGGGCATTCATGAGAAGCCTTGGACCTAAGAGTATTGAAGTCTTTCACCTCTGTGACCCACATAATGTGAGGAGCACTGCAGATGCATTGGATACCTTGGTTTTATTTTTAATTTTCATTCTGTTTGTACAGTATTATGCTAAAGTTAATTTAGTTTACATCAGCAACATTTCTAGATGTGGCTCTGTTTGGCTGCCTTTCAGTCTCATGGGCTATATAAAATACATAAATTATTAAGCTTAGCATCATTGAAAACATGTGCATCTATATAAAAAATGTCATACATTCAGTGGCTACCATCTGTGGCTATGGAAATATAAACCCACAAACGTGCACAATTCTGTATATTGATTCAAATAAACAAAATCCACTTGGATACATAACCTGATATTGTGGTTTGGGTAGGTACCATTTCATTTTGTCAAACATCAAATGGAAGAGTAATAGAATACACATATTGTTTTGGTTAGTTGGCACTTTCCTTATCCAACAAACATGATCCACGCTTTAGAGTAAAATCATGAATTCAGTGTTTCAAAATGATAGCACCATAGATCTTTTGCACATTTCAACATTATCATCCTTGGACAATATACTTTTGTTGTATATAAACCATAATATGTTTGCACTGTATCATTAATTATACTTAGGGTAATATCTCTAGTATCAGTTGTCATGATAGAGAAAAAAAAAGTACTCAACAGAAACATACTATTTAACTTTAGTTGAAGGGACTTGAAACACTGTTAAATGACTTATTTTTTTAACTGTTAAAATACATTAAAAGATCAGTTCAACATATCAACTCAATAACAAACACTATAAAGATTTCTCAAGCCATGTATATTTATTTATACAAATTCCTTTGATGTTTTGGATATTCACATAAAATTTTGCAGAATTTCCTATGGAAAGAACACAAACAACTCCGTTGTTCCTTATAAAGATTAGCTAAAACTTCTATTTATTTGTGATTACTTAAGAAAGGTCCCATGGAAATATTTAACTTTCCAGCAGTTAAGATCATATAACATTTAGGATTACGTTCAAATCAATGGGAAATTTTACAGAA
Source organism: Tokudaia tokunoshimensis (assembly GCA_036184795.1). Classification (NCBI taxonomy): domain Eukaryota; kingdom Metazoa; phylum Chordata; class Mammalia; order Rodentia; family Muridae; genus Tokudaia; species Tokudaia tokunoshimensis. The sequence goes on from BTHU01000002.1 coordinate 17,161,125, forward strand.
TCTTTCAAACTCCCCACTCTTTAGGGGCTTCAATGTTTGCAGATATCAGCTTGATATTCACCTCTAGAGTCTGTGAAATAGGTATTACTGTGACTCGTGTGTTACTAAGACATTGGGGACTACAAACGCCAATTATGGTCACATAGTTAGTGTTCTGGAAGTTTGGATTCTTTTGTAGTTTCACTCTATGGCACATGTACCTTACTTATTTTGCTCCTCAAAAGAAGATAATGGTGCCAGATTAAGGGAATAATAACTGACATAATTTTCCCCTCTCACCATCATCCTTATTGTAGTGGTTCTCATGGTTTTTGTCTACGAACTCCTTATAGTTAAAAAACTTTACTGGTGATTCTACTAGCTTTTGTTTCTGTTTATCTCGGAGAATCAGTAGGGTTTGGTAAAATAGCTCGAATACCTGATGACTCGACATTTATTAGAAGTCTTCTAACTTGAGCTTCTTATATTCTCTTAAGGTATTTGATTCAGGCACATGGTTATTTCAGGAATTTTCACACCAACAACAGCATAACCCCAAATCCCTCAAGACTGATATCTGAAAACAAACAGAGGTTAATCAAACTGCTCTGTCAGAGAGATATTCTAAGACACACTTCTTCATCGCACTTTAACCTTAGCCTTTAGTGCTCTGAGAGACAAGGAAACAATAGATTAGAAAGAATTAAAACTATCCCCAGGAATGCCTACTGAGAGAAGGGAAAGTGTGAAACCTGGTGATATCTGAAGAATGAATTTGTTTTGCAAGAAGAAATTCCACACAGTTCTGAGGAAGGGTAGGACAGATTAGGTAGATACAAGAATGGGTCAAAGATGGGCAGGAACACCCTTAACTGGTATTTCTTAGCTGTGCATGCTTCTAGCTCTCCAGTTAAACCAAAACCTCATGTTAGGATTCAGAAGATGGACTGGGGTAATCACTAGACCCCTTTATTTGTTATTAATTCCAATTTTCCACATTAAATATTTTTTTCTCAAGAAAAAAAAAGATATTTGATTCTAACAATAGGACTATTTTACATAACTGCAAATTTTATAGTCTTTCTTCAGATAATTCTTTGAGACTGTTCGTAATATTTCAGATGATAATTCCATGAATGTTGCTTGCAATGGGAAATTAGAGGCATTTGATATATCTTTCAGTTTGATTTATCATGTGCTATTTCATTTTCATTCAAAAATATTGCTTTATTTATTTATTTATTTATTTAAATCTATGGGTTAATATATTTTATTATACAATAAGAATAATTGCTTTTATTACTATTCTCACAATCTTATTAGAAAAGTTGTAAGTATTGAGGTACTTGGTGTATACAAGAATTATTCAGTTTCTTTGGGAGTTCTAGTTTACCAGTTATATATTGAGAAAACAAACTCCTTTGTCAGTCAGAAAAAGCATCAGCTAAGGACTCAAACTGGAGCAAAAACCATGTGTCCATCAGTTGTTCTTCCATGTATCAATTGTTTTTTTAAAGCAAAATAAATCACTTCAATTTGTGCCAGAATACATTTTTCTAGCAAAATCTCATTTTAGTTTCTTGTTCAAGTTATATATAGGTATAGATATATAGATAAAGTAGGGATATATTACATTATATAGCAAAAAGACGTCTTCAATACAATAACATTATTTTAATGCACATGGTGGTAAAAGACACAATACATCCTCGTGAAATTTGAACTCTTGTCTGTGATTTCATTCATGCTCAGGCATTAGCATTTTCACTGCTTTTGACTTTTTAGTTCCAATATCAATTTAGTGAGACTGACAAAATTTGGGTACAAAAACTTCTAGTGTCAAAGAAAATGTTATTCTTTTTTTCTATTAAAGCGGTTACAGCATTTTGTTATTTCTAATAAATGCAATTTATTGGCATTTCTTTTCTTATTTGAAACATTTAATGTTTATGTGTATATATTTGTATCTGTGCACATGTGTCCATGTGTCTGGTGGTATGAAGTTGATTCCTCAAGCAATTCATGATATTTTTGAGACAGCATATAAACCAGGCTCGCTGACTGGCTAGAATGATGGTCCAGTGAGCTACAGGGCACCTCCTGGACCCCTACCCAAATGCAGGATTACAGGTGCATATTGCTATTCTGTGCTTTTACATGAGCACTAGGTATCCAAATTCCAGTCTTCATCCATGTGTGGCAAGTACTTTTCAATATCTTAGTTTTGTAATATTTAACATCATAGTAAATTTCTTCTTTATAATATTGAAATATTTTTCTTAAATGCCAATCCAACATAGCTCCAGGGAGTTGGATCTGACTGGGGCAGTGAGATAAGAAAGAAAAGATAAATAGACAGGTAGGCAGACAGGCAGACAGGCAGACATGCAGACAGGCAGACAGGCCAGCTGACTGGAAGGTAGGCAGTCACACACAGGAATACACAGAAAAGCAGGGATCAGATAGAGTAGAATCCCTGATAGAAAAATTCCAGCACCCTGGTAGCTCATTATTTTTATTATATAGAGTTAAACGGGGAAGAAAGGTTATTATGGACAGATAAGAAAGGAGGCAGGTGTACAGGTAGATCAAGGAGACAAATTTAGCTACCTTTAGTAGGAGCAGTCTCTATAGGGAACAGTCTCTAGGTGGTAAATAACTGGCTGGGGGAGGGGGCTGAGGGAGAAACCTTTTAGGACATTTTCTACAGACTGTCATCCACACAAGGGCCAGGGGAAGACTTTCCCATTTCACTCTGATCCTTACTCCAGAGAGATTTTTTCCATTTTCCTTAGGTCCTTGACATGACTGTGTCCTTGTCAGTAACAAACAAACAAACAGGAATTTACTAATTCAGAACTTCCTCAACTATGCACACTTTCAATTCTCTACTTTATTATATAACCTTCAGGCTTCATCAAATTTAAATTTACTAATGTCTCTTTGATCATTAAATCCAATAATCTACTTAATTCACCATTCTATTCAAATGGTCACTTATAATACAAAATAGAGCCATATTATTTATTTAGTTTGAAAGTTTAATGAGGTTATAAAGTATAAAGTATATAATGGATTCATTCCAAGCATTACACACTTTGTGTATGATCTCTTTATTGGTCTGTTGTTATCTCTACTTGTAGCAGCAATGTTTTAACAAATGACTAGGTAAATATTTAAAACTTGAACCCGAACTAATATTTATTTTAACTTTGTATAAATTACTGCTAATTGATAGTTTCATATGCATTTTGCTAGGTTAGTCCAATATATTCCTTAATTCATTCATCAAATATTTCCTAAGTAGTTTCTATATATTTGCAGCAATAACATATAATCCTGAAGACAAGAAAATGGTAGAGACCTGGTCATTGCTTTCCCAGATACCCAGTCTAACTATAATAAATACAGAGGATTAAAGCCAAGTAATAAGTCAAGGAGTTGAATAGATGTTTTGGACACTTAGCCCAGTGAAAATTTAGGAAAGGTAAATAAAGAAAAATTGCTGCCATACAAAAGCATGAAACTCAACCTGTAAAAAGAGGGCAGAGAGAAGTGTGGTAGGTTCCAGAAAACACTATGGGATTGTGATTTTGCTGTGCTATCTTCTCTGAGAATAGCTTTGTGAGACACATCTAACAAATATTTATTTGCTTATTGGTGATTAGTGCAATATTTGTTCTTATGAAAATGCCTGTGACTATCAAGCAAATAGTTTCCATTACATAGCTATTTCTTCATTAATGCATAAAGGTAGTAACTGCTTTTGATGAATTCTTAGCATGATGTCTACAACAAAGATGCTTTGGTTTTCATTTACTACAACTACACCATGATCTCACTATTATGGGTATCATGTGCAGTACTCATATCATTAGTTTAAAAGAATTTCTTGGCAATTTGGAGATTTGTCTACAAAAGGGTAAGTCATATCTGGTCATGGCTGTGTATCTGAGCCATATCATCTCAGTAGGATTTCCTAAAATCATGTTGTTCATACAAGGTAAAAGCTATTCAATATTCTATAATCTTTGAATTTAAATGAATAATAATAGAGAACTTATAAAGAACATTAAAAAACAAAACAAAAAAAGCAAAACAAAAACTAAAAAAATATCTTAGTTGACCAGTTCTGGTGATCGTGCATGCCTATAGCTAGAAGATGATGGCAGGGGGCCATCGCAAGGTACATAACAACACCTGGGCCAATAAAAAAGAAAAATTAAGAAAGCAAACGAGAACAGAAAACCCTAAGTAGCTACACTGCCTCCAGAAATTTCTGGCTGAGCATCTACTTTAGTAGAATTTATCTGACTATATCCCAGTGCATACATCAATAGTTATGTAGAGGAATTTTAATCCAGCATTATGGCTGCTTTGGCAAGGCATCCCAAAATCATCTAGGTCTTTGTGATCTGGCTGGATTGACATACCTTAATTCATCATGATTACAGGAATACAGACACACCATTAGTATACTCCTTTAGTCCCTAACAATGAAGGCAAGATTAGTTTGTAGAAGGAAGCAGCCATGTATAAAAGTGACATCTAATTGAGGGAAAGACAAGGTGACGGATCAGAGAAAGAGCTGACAGAATGAGTTTGAAATAGGATATGCCCCACTCTCATGAAAACAACACTAGAAGAAAAGCGTGCTTCATTTGAGTCCAGGTAATGCAACGGAATTCAGTTGAGTTCATTCTTGAGTTTAGTTCAGTTCCTGCAGTGCAGGTCAGCAGAGGCAGTTGAAGCTATAGAATAAAAAGGAGCTAGAAGATTAGGAAAGAAAAAAAATGGCAGAGTCGGTTTGAAGCCCACCAGAGCAATTCAGTGAGAAGCCAAGAGAAGAGAGATTGAATCAGTCAGTTTGGATAGCAGTTTGAGTCAGAACTGAGTTGAACCAGCCAGATAGAGTTCAGAAAGACATTAAAAGGGTGAGCTTATACAACAGTAAACTTCCAAGATGGCAATTACATCTGGTCAGAAAAAGTTACTTGCACATAACTATAAGAAATATATATGTTCTACTGAATTAAAGAATGGAAACTGTAAAAAATAGTTATATACTAGAAATAATATTATCAATAGGCAACATTTGAGTGAAACATTTTTATAAAAGAATGTCAGTACAGGTGATTGAGGTGGCTTTATTTCAAATAGGCTGGTGGATTTTGAATATTTTCACATTGGTTTTACTTGGGAAAGTGCAGTTCACAGTTTCTACTTTGGAGATGATAGAGCAATATTAGCACTATGATCTTCAATTATAGGCTTAGAAGCAAATAATTGATTAAATTGTCCATTTGTTTCATGTAAATATCAAAGTGTATAAATTTGGAGCAACATGATTGCTTTTATAACAAGTTAGCATGACTAACTTGAAATTATCATGTCAGGATTATATGTTTCATCAAAAATTAAGAACTAAGTTAAGAGAATTTTTAAAACAACATTTATCAACCAAAAAAAAAAAAAAGCCCAGTCCCCAAGCATGGTAAATATCTTATATTTTTAAGTCCTACTTAGGGTCAAGACACATTTAATATATTCCTTAAGTGATTCTTATACACATTTGAGGTTGCAAAACAAAAAAACAAAAAAAAAAAGACTCTAGAATAGTCTATGGACTCTTTTGGAATATCTTTTTATTTTAACTTCATAAGCAAGGTTCAAAGTTCAATGTAGGAACTCTTTGTAAAATTATTTATTTTATTATTGATATCTCTGTCTCCGTGTGTGTGTGTGTGTGTGTGTGTGTATGTGTACATGTGCCCATGTGTGAAGCTGCCTGTCAAGGGCAGACGAACCACTGGTGCTGGGGATAGAGGTGATTGAGAGGCTCTAGCAAAGTTGATAGTAATTGAAATCCTTTTCTCTAACAGAGTAGCAAGTGTTCTTAACCACCAAGCAACCCCTTCTTTAGAACTCTTAAATAGAAACTTTCCTATGTTCTCAAACTGGGTGATAGAAAACAATTACATTTTAAACATGCTAAGAACATATTAAAGTTAGTGTCCTTTGCATATCTAGGGTGATGTGGTGAAGTGTATCAGAGGAAAGAGTTTATCATGACTGTTTCTTGATGGGGTGAATATAGGTTTTGAACTATAGTACTCATTAATAGTACTCAGTATTATTATTATTATAAGCATCCTTTGAGGTCAGAAACTCAGACTGGAAAATTCTAGTCTGCTTTAGTTTTGTTTCTCTTTCAAAAATTTTATTAATTCTGTCATGTTAGTCCATTCATGTAAAATGTAAAATATTTTAGTTCAGAAATAAAATATATTAGTAATTCTCCAGCTATCCCCTGTCATAGTAATTGTTTAACTACACTTGTATCTATGTGCATATACATGTATACATAAATGCATAAATGAAATATGTATATCTAATTTTGTTTCATAGATGTCATATGGTTAGTAAAATTAGAGTGTCAACTTTTACATACTAGTGATAATATAGAGAATCATAGCACTTACACCCACATAAGTTCATAAAAAAATAAGCTGTTTGTTATTCTATAGAATTCCTTAAATTATATGTGTGATTATAGAATATGATTATCAATGGAGAGATATTCAAAATAGAAATTTCATAATTCTATGTCAAAATATTTTGAACTTTGCCTAATAATAAACTCTAATGATTTCAAATTAAAAAACTTAAAATCAATAAAAATAATTGAGTAGTGGTTTGAATTATAGATTATTCAGACTTAAATAAGGAATATGTTTAAATTCACACCACACTAATGCTCAAAGATTATTGTAATAAATATCAATTCTGCTTTCTTGGTAAGACTTTTAACTTCTCAGAGTAAATATGGTTTGTGTATCACTTTAAAAAACTGTCAAAAAGTTCTCTACTTGAAAATATGTCTTCCTTGGGTTTAATACAGATAATAAACTTTGTTTCACCACATTTTTTTGGACATTGTATTCTTTATATTAACAACTGAGATTTTGTCCTCCTTCTTTGAGTCAGGTCTGGGTACCATATGTTGTGGCAGTGTACCTAAACAGTTCATTCTTTCAGTGACACTGGCTCTTTGGCCTATGTAAACAATCAGTCTTGAAACATTTTCATAAAAATACATAGAGGTATTTTAGTGTTTATCTTTTTTCTCTCTGAACGATGTTATTTTCCAATCCTTATGTTCAAATTGTCAATATGTTATTTGACTATATCCTTTTCCCCTACAAAAGAATCAAGTTTCTTCAGTGGCACTGTGTCTCTCCCTATTTTGACTCACAATTTAAGAGCAGCTAATTTTCATAATATAATTATTGGGAGATTGAAAATGATATCTTCTAAATTAAATAAGCCAGAGATTACTATCTGCATTTTGTATCTTTCTAAATTTATATATAATTTTGGGAAATTATTAACTCTATTTCTTAAAAAATTGACACAATCATATTTCTCTTAATGAATATATATGAGGTTTCTTGAATTTTTAAAAGGACTACCAGTTTAATGTTGATGTTCCACTCCTGCCTAAAGATAAGAGTTTTGGAAAGATAATTTTTAAAATGGTGTTTCAAAGAGTAAAAGGAGGTCTCTTTTCTCCTTTGATCCAATGTGAATGATTTTTAAGGCTATGCTCCAATCATTTGGTTCAGGTCAGAAAGGCCAGGACCCAACTATAGAAAGTATGTTATACAGGCCACAGGCCAAGGAACTCAAGAGAAAAGTGTGCCAGGGTAATGCAAATGTCAGGCGGCAAACTAGAGTTCTTTTTGTAAATAAGGGTCAGGGTCAGGTATAAAAGTGATGAGGGAGAGCAGAGGCCTTGGCCTCAGACCATTTCAGGCAGAAATATGCTCTAGTGTCATGACCCCAGCACAGACACAGACAAAGCATCATGGATAATATAGAGTCATTAGGGAAGGGAGCCTGAGTCCGTGTGTAGATTACCTGTTGTTGTACTAGGCCATTTCATTTGGGGCAGAGACCTGTATTAGGAAAGAAAATGTAGGTGCCACTCAGTAGAGAACATGGTTAACCTGCTAAGAAAAATGCAGAAGTAAACGGGAAACAGAAATTCAAACACTATACTGTTGGAAGAAACCTCATACTTTACAGGTTAAATTTACTCAAACCCTACAGCTGAGAAAAGCAATATTTGAGAAAATGCTATCAGTCGCATAATGTCCAGGATTTGAATACAAATTCTGTCTGACGTAAAACCCTGAATTCCTGAACTGTTTTGTTATCAGACATGATTGTCAAGATGTTTTCATTTGTTGTTTACCAGTGGCCATTGTTCTGATACTGATTAGTTCAAGTAAGTATAAAATACACTGGAAAGTATGTGATATTTATTCACATGAGGCGGATACTTTCTCATTGACAGAATGTCTCGCTCAAAATGTTAAATAATGTTATAGATATCTTTATACAAAAGAAGTGGGATAAAGCTACATTAACATAAAGTTAGGATTTGGTTCTTTAAATAGAACAAAGGTATGAAACACCAGCATTAATTCAATGTCAATTTTTCCTGATCTATAAAAGTTTATAACTACAGGATTCTAACCTAGATTATTTGATGCCATGTAAACCCCTCACATCCAGGTTACTAGTAGTGAAGTCTTTTTTTTTTTACAGAAGAAAAAAACCCAAGCAACAATAATAATTTTTCACATGACACATATGCTAAAATTTAAGTAAAATTAAAAAGGTTGATGAATTTCTAATCAAATATAGCTGTTTGCTCTGGAAACGTATACATTATTAATCCAAATTATTTTGGAGTATACATCAAGATTTAAAAAAAATTATATAAAGTTCTTTACTGCTTGGAAACTTATTTTCTACCTTCCAATCTCATATTCTAAGGTTCTGAATGCCTTAGTGCATTTATGGTTTTGACAGTAATGTGATATTTTATTTAAATAAAATTCTTTTTAAATACCTTAATGAGAAAAAAATTGTAAGGTAAGAATCTTGTAATAGGAAACTAATCATTCCAAGCAATTTTAATAAGTATTTTAACATGTATGGCTATAAAAGGGCATGCCTTTTTGTTATTTCATCAGCTTTCTTTCTTATGAGATTTGTTGAAAAGATGTATTGAGTTTTCTCTGTGTGGAGTATTCAAGTCCTTGTAATAGCACAGACAGAACTGATTGACTTCCTATAACCTGGGATGCTCTTCTTTCCACTGTGGGCTCATCATTGTGAAAGCATGGCCCTTGTCTGGTTCACAGAAGGGACAGTGTTCTGTGCTTCAGTCTCTGATGGAGACTTTCTCTGGTGAGTTCAGCAGCAGCAAGGAATACATGCCTGGCTGGGAATAGGGCTCATATAAATCTGTAGTTCTGCTGTGTTAGCTCTGCATTGAGGGTAAGGGCTATTGTACTACAAAGATACATAAAGAAAGAATAGTAAAATCTCACGGTTGCCTAAAAGTTATTTATGTGTTCAAATATGTTTTGCTAAAGTTATTGACAATATTTTCTGAAGAAAGCTATATACTTCACTTAGAAGTTCACTAATATTACGTTTTCCATTTCCACTAAAGACACAATAACCACAGTAAGTCTACAGGACTACTGAACAAAGGAAGTATTTCACCCTTATTTTTATTTAATTGATATAATACCTGACTAGAGAATTTAAAGAACTCTTCCCAGTACCTGTAGACATTAGGGCAAAACCCTGAAATCCTGGTGGAAAACTTACAGCCTGTGTGTTTTCTCCAAAGCACTTTTTTCCCCCTCAGACAAATCCTGGTTCACATTAAGACTTAGAAAACATCGCTGGTGTGTTAGTGAAAATGTGGAATGGGTGGGCTATGACAGTAACCATGGAGTTAGTATGATAGAGATTCTTGCTTTTTCAGAGGAAAAAAAAAGTAGCTATCCAAATAACAGAGGATTTGCATAACTTAACAAAGATGGATGTGTAGTATGAGTACTCATGTATCAGCATCTCATTCATTACCCACAAGGACATTGTTTAGTGGATCATTTTGTTGACCAATTAGGAAAAAAATCAAGGGCAATGCTTTCATTCATTTTTGTTTCTGTGCTTCACACACCCTTTCCTCTGCCATGAGTCATTGACTACCTTATATTAACAATAACTTTTAAATAATCAGGAAGTTTCCTTACCCTAATCTGATTAATTTCGGCTAACATCAGTCTGATACTGTTTGCAGTCCGTGAGAAGCCACTTGTTACTTGCATACTTAAAGCATCAGTCTTCTCTCATGGCTCCTTCAGCACCTGATGAAGCTTATATCTCAAGGCATCCATCTGGTGGAATTGAAATATAAGTAGTTAAAGCCCACTCTCCTTAAATGCTTCTTGGCCCATAAATAGCACACACCTACTTTGCTTGTGTGACATTAGGACAGGTTAGCTAAAGAAGTGAAGTGGATCATACTTCTGCATGATCCCACAACATTGTAAATGAAAAATGACTTCTGTTAGTAGACAGCTAGTCGTCCCTGCTGTAAGGATGGATGAACAAAGTGTTTTGCCATTTTTATGAACAATGCTTTTGTTTTTGTTTTTGTGTAAAATTACACTGCAGGTTATAAAGTCAACAATTATATCGGCTAGATCTCACATAGACACAGTTGCATCTCACTGAGCACACACATGTGCATCTTCAACTCATTGCTGCTGCAAGTAACAAGTAAAGAACATGATTTTGTATATTTCTCAGTCAGAAGGAATACTACCCTCCCAGCAGGATAGTGTATAAGCACTATAGAAATGGCAGTGCTGCATGGAGTCCGTTCCGGCTACACTGCATAGGTAGTATTGGCAGGACACCTGAATTGGATTTGCATCAAGCATAAGGAAAAGGAAGTTTAAAAGGGCTTTCTATCCTTTGTGGCTGTCAGTCAAGGTGATTTTAAAGCTTACTGAACCTCAACTGCAATATCAAGACAGAAGAATATGTTACTGCTATGGAAAAGAAGTATCCAACAAGGAGACCTCATTTTGTTGTTGTTGTTGTTAGTGAAATACGCCAAAATCCAACTAGAAAATGTCGCATTTATATCCCAGGAAATAGAGAAATGCTTGCAAAAAGTTATTTTATCATTATCTAACAATAAGGTCAAAAGAACAATGATTAAATCAGAATCTAAATCAGTGTATTTGCTTATATTAGAGAAAATAATTCTTTAAATGCTAAGAATTATTTTTGAGCAAATTTTAAATTTGGAAAAAAATAAGAATGTCAACAATCTTGGTACTATACTGTTCTTTTCTGGCAGTTGAGTATTCTAGAGCTGAACAGGTAAGACAGAGCTGTTTTTCATGATGTTGCTCTCAATCTGCAACTAACCACAGCACCTCTGACCCTCTTGTCATTGTTGTTACTGTTGATGAAACAAATACTTAAGACAATTGGTAGGGATTAAATGTGGTATAATATGTCTTTTGATTTTGAATATTTCTGTAACTACAAGAAACATTAAAATGTGACAATTTATGTGTAACCACCTGTCATGCTACTATTTAATAATCATTACACATTTCAAATCAATCTTCTTGATCACATAAAGTAAACATAGAAACAGATGTGGTCAATCTGGTCCAATATGTTTTGAATTCAACTAAGTAGTAATGCAATACTTTACTAGAAATTGGAAAATGTCACGCTTAAAATTAGGACACGGTATTTTTAATCCCCTTGTTTTAAATGTAAGTGCAAAAGGATTCACTGTGTTCCTTCAGCTTAAACTCACACATTCCACAATTTCTTGAACAAATCTTTTAATTTACTCAAAGGTAAAATTTCTAGCATTATTACTTTCTTGAATTTTCTTATTTGAAAGGTCAAATTCAAGAGATTTGCTTTGTGTTAAAGTTTAGTACTTTTCCATGAGTTTCTCCACCCTTGGTATAACTGAGCATGTCCAAAGATGTTTATCCAGGTGCTTTATGGATGATTATAAATAAGAAAGGTTGAGACATAGGCTTATGTAGACAGATGACTAAGGTGTTGAATTGCTTTTTATTTAAAACAACCAAAATTTGACCTTTGAACATTAAAAATACAGAACTAATAAAGATTTGTTAAAGAAATGGAGAAAAATTAAGAGAATAGTATTTTTCTTTTTTTCTTTTTAGAAAAACATTAAATGTTAAACACTGAAAAAATTGTGATCCACCATTCAGGATGATGTTTTAATTAAATTTAATTTCTTCTTGAGATGAGTAGTGTAGCTCTCGCTGGCATAAACTCACTTTATAGACTGGGCTGGCTTTGAACTCATTGACCCCTGTCTATCATCTACATGCTGGGATATGTCACCATAACTGGATCAAGAATTTTTAAAAGTCTCATTAATTTTGGATTATATTTTAATTATATAGCTTTTTCTTGTCCTTGCCTCTCATAAAGGAAAATCCCCTTTGCAGTTGATGTCAACCATTATAGAAAGTCACAACCAATCAACAGACAGAGTTTGGAACCCATTTCTGAAGATATATCTACATTTTAACTCCTGAACTAAAGGCTTAAGGAACACAGTAGAAGAGCAGGTAAAATGATTAGATGAGACAGAGGTTCAGGGAGTTTTCTTTAAGAGGGGTGCCCAAAGCTACAGCTATAAATTTATATAGTTATAAAATGAAAACTTAGAAATCATCAAATCCCAAACAGGATTGAACATATAATTAATGTACAACCATAAATTGGGGTGTGGTTATTTAAATAATTTAAAGTAGATTTTGTTTATGAACCCTTGACTTACAAAGAACTATTCTGTACTAATAAATGTGAACAAAATTAATATTTTGAAAAAGAAATATACACACACATATATATTTCTCTTCTTTCCTTCCCTCCCCTCTCTTTTCCTTTCCTTTTTCTAACTGAACAAGTCATTGCTAAGTGTTTAAGGCTAAGCAGAACACAGGTGTGTGCACCTATTGATACCGTCTCCCGGGGGATGATGCAAGAGTGGAAAGAGAGAAAGTGAATTTCATGGTGTGAGTGGACTTGCAATGTAAACTTAATTGGTTTTCAATATCTGTTAGATGGCAATAAATGTATATCTATGAATACTTTGTATAAATATAAATGTTGTTATAGAGGTAAAACAGAATGTAAGTGTAAATATGGGCAACTATTTTGTTGGTAAATAGTTTGTATCTGTGTATCTGTAGTCTCTGTTCTCCTGCAGAAAGAAGGCCTCCTCTACCACACTATTGGAAACTGTGGATGGTGTCATGCTCCCTAAAGGTTGTCTTCAATATTCTCTATAATATTAGCTTTCCATGTTTCCTGCACCTGCTTTTATGAGAGTTGCTGCTACTCTTCTAGCATGTTTTTTCAAGCATTTTTCAACTCCTCCATGAGGGCAAGAGTTGGAAAAACTATCTTTTTCATTTATTTTCTTATACATATTAGCAGAATGGATGGATACTCATCCAAGTTTTTAACACATATTTGAATATGTATGAGAGAAAGAATAAAAAGTATTAATGATGAAGGAATAGAAAATTGTGACTTATAGAATCTTAGGTTATAAGCTTATCTGTAACATGTTGGTTATAAGGCCTTGTATACATTTTATAGTTTCTTTGAGCCTGAGTTTCCTCAAATGTAATAATCAGTTTCACTAATAATCTTTATCCTATCTTACTTATAGTTTGTGTGATGGTTTAAATGAGAAATGTCCCCCATAGGCACTGGTATTTGAACATGTTTTACAGTTTGTGACACTGTTTGCAGAGGCAGGAGGGTGTTACGTGGGAAGATATACATTGGTGAAGGTAAGATATCCATTATCGAGTCTTGCCCTATTTCCAATTTGCTTTCCCTACTTTGTGCTTGAGGTTGAAGATTTGAGTTTTAAGATCCTGGCTCTTGTACTCATGTTTGGCTTTGTTGCCACGGCTCCTTGTCATGATGAACTTCTTTCCTAGTAAAACTGAAAAGCAAATAAACCCCTCTTTTCATGGTCACCACTTGCATGGCAAACTACAAGGCTCCACACCCCTCCCTAACTTGAAAGGACACCTCATAAAAAAAAAAATGTGAGCCTGGAGACCATCAGCCCTCCATGATTTACTCAGCTTGACCATGCTTCCAGAAGCCTCTATTAGGCTGCTCTGCCTTTGGCTCCTGATCCCTCAGAGTTTATTCCTCTCCCCAGTGCTTTTGACCATAGTATATTTATCAAAGCTACTGAGAAAAGCTAATTAGGATAGTTGATGATTTGTGGTTTTTGCAAGTGGTGGTGGTGGTGATAAATATAGAATTTAAAGATATGTGAAATTTATTTGTGAAGTATTAAATTATTGTAAAGTGTTAAGTATTAGATTAATAAATGTTGAGTTCTACACAGTTTTTAGAAGTGAATATCACTTATAAATAGACATTATATGAGTGTGATCACTCACAAACTGCAGACACTTATACATTCAAGATTTCTTCCTTTCTTCTATGGTTTTATTTTTATTTATTTGTTTTTCTTTTTTAAAAATTCTTCATTTTCCTCATATAGTTTCTATACATACTGTTGCAATTATAAAATTTCTAAAATGAGAATTATTACTTAAGAATGAAAGTCTAAAAAGGCTGGCAACATGATTTAGTGGGTAAGGACTAAAGTTTAAATATCCAAAATCTATGGAAACACAATATGGTGACCCACCTATAATCCCAAGACATGGGAGTCAGAGACAGGAAAGCCACAGTGCAATCTGAAGGAGACCTTGCTTCATGGTATAAGATGGGGAATGAAGAAGACACTAGATATCATCTATATTCAGGTACACAAGCACACATACACACACACACACACACACACATACACACACTCACACACTTTCTCTAACATGGACAAGCATACACACACATACAACATCCATACACATAAGCAAAATAAATCTTAAGAAATAATGAAAATGAAGCATATTACAGATTATGTTTTCTAAAGCATTACTCTATTTCTATCCTGTATGACGTCTTTGGGGTGAAAGGAAAGGTTTTAAAAGTTATATGATTATTACCAAAACTTTTGAATAATTACTATAGTTGAGAAATAGGGCCTGTGACTGCTGATGGTTCTCTTGATGACCTGTAGATTGTCTATTTCTTAATTTCTTAGCTGTCCCTGACTTACTAAAAGAAAGATGAATAGACTGAGGAAGAATGATGAGGAACAGAAAGAACAAACTGGTGTTTTTACTTCAGTCACTAATTCTATCAGGCTGGAACCAGAAAGATTCTGTCAAATCTTTCTCTGAATCATCACTTTGTCTGGTCTTCAATTAGACATCGCTTTCAAACTTGGCGACTTCTTCCTACAAACTTACTTAACCTTCATTGTTTGGAATTAAAGGTGTGTACTAAGGTCATGTCTGTGTTCCAGCCAGAGATTAAAGGTGTATGGCATGTCTGCCTTCCAGCCAGATCATACTGTTCAAGAAGGCTTTTGGATGGGATTCCTTGCCCAAGCAGTTGTGTTGCTTAACATTCCTCTACATTCTCAGGAGATTGTTTTGTTGTTGAATACTTTTTAAGCAAAGGATTGATGTATATACAACAGAAATACTAAAGATGTTAAAGATGTGTTAGCAAGTATGCATCATAGGCAGACATGCTGACTAAAATAGAGTTAGGTGTGAAAAAGTTTACGATTTTTTTACTAGTAGCTTTTAATTTTTAATTATTTTTGTTATGGGTATACATTTTTAAAAATAATTTTCAACAAGTTTCTATGACTGGCCAACATTAAAACACAAAAGAATGAAAGTCATGATTCCACCAAGCCTATTTACTCACGGTTTTATCTAAACCAAGCCTGTAGGTTATTATATATGCATTCCATAGCTACATTGTGTTCAAGATTTCATGTATCCTTCGACCAAAAATATAATTGTAAAGATACGATGAAGACTGTAAGATATGGAGGTAAAACACAAAAAAATGCTGTTGAAAACAGAAACAGTATCTGCTGTTAGTGTACTAATTATTTTTACTAATTCACAACTTTGTGTAAGTAGAATTTTAAACCAAATATCTCACTAGCGTATTTTATGTCTTTAATGTTATCATGAATTGTTAAATAATTGTTAAAGAAGTAAAATACAATTTTTCTGTGTTTTAAACCTCATTTTTTAAAAGTAATGATATTTTCTAGAAAGTGTTCTGTTTCATGTAGTTTCAAAATGTGACTGCCTTTGTCTGGGATACCACCTCCTCCCAGCTTCCCTTTTGTTTACTGGACTTTGATCCAGGAGGCAGTTGTATTAACAGCTCCCACTGAGATCCTTGAACGAACAGATAAAAGACATACACAAAATTTGCCTTCTAGGCACAGTTGCTGGGCTTTACTATCTTCCACCTAGAAAAGAATGCCCCTATCAATTTATTATGTCTGTCACTGCACCTGCCCTAAACTTAGTGGCTAGTCCCACCTAGCCCCTGCCAAACATCCTTGGCCACCTACCTGTAGCAGAGGCCACAGGCCACAGCTCTCCCCAAGACCTACACTGTTGTTGCATTCTTCTCATTCTAAAGTATGGCAGACAAGCCCCTCTCTCCTTCCTTGTGTCTCTTCTTTCCGTCTGGGTCCTGGAAGTCCCACCTGTACCTTTCGTTAAACAATAGGCCCCTGTCCTTCTTTTTTTTTTTTATTATTTATTTTATTTTATTTTTTTAATTTACATTCCAAATCACTTCCCCTTTCCCGTTTCCTCCCTCCCCGAAAATCCCATAAGCCCCCTTCCCTCCCTCTTTTCTCCATTCAACCCCCTCTCCTTACTCTGTCCTGGCGTTCCCCTACATCCAGTCTTTCCAGGACCAGGGGTCTCTCCTTCCATCTTCTTGGAAATCTATGGATATGCGGATTGTGTCTAGGGTATTCCGAGATTCTGGGTCAATATCCCCTTATCAGTGACTGCATACCATGTTGTTCTTTTGTGATTGGGTTACCTCACTAAGGATGATATTTTCAAGATCTGACCATTTGCCTAGGAATTTCGTGAATTCATTGTTTTTAATTGCAGAGTAGTATTCCATTGTGTAGATATACCACATCTTCTGAATCCATTCCTCTGTTGAGGGACATCTGGGTTCTTTCCAGCTTCTGGCTATTATAAATAAGGCTGCTATGAACATAGTGGAGCATGTGTCCTTATTGCATGCAGGTAAAGCCTCTGTGTATATGCCCAGGAGTGGTATAGCCGGATCCTCCGGGAGTGTCATGCCCAGTTTTCTGAGGAACCGCCAGACTGCTTTCCAGAGTGGTTGTACCAGCTTGCAATTCCACCAGCAGTGGAGGAGTGTTCCTCTTTCTCCACATCCTCGCCAACAACTGCTGTCTCCTGTGTTTTTGATCTTAGCCATCCTGACTGGTGTGAGATGGAATCTCAGGGTTGTTTTGATTTGCATGACCCCTGTCCTTCTTTACTGACAAATCTAGAACTAATTGGGGAACAAGATATTAGTATCAGAACCTCCCATTACAACATTCTACACTGAATGAATATAATAGAAATTCAATGGCACACCATCTTACCTTCCTACTAGGGGCTAAAAATGCCTCCATGTTGCAGTAATTTTGACTGGAAAGGAGAAGGATTTGATTCCTATGTCATATTTATTGTTTTGTCTTTGCCATCCATCATTAAACTATCAAAAATCTTCTTGAGTTCCTTCCTCCCACATTTTCATATTTTTCCATAAATATATTTTTATATTTCTCCTTATAGTACTGTCTGTTTAAAATTCCATGGGTTTCATGTTTTATTTACTCTCCCTTCTGCAAATATCCTTTACCCATTTGAGTTTATATGACAGATTATTAAACAAAAGGCTGCTTTTTTTATGAATGGGATCAAGAGTTTAGTTTCAAATGCTCACTTTATGGTGCAGGTGAAATTTATAATCATTTAAAGATGTTTCTACTTAATATAGAGACAATGAATGTACATATTTGAATGTAAAGTTTTTGCATTTTTATTGAATGACAGATTTATTGTACACTTGATGACCTCTAATTCTTTACTTGAATATAGTTTGGAGTGTAAATGATAGAGAAATGTCCTTTGATTTTGTGACTGTGGAAACACCACAGAAAACATATTTTAAGGTTTTGTTGAAGTGATAGTAACAAAGGGATTTTGAACTCACAGTTGGATGAAGGAAGAGCTACAACTAAAAGAAATCCAGTTTTCTAGTTTGGTAATTGGAAAGCTAGACTCTACAGATTTTCCTTCTGCACAGCCAGCAGAAGACTTTTCCCTATAAGCCAAAGATTTGTGTCAAAATATTAGTATTGTTTAAAATGAAGGCTAAATAGTATCTTTTGTGGTATAGAAACAATGTAGATTAGAAGACAAATGTTCTCAGAGGGCACGCCCTTTACTCCTTTATTGAGTTTATATTCTGGAATTTATGGTACCATAAAATTTATCTATACATCAGTAGACAAGTGATGGCAACTGAAAAAAACCTCACAGTTCCTTATAAGGCAGAAGCATTAAGCACAGCGACCTTTATGCACTTTCAAATAAAAACAAAATTGAACTGTAAAGCAATAATTGAGACCCTATTCTGAAGTTTAGGCTTGTTATTTTTTCTGAAAAGTAGTATTGAGTTAATTGGCTGTTAATTCTTCCCTGTGAATTCATATATTTTGCCAGAAGGTATTTATTCTTCTGGAAAGCATTTCTCTAAAACTTATAAATGTACTTCCTGTGAAGTATAAGAATTAAGACAAAGCATGTTTGAACATATTCCAAATATCCACATGATTAGTCTTTTATATAGTTTTAGTGGTTGTGTCTTCTCAGAATATATACATTGCAGTCTAGTCACCAGTGTGAGGAGGTGGCAAAATTGAGAAAGGATCAGTTCATGAAGGCAGTTTTCCTGGATTGGATTGATGAAATTATTAAACTTCTCCAGAAATCTCCCTTTTGCATTTCCTAAGAAAGCCATGTATGGACTGGAGAAATGGGTCAGCAGTTAAAGGCCAGGCTTTAACTAGGAAAATATAAGAAAACCATGCATAATTCAGGAAACAGGTTTCTCTCTAAATGTTGAAAGCACCTAGTTTGTAGACATACCAGCTTCAGAGTTATAAGAAATACATCTCTGTTGTTTTAAAATCCACAGTCACTGGTGTTAAATTCTCTGTAAAAGTATTAAATCCATGTTTTGACCCCATTTGTTTAATTTGGCTTTTAAGACATCAGTGCTCATATGTCTTCCAGAGTCTTCATATCTCCTCCCATCCTTGGCTGTTTGCTTTCCACTTTGATAAACACTTAGTTCTTTCTTGCATGGAAATGCTGCTCTAGAAACTTTCTACATCCTCAGAGACATTAAATCACCTTCCTTTTCAAAATGTCTAAATGTACACAATGGAACACGTTCTTGATTCTGACAACTTCTTATCTATGCACAACATTCATGTTCCAGGACATCCAACATACGCAATAAAATCACCAGCTATCCAGTCATCATGGGCTTTTAAGCCAGTCCTTGGTGACCTTGAAGGTCACTTCTGTTAAATTTGCTTTTCTAGGACTTCATCATCATGGTGTGTATGTGTGTATGGTGCTCTTTTATGTGGCTTCCAGTTCCCTAACTGGCAGTTTTCATGTTTTAGTTACTTTTCAATCAATGCAGACATTACATGTATTTAAATTGTTGGTTCCTTTTCTTTTCCATCTTTAATAGAGACATTACATGTATCTAAATCTTTGGAGGAATCATTCTATTTTTTTTTCTCGTAATTCAGTAACTTTGTTTATCAAAATGCATGTAACCTTTATATCCAGAGAGTTGTATCCAGTGTTGGGAGGGAAAATCTTGGGACCCATATTTGTTTAAGGAGGGACAATTTTCTCCTGCATATGAGTCCCATATCTAAACTTGAAAATCTTAGGCAGTATTAGTTTCATTGCAACAGCACTCTTACAACAAAAATAGATATCTCTATTCTGCATTTATTATTTTATTATTTTTCAGAATGATCCTGAATATTTCCAGGAAAGAATTAAGTTTCTGATGACATATTGAATGTGGGGATATGTAGTAGCCAAGTTTGTACAGGATGAAGGTTAGAGTTCTCTCAAAAACACAACTAGATAAACATAAATCTACTCTAAAAAATGAAGTTAATTAAAGAAATCAAATAAGTCAGCATTAAAAAATGGATCTCTTTAGAATATTGGCATTCTAGTATATAAGCCTATATAAGATAGTATAATCCTCCTACGAAACATCCTATGTTTATATGCCTAACAAGCCTTTATGTACTCTTGCTCCAAGGTGGAAAAGACGATGGGAAATGATTCTTGAAGCAGTATCAGCCACAGCTATGAAAAGGCTTGTGGTGGTTTCAATTTGCTTTGCCCAGAGTGGTACTATTTAGAGGTGTGACCTTGTTGAAAGAACTATGCCACTGTGGGTGTGGCCCTTAAGAACCTCATCCTAGCTGCCTGAAAGTGAGTCTTCTAGCTGCCTTCAGAAAAAGATGTAGTTATGTTCATAGCAGCCCTATTTATAATAGCCAGAAACTGGAAAGAACCCAAATGTCCCTCAATGGGGGAATGGATACAGAAAATGTGGTATATTTACACAATGGAATACTACCCAGCTATTAAAAACAATGAATTCATGAAATTCTTTAGGCAAATGGGTGGAACTGGAAAATATCATCCTAAGTGAGGTAACCCAATCACAAAAGAAACATATGATATGCACTCACTGATAAGTGGATATTAGTCCAGAAGTTCGGAGTACCCAAGACACAATTCACATATCAAATGGTGCCCAAGAGGAAGGAAGAACGAAGTATGGATACTCTGGCCCTTCTTAGAGATACAGAGACAAAGTGTTGAGCAGAGTTTGAGGAAAAGACCACCCAGAGACTACCCCACCAAGTCCATCCCATATACAGTTACAAAACCCAGACATTATTATCAATGCCCACAAGTACTTGCTGACTGGAGCCAGATATAGCTGTCACCTGGGAGGCTCTGCTAGTGCATGAGAAATACAGACGGGGACACTCTCAACCAGTCATTGAACTGGGCACAGGGTCCCCAATGGGGGAGCTAGAGAAAGGACCCAAGGAGCTGAAGGGGTTTGCAACACCATAGGAGGAACTACGATATGAATCACCAGTACTCCTAGAGCTCCCAGAGACAAAAACATCAACCAAAGAGTACACATGGAGTTACCCATGGCTCCAGACGCATAGGCAGCGGAGGATGGCCTTGTTGGACATCAAAGGGAGGAGAGGCCCTCGGTCCTGAGAAGGCTAGATGCTGCAGTGTAGGGGAATACCAGGACAGGGAAGTGGGAGAGGGTTGGTTGGGGAAGAGGGGGAGGGGAGATTGGTTATGGGATTTTCGGGTGGGGGGAGTTACCAGGAAAGGAGAAAACATTTGAAATATAAATAAAGAATATATCTAATAAAAAAGGAAATAAAAAGAAACATAGGTAGCAGGGATTCTTATCTTTGTAAAGTATTTTATGTATAATGCTGAACTCTGGAAGCTGTACAATTTTATCTGTACTAATAGCTGGTAGAGAAGAAGAGATGTCAGTTGCAAGAAGAATTAAACTAAGAAAATCTCCTACTTGCATGAAGAATCAATTCTGTTTTTCTAAACCACCATGATTATAAAATAAAGAGAAGTTTTTCAAATTAAAATGGATTAAGTTGGTCTGCCCACTAATTGCAAAAAAAAGTCTATATTGGCTTTAGATTACAGGGATATACTGAAACTGATATCACCTTGATATGTCAAAAGTGGAAAAAATAAATAATTGATAATTGAACTTCATTAATTCTCAATTTTTTTAATTTGATAATTTAATGAAAAGTTCTTGATCTTAGAAATTACAAGTATAGCTTATGCTCTAAGATCAAGAATTGACAAATGGGACCTCATAAAATTACAAAGTTTTTGTAAGGCAATGGACACTGTCAAAAGGACATAGTGGCAACCAACAAACTGGAAATGATCTTTACCAACCCTACATCTGAAGGAGGGCTAATATCCAATATATACAAAGAATGCAAGAAGTTAGACTCCAGAGAGCCAAGTAACCCTATTAAAAAATGGGGTACAGAGCTAAACAAAGAGTTCTCACCTGAAGAATATCTAATGACTGAGAAGCACCTAAAGAGATGTTCAACATCCTTAGTCATTAGGAAAATGCAAATCAAAACAACCCTGAGATTCCATCTCACACCAGTCAGAATGGCTAAGATCAAAAACACAGAAGACAGCAATTGTTGGCAAGGATGGGGAGAAAGAGGAACACTCCTCCACTGCTGGTGGGATTGCAAGCTGGTACAACCACTCTGGAAAGCAGTCTAGCGGTTCCTCAGAAAACTGGGCATGACACTCCTGGAGGATCTGGCTATACTACTCCTGGGCATATACCCAGAGGCTTTACCTGCATGCAATAAGGACACATGCTCCACTATGTTCATAGCAGCCTTATTTATAATAGCCAGAAGCTGGAAAGAACCCAGATGTCCCTCAACGGAGGAATGGATTCAGAAGATGTGGTATATTTACACAATGGAATACTACTCTGCAATTAAAAACAATGAATTCACGAAATTCCTAGGCAAATGATCAGAACTGGAAAATATCATCTTTAGTGAGGTAACCCAATCACAAAAGAACACAGATGGTATGCAGTCACTGATAAGGGGATATCAATCCAGAATCTCGGAATACCCAAGACACAATTCGCATATCAATAGATTTCCAAGAAGATGGAAGGAGAGACCCCTGGTCCTGGAAAGACTGGATGTAGGGGAATACCAGGACAGAGAAGTGAGAGGGGGTTGAATGGGGAAAAGAGGGAGGGAAGGGGGCTTATGGGACTTTCGGGGAGGGAGGAAACAGGAAAGGGGAAATCATTTGGAATGTAAATAAAAAAACTTAGAAAAGAAAAAAAAAAGGAAAAAAAAGAAATAACAAGTTGAAATCACCAATGATAAAGGAAAATAGTTTATAAAAGTGCCTCTTTAACACTGAGGATAACTTAATAATAGCTTCCATGAATTCTTGGCTGTTATCTTTGCAATGATACCTAATTCTTACCTGTTGTCTTTTCAGGGTAGCCCTGGGACTGTAGAGTATACCCCAAAGCTTCAATAAAGAAAGGACACCTGGAAGCAGACTTGCTTTAACAATCTTGAGACAGAGGAAATGAGAGAAGGACCAAGCTTACTTTGAGAAAGGCCAGAGTAGGGTCCTTTCACACTGTCTACGGGAGCATTTTCCCTTAGGGCTTAGAGCTGGACAGGAGCAGCTGGGAAACAGAAATCATCAGTAGAGTGATGAGAAATTGCTGCGAGGTCAGTGGTCCTGGTCCCAGTGACCCTTGCTTTGCCATCAGCTCCCTGGAAAACACCTGAATCATCCTCAGATGCAGTTGCCAGAAAAACTCAGCAAGAGCTCAGAAGAACTTTTGGAAGAATGATGGATCTAAGTATAACTCTAAACCTGCGCATAAAGCATAACCTTCCAGCTAAAGTTCATTTATTCTTACATTAATAGAATGTAATATATTTATACTATATTTAAGGCATGGTAGAATTTAAGCAGAATATTTTTTTTTAGATTTTATAACTTGGCAAAACAAATTAAAGAATAAAAGGTAGGTGGAAGAATCTCTTTCCACTACTGAATAGTTTTCTATTAGATTTAATGGGAATTTCTTGACAGTGCAGCTAAAAGCCCTCAGGGCTGCAGATAAACATGAACACCTAAGGAATTTCTCAGCTGCCAAGGAGCAAACTGAGATTATACAAAAGCTAGAGCAGGTGTGTATGTCATTAACTCCCAATCTATACGTCAGATAGACAGGCCAGAACTATTCCAGTGTGCCCAAGAGAATGTTTTGTCATATTAATAAAGATAAAATATACAGTGTTAATAGATGGCATGTTATTTCCTTACTATAAAATGACCTGACTCATATAGATGACTATGATCAAAGACAGATGGATTATAGATGGTCAGCGAACATATTTATATGTCTATGTATACATTGTTTTCCTCAGATTTTCCTTATGGGCATTTTTTTTTGAATATATGGGACTGTCTGTTGACAGGTGGGGCTTGATGACTTCCTGGCCATCATAGATGAGAATTTACTAACCTAACTCTGAGCTCCTATCTTAGCCTATCCACAGTCACTACGTTAATAAATACACTATAACCAGGTGTGGTAGAGCATACCTTTGATACCAGCCCATGAGAAGGAGGCAGGAAGGTGTCTCTGAATGTGAGATCATCTCTGTCTACATAGTGAGTTCTAGGCCAACCAAGGCTATATAAGTGAGACCCTGTTTCCAATTCAAAAACAAATCTTTTGTAAAAGCGTTGTTCAATTAGACATTATTTTGAAAATTATCAAATTTACTAATCTTTTAAATAGGACAGGCATTGCAACTTCATAGCTATATCTCAAAGAGAGAAGGATATATACATATTTAGTTGAAGACTATTTTATTTATTTATTTATTTATCACTTGACTTAAAGGGATCTGAGGACAAAGCAGCAGAGGATGAGAAGTCCGCTGTAATGATGTAAGGTGTGAATGATAACTGAGAAAATGTCTGACACTGGTCGAAGTGTTTTCAGATAAGGAGAAACTATGATTGAAACATGAATGAAAGACTAAGCCTAGACTGAAGACACACTTTCACAATCCTAGACGGAGGATGGAAGCACAGTATCAGATAAAATAAATACACCCTTTGTCTAGGAGGAGAAAGATAATTGCACTGGGAGCTGAGTTATTTCAAAAAGAGTGTAGATACAGGACACAGAGGGAAACAGTACAAGCAGAGAGTAGAAAATTTAAATAAATACTATTGGAATTCTTTTTATTTCTCACTTCTGTAATCCCTTAGTTTAAATGAAAAATTATCCCCATCAAAAATGATATCACAAAACATGGTTGCATAAAGAAGACACATATGATGACAAATACCAATGGATATGCCAAAGTTGATGGGAAACTTTACAAGGTCCCACCCCTAGATTAAGTGCTGCAGGCAAATAGTGACTTCTAAGAAAAGAATACTCCATTTCCTCTGATAGGTATTCCTAAGTAATATGCCTTAAGCACATATATTTACAACCAATGCTAAATGGACTCCATAATGTATATGTGAATTTGAAGTCAGGTAATTAGTTTGAAACACTAGACAAAGAAGAACAGAAGGGTGAAGAGAGGCATGGAAATTATGCACATATACTTCTCACAATTCTAGAGGCTTAGGTTCAAGACTGATGTTAAATGTGTGGTGAATGCATTACTATGGTGTAGAAATATGTATTAGAAGTAACTTCAAATCAACATTTAGCAGAAAGAAAAGAATTCTCAAACATCCTCACTCTCTCCCTTACTATTACCAATAGATAGAACTACAAATATATGTTTCTTAAAAAAAAATCTTAGTCACAATATTTGTAAATATTTAGTCTCTTCATACTGTGCCTTTACCTTTGAGTATGCCTTGTAGTCTTTTGTTGAAAGGTAGACATGAAGCACTAAGTTAAATGGATCATATCATCAGGCTGTTAATAGCATGAGACTAAGGTTCATTTGCAAGGAAGTGTTCAGTGGTTTTATAAAGACTTTCTTATTTTAGAGCAAGGGTACATGGGAAGGAAAGGAGGAAGGGAGGGGAAAGTGGCAATGAAGTAATAATGTTATAAATTAAAAATATTGTTAAAATAAATGGAGAGCCATCACTAAGCTATTCTATGCTGTGTTCAAGGACTGACATTAGTCACTCTGTTGAATGGTATTTCTTAAACTGACAATGATTTCCAAGATGTCATGTGATCAAACAATTTAGGGAACAGAATGGCATATTGTTTATTTCTATAGCAAAATAAATTGTGTTTGAAAGTAAACAATAAATAAGTCAGTCTTGTTTTGACATGGCTCCTGATTTCACCAGTTTCTCTTAAGACTCTCATTATAACAAGAGGAAGAGAATGGCAGAGGTATATCAGTGTTGCACGCCCCTCATCCTCTTAGAAAGTTACAATGTCATAGGATTTGTCTGATGACAAATCTTGTGAAAAGGAAAGGGATAAACTGGCATCTGACCTCCTCACTGCTGGTACCGTTAGGGTATTCTTCTGCAATATTCTTCACTAGGTCCTATTGGAAATGTTGGAATTAAACTCTCAGATTCCTCTTGACTGAATGTCAGTCTGGAGATTTTATTTCTCATAGCTATCCACATTTATTGTCCAAAGTCTTTAAATAATTTCATTTCATTCATTTATTTATGTTGCGTGTGTATACATGTCTGGACATGCCTACTCATACTTTAGCTGGGGTGGATAGAGGACACTTTATAGTCAGTTTTTTT
Source organism: Tokudaia tokunoshimensis (assembly GCA_036184795.1). NCBI lineage: Eukaryota > Metazoa > Chordata > Mammalia > Rodentia > Muridae > Tokudaia > Tokudaia tokunoshimensis. Next base: position 17,187,470 of record BTHU01000002.1, read on the forward strand.
TTTCCTTTCTACATGGGGGTTCAGGGAATTGAACTCAGCCTTAAAACTTTGCAGAGGTTACCTGTATCTTCTGAGTCATTTAACTGACCCCTCCTCAAGTTTTTAATTACTACAAAGGTTTTGTGATTCGACTGAAAAATGGTTTGTGTGGAGTTTTCTATAGATTTTTCACTCCATGTTTTGGTTTTGTATCCATTTATGTAAATATTAGATTTTGGTGTGGCAGTTTACATTGTTAGTTAAGTTTTCTATCTTGTTTTTGATTTTTCATTTTGTTGAACATTTTATCTGTTGTCTTGGCTAAATTCTAAGATAAGTAAATGCTTCACTGAACATTAGAAAATTTTTAAACTAATCATGAAATCGATATATTCCCATGAAACATTCATTGTAGCTCTTTCATGGACACCACTCTACACAGAAGCATGAGTTTCTTATCTTAATTTATCCTGACATCTTCCTAGTGAAGAGTGTATAATTTCATATTTCAAATTTTATAAATTATAAATTATTCATCTCATTTTCACAATAAGCATTAGCAGGAATAGTGATATTTTATCAGTCTTCCTCTGAAATAATGATCTATTGTTGAAAGAGGAAATAAAATAGATATTACAGTTGGGCATGGGAACAGAATAGATCTGGTGGGCAGGGGATGGAAGGAGAGAGGAATGGGAGTAACAACTGGAATTAAGGAGAATTTTGAGGGTGAATTAGAAACTCAGTGCAGTGGAAACTCCCTGGGATGTACAAGGGCGATCCTAGCTTAGACTCCTTGTAATGGAGGATACAGGAGCCTGAACAGGCCATCTTCCGCAAACAGTGGAGGGATTTGAACACCAACCCAGCCACAAACCTTTGACCTACAATTTGTGTAGGTCTGCGAGCAAGTTGTATTGGAGTGACAATGGTATAGAAATTGTTGGAGTGCCTAATCAGTGAATGGTCCTGCTTGAGATCCATGACACTTCTTAGTAGGCCAGGAACCAGAGGCTGGCTAGCCCACATACTTAGGGTAGATAGAACCAAACACAACTGGCAAAATAAAAAGAAAAAAGAAAAGAAAAGAAGAAAGGAAAAGAGAAAAGAAGAGAAGGAAAGAAAAGAAAAGAAAAGAAAAGAAAAGAAAAGAAAAGAAAAGAAAAGAAAAGAAAAGAAAAGAAAAGTCAAGGATAAATTCTGCTATACTCATAGACCAGAGCCTATCATTTTCAGAGAGGCTACTAATGGGAACAAAGAAGAACACATGCAGAGAATCACAGACAAACATTACGCAGAGCTTTAAGAATCTTGCAGAAGAGGGAGGAGGGGGGAATTGTAGGAGCCAGAGGGGTCAAGGACAACATAAGAAAACCCATAGAGTCACTGACCTGTGCTCACAGGGGCTCATAGACACTGAACTGACAATCAGGGAATCTTCAAGTGTCTAATCTAATCCCAAGGGGAGAAAATGTAAAATCTATGAACATCTGGAATTCTTGGTGGTCTGAAAGCAAAGCTCACAGTTATCTCAATGGTATATTTTCATAATTTAATATATTTTTAAATTTAGTATTCCCCTTTATAAACTTTTATTTTCTACTCTCAACACTTACAAATCTTCATTGTTCTAGTTAGGACACAGTTGAGTTTTACATTATTTCTTGTTTTAGAAAGATCCTTCGATTAAAAGTATGACTAAGAATTTTTCCATAGAGCAACAGAACTTGCTTGTGTCATTTAGTCTTGCTAACTTACAGTGGCTAACTGATTGTATCAAACAACTGCACAGGAATGAAGCAATACAACCCATGAAGCCTATGTTAGGCAACCCATTGGGAAAAGCACAAAAATATATTGGCAAATACATGTATTTATACATGTATTAAAATTGACCAGGAGATGGTCAGTGATTGGGATATAAAGTGAATAAGTAAAACAAAAAATTATTTTAAAAGTATTAAACTTGAGATATCAATAAATAGCTTAAATGTATCTCCATAACAAAGTGCAAAATATGTCATTATCTTGTGTTTATTATTATGTAAATACGGTCATTATGCTATGGCACTTGGGTTTCAGTCTCTAAAGCTTATGTAAGAGCTGCCCTCACATTGACACTTTCTGGTTCAAACATGAGGAAAGCTTCTTCAATCGCACATTTTTAAATGTAGCAAAGGTGATATTGCTCAAGGCAAATTTTGTTACACTTCATTAAGTTGAATTTTCATGTACAACAGTGAGAGCAGGAGTGGATTTGGATGTACTTCACACAAAAGAACTACAAAAATTTTCCTCATAACTTGCCCAGAGGTTCAAAGGGCCCATAGCACTTTTACTTCTCAGATTTTCTTGGTGAAAACATGAAAAATTTTCTGCCACTTAGAACAAAATTATACTATGACTGTACATAAATGAAGATTCTGGAACTGTTAAAAATGTTACACAAATACATGAAGCAACATTAAATATCATTCTTAATGAGAAAAACAGAAAATACAAGGTCGTCCATCCACATCTGAGTGAATATTTACATACCAGTTAGTTTAACTGAAATCATGAATTCCAAGTATGTGTGCAGTTTATTATGGGGAGAATATTCATTATATAAAGTAAGAGAGCTTATTTTTATAGGAACCATAAAAAAACAACCTGAAAATATATCATGTACTCAAAATCATCATTGTCTATAGCCTGCATGATAGCTAACATTTTCAACTTAATGAAATTTCAAATTAGTACAGGAACGTACCTGTTAATATGCTTTGCAGGAAGTAAATGGTAGTACCTATCTTAGGGTTTTTATTGCTGTGAAGAGACACCATGGTAACAGTACCTCTCATAAAAGACAACATTTAATTGGCACTGGCTTACAGTTTCAGAGTTTTGTTCCTCTATTGTCATGGCTAGAAGCATGGCATCATGCAGGCAAACATGGTACTGAAGAGTTCTACATCTTGATCTGCAGGCACCAGAAGGAGACTGTGTAACACACTATGTGTAGCTTGAGCATATGAGACCTCAAAGCCACACCCCTATAGTGACACACTTTCTCCAACAAGGCCACACCTACTGCACCAAGGCCATGCTTCATAATAGTGCCACTTCCTATAGGCCAAGCATTCAAACATGTGAAGCTGTAGGGGCCAGTCCGTTCAAATCACCATAGTACCTAATATGGTTGGAACAAACTATGGACATGCGTTCAAGAACCAACAAAAAGAACAAAAGTTAAGCACCAACATTCATTGCTTTATGCTTCCTGATTAGGTATGCCAAGTGCCAACTGCCACATGCTTTTGTTGCACTAATTCTGCCAAGAGTGATTATTCCTGCAAACTGTAGTAAAAAAAAAAATAGCTTGTGCTTAATTTGCCTTTGTCAGATAGTTTTCATGCCAATGAGAAAAGTAAATAACAAAATTGAATATTCCACGTGTAGGTAGGTAACCTTGGTAACTATACGTGTGTATTCTATATGCATATCTTTAATGGATATAAGTAGGATTATTTGATGCTTAGTGTTTTTATCATAAATATCAAAAGGTAGAGGATCTTTAATATCCCCTTAACATTATCTCTGTTAAATTTTGCATTTTCAGGGTATGACTAGTAAAGGCAAAAACTTTAGGAGGTAAAACTTAGTGGGTGAACATTAGTCAACTTTGCTTCTTCAGAGGAGACAGTATGACCCAGCCCCTTCTTTTTCTTCCTTTTCTGTTTCTTGTTGATGAGTCCTACAGTTTTCCTCAACCCGGTGTTCCTACTATAATTTCATGCCTTGCTGTTGGACACGAAGCAATGGGTACTATTGATCAGGCATTATAACTTCTTAAATCACCAGATAAAATACAATGATATAAGTTTATTGTCTGAATTTTTTGTTATAGTGAATCTATACAGTTTCCTATTTCTCCTATCACATAGACTATTATTTCACTCTGCCAAAATTTTACCATAATATTCAGAATATTGAGTAAATGATAAGATATTACTTAAAATTTGAAAATTACATTAATTACAGGAATATATATTAAAGAAGATTGAAGCTGAGGAATTTTTATAGAGAAAAAATATAATAAGAAATGATAGAAATAACATGAGAAAATAAAATGCTGAGTGACAAATGTGAAAAAAACAGCAAAAGCTGAATTGGAAGTCAACTTGTGTTAAATGTGAAAAATGGAATTAAATAAAATATTGAAGATGCCTAAAAATTAAGCATCAATAATATATATGTTATAATATTCTATATATAATATAGAATAAGCTTGATACAAAAGAAAAATCATAAAGAGAACAAAGAGAAAGAAGAGAGAGAGGAAGAAAAGACTACCAACTAAATTTGGAGAACATACGTACAAAAACGCACATCAACAAATATTTTTATTTAGCAAATGTGAAAACTAAGCTAAATATTAAAAAATAAAATAAATCATTTAAGAGGAATAACAAAGCACAAATCAAACAGGAAAAAGAGATAAGTATTATGTAAAAATGGTCAAGGGTTCTAAATGATTAACAATATAAAATAACTGTAATCAATAAGTTTATAAAAACATGTTCTGATTTGCATTTCCCTAATGACTAAGGATGATGAACATCTCTTTAGGTGCTTCTCAGCCATTAGATATTCTTCAGGTGAGAACTCTTTGTGTAGCTCTGTACCCCATTTTTTAATAGGGTTATTTGCCTCTCTGGAGTTTAACTTCTTGAGTTCTTTGTATATATTGGATATTAGCCCTCTGTCGGATGTAAGGTTGGTAAAGATCATTTCCCAGTTAGTTGGTTGCCGCTTTGTCTTTTTGACAGTGTCTTTTGCCTTGCAAAAACTTTGTAATTTAATGAGGTCCCATTTGTCTATTCTTGATCTTAGAGCATAAGCTATTGGAGTTCTGTTCAGGAAATTCTCCCCTGTGCCCATATGTTCAAGGTTCTTCCCTAGTTTCCCTTCTATTAGTTTCAGTGTGTCTGGTTTTATGTGGAGATCTTTGATCCACTTAGAATTGAGCTTAGTGCAAGGAGATAAGGATGGGTCAATTTGCATTCTTCTGCATGTTGACCTCCAGCTGAGCCAGCACCATTTGTTGAAAAGGCTATCTTTTTTCCACTGGATGGTTTTAGCTCCTTTGTCAAAGATCAAGTGACCATAGGAGTGTGGATTCATTTCTGGGTCTTCAATTCTGTTCCATTGATCTACATGTCTGTTACTGTACCAATACCATGCAGTTTTTAACACTATTGCTCTGTAGTACAGCTTGAGGTCCGGGATACTGATTCCCCCAGAGGTTCTTTTACTCTTGAGAATAGTTTTAGCTATTCTGGGTTTTCTGTTATTCCAGATGAATTTTTGAATTGCTCTTTCTAACTCTATGAAGAATTGAGTTGGGATTTTGATGGGGATTGCATTGAATCTGTGTATTACTTTTGGTAAGATGCTCATTTTTACTATATTAATCCTGCCAATCCATGAGCATGGCAGATTTTTCCATCTTCTGAGGTCTTCTTCAAATTCTTTCTTCAGAGACTTGAAGTTCTTGTCATACAGATCTTTCACTTAGTCATTAGGGAAATGCAAATCAAAACAACCCTGAGATTCCATCTCACACCAGTCAGGATGGCTAAGATCAAAAACACAGGAGACAGCAGTTGTTGGCGAGGATGTGGAGAAAGAGGAACACTCCTCCACTGCTGGTGGAATTGCAAGCTGGTACAACCACTCTGGAAAGCAGTCTGGCGGTTCCTCAGAAAACTGGGCATGACACCCCCGGAGGATCCGGCTATACCACTCCTGGGCATATACCCAGAGACTTTACCTGCATGCAATAAGGACACATGCTCCACTATGTTCATAGCAGCCTTATTTATAATAGCCAGAAGCTGGAAAGAACCCAGATGTCCTTCAATGGAGGAATGGATTCAGAAGATGTGGTATATCTACACAATGGAATAGTACTCTGCAATTAAAAACAATGAATTCGCGAAATTCCTAGGCAAATGGTCAGATCTTGAAAATATCATCCTTAGTGAGGTAACCCAATCACAAAAGAACACACATGGTATGCAGTCACTGATAAAGGGATATTGACCCAGAATCTCGGAATACCCTAGACACAATCCGCATATCAATAGATTTCTAAAAAGATGGTAGGAGAGACCCCTGGTCCTGGAAAGACTGGATGTAGGGGAACGCCAGGACAGAGTAAGGAGAGGGGGTTGAATGGAGAAAAGAGGGAGGGAAGGGGGCTTATGGGACTTTCGGGGAGGGAGGAAACGGGAAAGGGGAAGTGATTTGGAATGTAAATTAAAAAAATAAAATAAAATAAATAATAAAAAAAAAACATGTTCACTAATAAGTATAGACATTCCATTTAAAACACTGCAAAATGTCTTGTCTCCATCAAATACTGATTATTCAAAATATTGCAAATTCAATAACAATAATTATGAATAAATGATTTGCCTTCTTTCATATTATTATTTATAGTAAAGGAAAATTTAACAAAATTAATAATGTACATATTCCTTGGTTGTCCATATAGTCTCAAAAGATACTCACACATGTTTACAAGAAAGCAATTTGCAATGGTGTTAACAATCCTATGTTTCAATAATCTTATATTCTTCCATGATTGAACAATTCAACACAATTTGAAAAAATAATACAAATGCAATATATTTAACATGTAAAACTAGAAAGCAGCACATCTGTCACAATGATAAATCTTAAAAATTATTATACTGAACAAATTTTTAGCAACAAATTAGTTGTGAATATAAATAACTTATTCTAAAGTGAGGGTCAAAACTCTCAGAATAACCAGAACAATGATGAATTACAAATTTGTAAGATGACTGAATTTAGGTGGATGATTACATGACTTCATGGAAAACACAGTTGAGTATTGATGGAACAATAAATGTAGATTAAAACAGAAAAGAGAACCTGTAAACTGACCTACACAAATATGACAGCTGAGATTTCATAAAGAAACCAAAGCAAAACCACAAGAAAATAATTATCTCAACAATAGTTCTAGACAAATAAGATAAGTAGAAGGAAAAGTGAATCTTCTCTTTATTGCCTATTGTATAAGCAGCTATAGTTTTTGCAACCCAAGTCTAGTTGAGTTTTCAGGTTCTTAAAGGGAACAGAGTTCCTGTTATTGCTTTTGTAATAGAGGTCTATCATTGACATTGCTCATTAAGTTAGTTAATTTCTCTTCTTTACAGTTGAGTAAGTTCAATTTGTGTATATGCAACACACTTTCATTATCTCTCTATTGTTTTGTGTCTGGGCCTCTTCCATGTCCTTGCTACTGTAAAAGAGCAACAAAAATATATATGGATGTGAAGATGTACCGAGTATCTTCATAGTAGGGTCTAGGACCCTTAGGGTATATGGTTCCAAGTGAAAATCAGAAAAGGAAACAAAGTGAGGGTAGAAAGAGAAGAATAGGGTGGACAGTACCAAAGGAAACATGGTCATAAAAACACAGAGAAACCGGCAGGTAGGGAATCTACACAGGGGAATGGAGGGGCGGCTGGGACAAAGAGCATCAACTAAAACAAGTTTAGTTTGAAAAATGTCAAAATGATTTCTAATATATTGTGTGCTGATTTTTAAAAGATAATGGAAAAAAGAATACAATAAATATAGGATAGATATTGAACAGTTACCTAGCTAATATCAAAGTCAATTATTTTTCCTAACTTGAAGGAGAAAATAGTAAATATTTAGCAAGATGTGCAATGGTTTTGTTATCTGCTCATCATTTGTGTCCAATCTTTGCCTACAAACATACTAAGCAGTTGACAGATTTTAAAGGACTGAATACTCCTTCATTGTAATTTTATACTTCCAGCTTACATTCACAGTGCAAACTGCATTTCATTTCTACTTTGTAAACCTATTGTTTATCACATTCAAATCATTTGAATTAGTCAACAAATGATGAGTTGCTCTGTGTCGAATTATTTTCATTCTGGGGCTATTACAATTAAGCAAGATAGAACAAGCCAGAGAAACGGTCAAAAATCATAGTGTTTACATCGATGTGTAGATGTCAAAGAAGAAACAATTGGAAGAAAAATCACATAATTATATAGTTTCATATGATTCTAGAAAAGAAAGCCTCTAAGTGATATGTTAGAGAGTGCCCTAGGGCAGCAGGAAGACTGTTTTATAGGATGATCAGTAAAAAGCTTACCATTAAATCAGCTTAGAAGAGTGTTGGAAAAAGTAACAATTAAGAATTTAAGAATAAAGCATCCAGGAAGGGATAGATGTAGACAGAATTGCAGCACATAAGCTCTACTGCATGAGCAGTGTAGGAATTAAAAGCAAGCTGGTGTAGGGATTAAGGGTAGGCTGGTGTAGAGATTAAGGGCAGGTTAGTGCCTGTGTAGTGGCATGGAATGGGGTTTTAAAAAAAACAGATCTTACAATTTCTTGTTGGCTAATTAAAGAAATGTATAGTTTGCTAAGTACTGTATGCAGAGAAATAGAAAAGGAGGAGTTGGATTAAAGGTGATACAAAGTAGTCTAATCAAGAGAAGGATACAACCAGACTTAAGATGGCAGGGTCAAAGATAGAGATATGGCCTCAAACTAATGAAAAGGCAAGACCCTAACAATCATGGTGCCATTGTGTAGAAAATAAGAGTGAATATAAATGGGGGTAAATTAAAAGTTAAGAAAAGCTCACAGTTATCTGGATATGGTAAATAGGTGTACTGGCTGGTTTTGTGTGTCAACTTGACACAGGCTGGAGTTATCACAGAGAAAGGAGCTTCAGTTTGAAAGTGCCTCCATGAGATCCAGCTGTGGGGCATTTTCTCAGTTAATGATCAAGGGGGAAGGGCCCCTTGTGGGTGGTACCTTTTCTAGGCTGGTAGTATTGGGTTCTATAAGAGAGCAGGCTGAGCAAGTCAGGGGAAGTAATCGAGTGAGGAACATCCCTCCACGGCCTCTGCATCAGCTCCTGCTTCCTGACCTCCTTGAGTTCCAGTCCTGACTTCCTTTGGTGATGAACAGCTGTGTGGGGATGTAAGTTAATAAACCCTTTCTTCCCCAAATTGCTTCTCGGTCATGATGTTTTGTACAGGAATAGAAAACCTGACTAAGACAGCAGGTGAACATACTACTGATTACTGCATTGTGGGAAAATATATGTATGCTAGGGGATGTCAGATTGCATTCTAATCAAGATTTTTCTTATTGGAGATAATTTAACCTTGAGGTAACCTTAAGGTATGTACTCAAAACTTCAAAGGGAAAGTCAGTTGTATATAAATGTGAGTCTCTCTGGTGAGGTTGTAATCAGAGACATGAAATTGTAAGACACTAGCATGTATCTATTATTTAGAGTGGTGGGAATGGAGTTATCTCCCAGGTGGATATGTGAAGAGGCAAGACAGATAGCTTAGGTTGCTCCTAAAGAGCTCCAGTATAGATGCTTTGGGAGAGAGCAGACAAGGAAATGAGTGTCCTCAGAGACTGAAGACAAATCAAAGGATCAGAACACAAGAAAAGAATGTCAAGAAGGAGCAGGAGGTCAGAGTGAATAATATATTCCCAAGATAATAGTCAAATAATGTCTTTTTAATTGGGATGTCAATGGGGTTGTGAGAGCAGGGCACTGACAGCAACTGGAGGTAGAGTGGGTTGTGTTGAAGAGCAAATGAGTATTACTTAATGGCTTTAATGAGCAAGAATCCCCAGCACTGCAGAAACAGGAGGACAAAGACGGAAGACAGGGTTGTGGGGAGAGCCCTTATGGAATGATTCATAAAGATCAGTGGTAGAGCATGTGACTAGCATTTGTAAAGTCCTATATTTGAGTCTAGAATCAAATAAATGAAATGAAGTCAGTCAACCAGCCAAGAGGAAAATTGTAAAATGTGTAATACACTTTTAAAGAGATCATTTTAAGAAGAAAATAGAAGGTACAGAGAACTGCAGTAAGATAAAAATGAACACTTCCATATTAGACCTCCTAGTGTTGGCTGAGCTAGAGTATGTCAATGCCATAGATAATAAAACCTTAATTCCCAGTAAAGGGAACACAAAGATTCTGGGAAATGTTTGACTATAACTACCTCTTGAGACTCTCTAAGGGGGTAGAATTTAGAGTTAAGGGGACATGGTTTGATGGATAGAGGACATCTTCTGGAATACAATAGATATCTTCAAGTTGACTTGTTAATCTGGTTCAGAAATGATAAAGGGTTTTATGTTTGAGACATGAGATCATTATACAGAAGCTTAGAGAGGAAGAGAAATTCACAAAGTTGAGGATATATTTTTATTATGAATTTAACCTCACATTTCTTCAAGTCATTGGCTCTGAGGTAAAGATATTTGAAATATAAAATATTATTAAAAATACATAATAGGTGCTCAGGTTAATATTTTACTTGCACTGTTCATAATAATTAATGTTAAATTATCTTAGTTTCTTAACTTTACTTATTAATGTCAAGCAAGAGATGCAGGATCTGAAATGAGGGCTCAATTTATTGGTTTTATTTATATAATCATACTGTAAGTAAAAAAATTTAAGACACTTAAGTATTTAAAGTCTGTGATTATATTAACAGATTACAGAATTCTAAGCTCAGCAACAAAAGGAAAGTAGAAAGTTAATGGATGATGAAAACTATAGGGAACTTAGCTCTTAGAACTATTAAGAGTAAGCATCCTGTAATAAGCGAGCTTCAAGTAAAGTTACAAGGTCAATTAGCTGAAATATTTTATCTATCTATCTGTCTGTCTGTCTATCTATCTATCTATCTATCTATTTATCTATCGACAGATAGATAGATATATGTGACTCTAACAATAATGGCTATATCTTGTATGACAATAAAGGAACTATTTATATGGTTATGGAAGAAAATATTAATTTTGTTTGTCCTCTTTCCCCAGTATCTATTTTTCCTTCATTTTTTAATTATAAACTCTATTTCTAAAGAATGAATGACAGACAAGCTAAAAATCTACATATCTCAGTCTCCCTTTTGTCTTTCTTTTCTCCTCAGAAGCAATATTTTAAGGGACTGTGAGTTAAATATGTAATGGTAACTTCATAGTGACTTATATGAATATTCAGGTTTGTGTTCCATATTCTCTCTTGCCTCTTTTTAGACTAATATGTTGGATATCACATGCACAATTATGAACATGCCAAGAATAAAGATATAAATTATTATACAACAAAATCCAGAGGAACTTATTCCCCATATAAAATTTTGGACAGAAACAGTGCAAACTGTAACGTTTGTTACATAGGGGAGGTAGATAAAGTTGATTTTTGAACAGCTATGTATAGAGGGATGAGGGATGAGGTCAGGTATTCACTATGTCTTTTAATGCAGGTGCCATGTTGCTGCTGCAACTCTTTGCTGATTTTATGGTAACTTCACTTCAAGAATCCCAGCCAGACCACTCTGGAAAGCTGTCTGGCGGTTCCTCAGAAAACTGGGCATGACACTCCTGGAGGATCCGGCTATACCACTCCTGGGCATATACCCAGAGGCTTCCTCTGCATGCAATAAGGACACATGCTCCACTATGTTCATAGCAGCCTTATTTATAATAGCCAGAAGCTGAAAAGAACCCAGATGTCCCTCAAAGGAGGAATGGATTCAGAAGATGTGGTATATCTACACAATGGAATACTACTCTGCAATTTAAAACAATGAATTCACGAAATTCCTAGGCAAATGGTCAGAACTTGAAAATATCATCCTTAGTGAGGTAACCCAATCACAAAAGAACACACATGGTATGCAGTCACTGATAAGGGGATATTAACCCAGAATCTCGGAATACTCTAGACACAATTCCCATATCAATAGATTTCCAAGAAGATGGAAGGAGAGACCCCTGGTCCTGGAAAGACTGGATGTAGGGGAATGCCAGGACAGAGAAGTGAGAGGGTTGAATGGGGAAAAGAGGGAGGAAAGGGGGCTTATGGGACTTTCGGGGAGGGAGGAAACGGGAAAGGGGAAATGATTTGGAATGTAAATAAAAAACTTAGAAAATTAAAAAAAAAAAAAAAAGAATCCCAGGCAGTAATATCCCTGTAAGATCAATGCAGTGTCTATTTCTTCACTGCTGTGTGGCCCTTCCAATATTGCAGGTGCCATGGTGGAACGTGTTTGTCTATACAGTGAAGCTATGTGCCACTGTAAAACAAGACTATCCTGGTTTTCACCAGTGTCTTTTAATGAAAGAAATTACGCCATTTATTTCTGAGTAATAACAGAACAAGTATTCATGCTAACTGTTGAAAGAAACATGAAAGAAAGACTATGAATATCCTCAAATTCTAGACAGTAAAACTCTGAGAACACAAGAAGGGTAGCCAGAAAAAGGGCATGAAAAACCAGCTTAGAAAACATATGCTCTAATTTTTTGTTGAAAAGTAAAAAGCTGATATGAAAACCAAGAAATGTGAAATCCAGAATCTCTAAATTCATTGCCTAATGTTATCTGTACTTGGAAATTCCATGACACCTCATGTGAAACATCTCTTTCCTAGCTAAGGATGCCTTATTCAAATGGTATTTTCACCTTTCAATTGTCTAAAAGGAAGAACTTGGCGATCACACTGAATTCCTACAACTCTTTCATCCCTAGCCACCTAATTAGTCACTGAGTTCAATGGTTCATGATATGTACATATCTATTCTTGTCCCTTCACTGTTCCTCCTCAGCAGCACTTAGGGCTAAATCCCTAATCTTTCTGCTGTGCATTATTTCATATTCTGTTCTCTCATGTTTGTAGTTTCTCCTCCACATATCTCCTCAGACTGCATTCTCACATTAGCAGTATATCTAAAATGTAAGTATGATTGTGTCATTCCTTAGTCTCATAATTACCATGGGGTCTTAATCATGTAACATTTCATATTTGTGACAGTTTGTGACTTAAACCACAAATAGCAGGCTGCATTAATGGCTTGCTCATAGAGTTTTCATCTTGCAAATTGAACTATTTCTACTGCATGCCCTTTACATGTTTTTTTTCTTCACGTTTTAACATTATTGAAATGTCTTTATCCACTCACTGCCATGCCCCTGTGATTGCTTCTTTTGTCTTAATTCTCTTAATTTCCAGATAATTCTCAACTGCCTCTCTACTATTTTCCACTATCCAATAATGCTCCTCCTGCTGCTTTTTAAAACATATCTTCTTTTTGACTTTGCTTTAGGAATTATACTATAATTACGACTTCTCTCTCAAAACTTCCTATATGCCCCTACCCACTCTCCTTCAAATCCATGCACTCTGTATTAATTAATTGTTATTGTATAAATATTTGTATATACACATGGAACCCTAAATAAAATCTGCTCATTTTTTTATAATGTTACTTATATGGATATTTTCAGGGCTATTTGACACTAGACAACCTATTTGTGTGTCTTCCCTGAGGAAGACCATCTCTTACACTCCTAGCTTACCTTGGTTGTTTGTAGTTCATTGTGTATGGCTGGGGCCTTTCCACATCTACTTTAGCACGTCCATTGGTGTCATCCTTGTTCAGCTCATCTTTGGACAGTCATGTTAGTGAGACTTTATGAATTTAGTTTCTGACATTAATAGGAGATATATATATATTCTTGAAAGAATGTATGTGCTTTTATACTACTTGTGCATACAACTTACTGATATTGAAATCCTTTGATTACTTATGTGCATTTTCATAAAATGAATGTACTAAATCTGTTTACTGTTTAAACACATCAATAGCATCAACATAGACATAAACATTTTCATTAGAAAAATAATAATTCTCTTATATCTGTAATGGTTTACCTATATTTTCTTTGAGTTAATGAAAACATTTACTTCCTTATAGAGTAACTTTGTTCTCCTACAATAGTGAGGATCTGTATATGCTAGTAAAATCTTCATTGGTCATTTTCTAAAAGTACTTTATTTTAATAATAGTGTTTCTAGACAATCTTTTAAATTTAATCTAGCATTGAGTTTGAATGTCATTCAAGTCTAAAATCATGTTGTTCAATAATATAGATGAAAAACATAAACAGTGACTATAATCTATGGAAAACTGCAAAGAAATCCTCTTTTTATTTGGGAAATTTTATTGTCAAATTTTGTAATGCAAGGAGAAAAAAATTGTTGTAAACATTTTTTAAAAATTAACTTAGATGTGTGTTTCTGTCAAGGTGATATTTAGCAGTGGTGAAATTAAATAATGTATATACTAAATAAAAATATACTAAATGCCGTCAAATAAACCTTAAACAATAGCATTCCCTGAAAATATTGCTCCATATGCATAATTGGTAGGAGGAAGAAGCAAGATTTGAAGGGATGGGATCAGCGCTAGGCCATGCCCTGCATACCAGACATTGCTATACTTGAGCCTTTGTACATGTTTCACCCTGAACAGTATAAAATCCTTCTGCACCTTTTGGGTCCAGACTGGAATGCCAGAAGAGCCCTTATGACACCATTAAAAACACATTAGTGAAACGAGTTGTTGCTTGTTATGTTGAAAAAATAACAACTCACAGTGACTGATGACTGTATGTTTTATTTTCCTTTCAAATATCTTGACATTAACACATCCCTTTCTGAATTATGGCACAATATAAGCCATATTCTGGATTGACAGAAACACGTTTATGTGTCTCTTCCAGAGGAGAATAACCCTTGTCCTCAATCTCAAAGTACCGTCAATGTTCTTTCTCTGTAGATGATTCTAAACTTTGTCAATTATAGACCTATGTTCTCTTTGACAAATCTACCATCTTAGAAGTTAAATATTACAATATATTCACATGGTTCTACCTAATAATTTATGTTCTTCCAGTAGGAAGGCTCTGTTTTATTGAAAACAAGTGAAAGTATAAATTGAAATACAAAGGATGAAGAACAACATTCATAGGTATGGCACATATTGTTGTAGAGACATAAAATTTAAAGAAAATGTTTGGGATGAAATGATCATGTATTTTCCATACTGGATATTTCAAGCAAGGGAGATCTAGATTACAGTTTTATGAAGACTGACTGAGATAGACAAATAGTGATCTGGAGACAATTATTTGCTTTATGGACTTGAGATAGGGAGGAATTGAAGATTAAGGTGAAACTAGTAAAGAACAGAATTGTTAATTGTTACTAAATATTTAATATACAAGTGAATTAAATAGATGTTATGTTTTTATTAAAGAGCCCATCAAAGTCTTAATAAAATGCTGTATAATATTAATATACCTACCCAAAATATGTACATTTAACATCTATTGGGAAATATTTAAGTCATTATTGTTATTCATAAAGTCTATCATATAGATTTGTGTATACCCAAGAATTCCATTTTAATTTATTCTTTATAGTGAGAAATAATATCTTTAAAAAAGAGAAAAATGACAGTAATACCTCATATATTTTATTACTTCTGTTTTTATTTACTAATTTCATGATATTTTACTATATTCTGGAATGATCATCTTTTTACATTTATGAGCTCTTATATAATTCTGCTTAATAGTGACTCAGGATAGGATCTACCTTTGATCCTGATTTTAGAGAGAAAATTTTCTATCTTATCCTTGTTCACAAGGCACAGTGCCTATGAACTAACAAAAGCTTGTAGTTGTTGCTGAAAAGTGGGCTTTTGTTGTTCATTATTTTCAATATCCTGCTGAACTGAACATGTAGCAGTGAGACATTTGGTCTATTCTATTTTTCACTTTACGAGCAGGGAAATTTAAACTCAGAGAGAGGAAGATTGCTAATTTTTATTAAATACTGTAAATTTTAGTTGAAAGTAGATAAACTTGCAGTCTATAAATGACTATACCAGAATTATTAATTGAATACTTCTGTAAAACATATATCTAAAGAATGGCAAGTGCTATTGAGAGATAACTATTTTCCTATAAAAATTAAAATATAGCTGTAAAACCAATGACTAATGTCTAAATTCACAAATACATGGCTTAATGGGTTTGTGCACATTTGGTTGTCTTCTTTAGTGTCTCATTCATCTGAATCTTCACTCACATCTTTGTCTTCTATCTACATATTTACCATTATCCATGCAGTATCTAAACTTACAGATTACAAAATAGCCGAGGCTAGATTACAAAATGTCATACTTTCGTCAAATTAATTTCTTCCCACCATTTTGGCAGACTGGCTTAAGAAAAAGAAATTCTTGGAGAATATGTCTTCACAAACTTATGAGTTTTATCACTAGTTAATAAGAAAATATAATGATTCAGACAATAGAATAATTTAAAAATAAATAAGAAGTGTTGGTTCATACAAATTTGTTTGATTTGAATGTACTTCCCCAAAAGTAAATGCTTGATTAACTTTGTAAATTTTCAAATGAGAGATGAGATTTATTTTTTATTAATAACTGTAATTTGTTTCAAATTTTGAGATTCTTTCACATCCATTTTACTTGTATAAGTTTTAATTTCCATGTCTCTATACAAATAGTCTTACATATTTTAACTATTTCCACACATGGGTGGAAAAACACATTTAAGAATTTTCCCAGAGATGGGTGGCAATTCCAGGGCTTCAACACAAATCAACTTGACTACAAGATCCATGGGCTTTGTCTCCGGTAAAAGACAAACTGAAGATAAGAAAACTAAGATGTTCTTTAGACAGTTAAAATTAAACAAAACTTACATAGCATTCATGTGATTACCATCTGAACTTGTAAACAAAATAGTCTCTGCATGCTTTAATCAACAGCATCGGGGAGTCAAGATTTGAATGATGGTAATTAGTTAATCCTAAACATTGTCAGTTGAGAGAGATTATGAAGGGAAAGCAAGAGAGGTAGTTAGAACTTGGAACAATACCAAGAATTCCAGAGGGAACAGAAAACATCAGGGCAAAAGGGAGCATTGCCTAAAGCAAATGATGTCATGCAGGACCACAGCACTGGAGAGAAATGGGAAAAGATGCCCAAACTGGTGCCAATAAACATGTGAATCATATCATGGAATCCAGACTTACAAGAATCATTTATTCTGTCTTCCATGCAGCATGACAAACAAATGCAATGGTTAGATTATGCAAGCATTCCAAAGATCTAGTTAGGACCCAGTATTCAGTTATAAATGTATGGAAACTGGTATAGGGGTCAGGGTTATTGTGGAAGGGCAGTGGAGTACTGAGGCTGGACAGGTAATCAAGTGGAATACGTGTAAACTTGGAGAAGTGGCCCACACAAAATAAAATGTTAGGGTTTGCCTATCTATTCACAGGATCTCCCTCCTGCCAATGCTGACAGTTCAGGGTGTTCTTCGGTATTAAAACATTTCCCCTGTAAGCCTTGTGTTAGATCCCTACTGGCCTATCTGATTAGTTTCAGAAATGGTTGCAGGTTTAAATATACCTTCAACTATTGTAAAATATTTTTAATTATGAAGGACTAGGATTCTACACATCCCCAAATTTATTTTGTGAATTTAATTCTCTAAAGGACAATTGGAGTGCTTTAACCAAAGGCAGTAAGGAAGACCCAGTGTAGACAGAAGTGACAATTGTCCCAAAGAGCCTGATGGTTTTTTAAATTAGAGTGAACAAAGTACAGAATTTTCTGCCTCTGAATTTCATTAGCAGATTATGAGTCTGGAAAGATAGAACAATGAAAGCTCATTTGAATACTGCCAAAGTCTGGAGTCTGTTCTGGAAATTCTCACATAGCATCTTCTATATCCTTACCACCCCTAATCTCAGAAACTATTGTTTTCTGCAGCAGTCTGAACATTTCCTTCTTTACTCAGACTCTTTTTGACATAAAGACTGTGAGGTTACAATTCTTTCAACATGTGTAAAACTGAAAGAAGTCCTTGATCCACAGAGTGCAGAAGCATATGGATAAATGATGACTTCTTTGGTCTCTCAAATGGAAATTTGTAGAATCTGTGTGGTACTCAGCCTCAGGCAAGCATGGGTGACATGCCTGTTAGCACATTTTAATTGGACAGGCTCTTCCTCCTTCCCAGTTTCCCATTTCCACACTCTTCTTTCCAAGACTCACCACTACAAATAAATTATCATTGTAGAGGCACTTGTATAGACCTGTACTTTCCAGAGAAGGTGTCTGTTCACCATGTTGGATTCAGAAGGATGGTTACACAGGAAACAAATGCACCTAATACGTGCTTAGCACATTTACAAGACTAGACTCTAAACAAGTGCTTGGATGAATAGTGTAAAGCATCCTTCAAAACAAACATGATTTTTTTCCATAATAGACTTGAAATAAGATAGTTTTGCACATATTCACTAGAGAGCATTTCTATAAATTTTCCCATGAATTTATTGTTCTGCACCCATGGTAGAATTTATATTCCAATACTCCGTGAAACTCATTGTGACCATCTCTACATTATCTTTCTTTAGTTTCATTTTAGAAATTAGAATTTCTATCAGTCTGTGCACAACCATGAGTTAATTGTTAAATCATCTAAACTTATGTTTTTCTGATTAAAATAATGAATTTGAATCAAATCCTCTGAACCTAGAATTTTCATATGTAGTAACTTTATAATTATCTTAGACTGTGAAATGAACTCTACAACATAAATCAAATTTAATAGTTAAAAAAGGAGAGTTGAAAATTGTCCAAAAATAAGAAACAGTAAAACACTAGGTAGTAATCAAGAATGTGGTTGGCAACATGAGAACTCAGGAGGTTGATTGCATAGGTATAGCCAGAGGTTTGATGAAGGGAGTAACTCAGTTATGCCTTGTGAGATAAGATAGGAGACCAAGTAGGGAGGACACTGGATGTCAATCTAAAGAGTTGTTTAAAGTTATGTTAACATGATGCTGCCAAATTCTCTCTCTCACTCTGTCTCTCTGCCTTCTGCCTCTCTGTCTCTCTTTGCCTCAGACTCTGTCTCTCTCCGACTCTCTCTCTCTCTCTCTCTCTCTCTGTCTCTCTCTGTCTCTCTCTCTCTCTCTCTGTCTCTCTCTCTCTCTGTCTCTCTCTCTCTGTCTCTCTCTCTCTCTCTCTGTCTCTCTCTCTCTCTCTCTCTGTCTGTGTGTGTGTGTGTATCATAAAACTGTTGGCACTGTGTGAGGCATAAATTACCATTATCTAAGGACAACTCAACTCTAAAGACAACTCATTGGGTTCTGATATATATAACATGAGCTAAGGAAACAGAAAATACAGGGAATACAAAGATATAAGTGAGAAAAGCTAGAAATGATGTCAGAAATATTGTCTTACTTTGAAAATGAAACTATACAGAAAAGTAAATACTGATAGTTTTCTACTATGAGAAAATAACATTGCACAACACCTCTGCACTATTTGAATTAAGTAAGACACAAGAATTAAGTAAGACACAATGTCTTTGCCAAGATCAGGGCCCCAGAATAATGCTAACAAAGCACAATGCTCAGTTTTCTTTGACTTAGAGGAGGAAGAATAACTGAAAATTATAGATAGCTACTTTAAGAGTAATAGTTTTCCCCCATGAAATCTGAAAGGATGTGTGCTGTCATGAGTTAAATGGAAATGCTTAGGTTCAGATGATTCATTCCTCAGTCTGAAATTATCCTTTCACATAAGCTTATAGCATAGATCTATGTGATCAAAACGAGAAACCAGTCAATTCTGGTTTTATCACTGTGTCCATTAATTTTTCATTTAAAATATTTTAAAACTATGCCATAATTATAGAAATGCTATAGTTGTCTCCTGTTTACTTATACTTAAACTCTAATTTCTCTATAAATTTTATGTGAGGAAAATTTTAGCTTATTAAATTCATTGTAGTTGTAGGCAGTCTTAATAGGTTGAAAATTATACTGTATAAAAGGGGAAAGCATGTATTAAGAGAGTGCCAGGTGCAATGTGCTCAAGGTAATGCCATGTGATTAGAACAACGAGAACCCTTGTCAACATCCATCAACTGGAGCTCAATGTACACTCCTTTGTTTGTTCATTGTCCTCTAAAGAGCCAACAACATTTTTTTTCTGCCATTAATCAGTGCTTTGCATAGATTTGGAGAGAGCCTTGAGAGATCTCCCCAGTTTTCTTTCACATTTGTCCTCAGGGGGAAAATGATTATTCTGGACTCCTGCCCCAGCAAGTATCCATTAACCTGTGCTTGAAAATAGCAATTTTCAGTCAGATGTATGGAGTGCTCATAGATAAGGGGCCTTGAAACTGACTTCTGGAATCTGGTGACTAATGGAATCACACATTATCTTCTGTATCTTCCTTACCTTAACTAGGTATTTACCTCAGTCATCCTGGAAAAAAAGCTAAGATGCAAAGCAAATAGAAATGGAGTTTTGTCTTAGATAAATGAGACAATTAATAGGGTAAAATAGTCCAATTTTCTAAAAAAAAGGTAAGAGAGCAAATTTGTTTGATAGTCTCTGTATTTTAAATAATAGGAAAATTTTCTCAATAATTTATACTATTTTAATAAATTAAACAATGGCTTCAAAGAAGAGTGGGAAGGAGCATTTCTTTTTTTTTTTTTTGCTTAATATCTTTTTTTTTCTAATTTTTTTATTTACATTCCAAATCATTTCCCCTTTCCCCTTTTCCCCCTCCCCGAAAGTCCCATAAGCCCCCTTCCCTCCCTCTTTTCCCCATTCAACCCCCTCTCACTTCTCTGTCCTGGCATTCCCCAGGGACCAGGACCAGGGGTCTCTCCTTCCATCTTCTTGGAAATCTATTGATATGCGAATTGTGTCTAGGGTATTCCAAGATTCTGGGTTAATATCCCCTTATCAGTGACTGCATACCATGTGTGTTCTTTTGTGATTGGGTTACCTCACTAAGGATGATATTTTCAAGTTCTGACCATTTGCCTAGGAATTTCGTGAATTTATTGTTTTTAATTGCAGAGTAGTATTCCATTGTGTAGATATACCACATCTTCTGAATCCATTCCTCCGTTGAGGGACATCTGGGTTCTTTCCAGCTTCTGGCTATTATAAATAAGGCTGCTATGAACATAGTGGAGCATGTGTCCTTATTGCATGCAGGTAAAGCCTCTGGGTATATGCCCAGGAGTGGTATAGCCAGATCCTCCGGGAGTGTCATGCCCAGTTTTCTGAGGAACCACCAGACTGCTTTCCAGAGTGGTTGTACCAGCTTGCAATCCCACCAGCAGTGGAGGAGTGTTCCTCTTTCTCCACATCCTCTCCAACAACTGCTGTCTCCTGTGTTTTTGGTCTTAGCCATTCTGACTGGTGTGAGATGGAATCTCAGGGTTGTTTTGATTTGCATTTCCCTAATGACCAAGGATGATGAACATCTCTTTAGGTGTTCTCAGCCATTAGATATTGTTCAGGTGAGAACTCTTTGTTTAGCTCTGTACCCCATTTTTTTTTCTTTTTTCTTTTTTTCTTTTCTAAGTTTTTTTTTATTTACATTCCAAATCATTTCCCCTTTCCCGTTTCCTCCCTCCCCGAAAGTCCCATAAGCCCCCTTCCCTCCCTCTTTTCTTCATTCAACCCCCTCTCGTTTCTCTGTCCTGGCGTTCCCCTACATCCAGTCTTTCCAGGACAGGGCTCTCTGGGAAGGAGCATTTCTAACTAAAAAATATATCGGCAATAAGGAAATGTAACTTTAGAGACAAGGATGGCAAGGGCCACTCTAGGAAATCTACATCAGTGCTCTGGGAAGTTTATGTCACTGCACAAGTGAAAGTGTGATACTTGTAGGATGAATGTGAAAGAGGAGTAGAATCCCTCAGTACATACTTATATAATTTATCAAATAAATTCTACAGATAATATTTAATCCAATTCTGCCAAACAGTACAAAGAAGTGATAAACCAAGGCAGACAAAGAAGGTATTCTGATTATCCCTCTGCCACATGGATGCCTAGCTTAGCAAGTCATTTAACAGTGGATCATTTGTTTAGGGCTCAATATATGCATATATAACTTTCTACCTTCAAGGATCTTACATTGGACTACATGGGTAATCACATATACATGCATGTGATTCTTTAATTTCCTCATTCCCTCTCTTTCTTCAGAACATCCACTAACATTCAATAATGATGGTGCTATCCTGATAACCTCATTGGATCTAAATTACATCTCCAAAGTCTCAACTCTGAATATGATATATGTGTGTATATGTGCATATGTTTGTACCAACACTATCACAAACATTATGGGGGGATGTAAATTACTTTGTGGTTGGATTTAAGGACCACTCCATGAAATGGAACCTATGCCTCATACTCTACTGAAGCCAAGAAACTGAGACTGGTTATGGGAAAACTAAATACTATCCTTCTGCTTAATGAACATAGCAGTAAAATTGTTCCTAATTTATTATACCATAGACTAGTGTTTTACTCAGCCACCACTATATATTTTCCTAATATAGATAGGAACTGATAATATGATCCACACACAATTGGACAATGTGCAGGGACTGAGATATATTGGAGAATTCATTCATAAATGGAATGTCTTCATTAAGTTCTTCCCCTCAAGACTCAGGAGGCTGTAAGGAAGAAGGGATAGAATGATTGAAAGAGTCAGAGGGGATGGGTGACTCCAAGAAAAAGGGTCTTCCAGACACAGAAAGACTGTTGCACATAAAAACTCACAGAGACTGTGGTAGCACTCAGAGGGCCTACATAGTTTCATGCCAAATGGAATCCCAGCACTGAGAAGGGAAGTAGACATTGGCCCCTGCCCTGACGAAGAAGCTATCTGCAATTGGTACCCATTTGCAAAGAAAAAAGAAAGATAATACTTTCTAATGTAACCTCAGTGGGTATCTTAAACACACTCAGGGCAGGCACTATGTATAGGAGTACATGGTCAAAACATAAAACAAACTCAATGATATTTTTGTAGCTTTTTTGTCTCACACATTATTGTCTGGGCATTTTTGTCTTATTGATATTTTGCTTGTTATTTTGGTTTTGAATTTTATGTGTATTTGTGTGAGTGTATTTCTGTGTGTATTTCTTGATTTGTTTTGTCTTGTTTCATTTGTCTGTATATTGTTTGCTTTAAGAGTGAGAAAGAAAGGGTTAAGGTTTGTGTGATCAGTGAAGTGGAAGGAGTTGGAAGAGTAGAAAAACATGATCAGAATGTATTGTATAATTTTTGTTTTAAAAGGAAAAGAGTAACATGAGGAAAATTATTTTAGATGATTAATTTTATTGAGATGTAAAATTTAAGATGGTTTTTGTGTTCTTTACAATTTTCAGAATCTCAAATAAGATATAATTTAGAAATAAGAAATTAGTATTTTAAGCAAAACATGAAAATATTTTATTAAATATTTTCTTACAAAGATACTAGGATTTTTCTGTTCACTTTTATTAAAACATTTAATAGTTAAGGGGATGCTTAGCTTTCACAGAAACAACACAAAGAAAAAGAGAAAAAAAATCTGAGTTTTCTTGTGCTTAAGATTATTAACTGACACATTAGCAAAGATAGAAATGTATTTTTTAAGCAGCATGATTTTGAGCCCTAATTTTATGTGTAACTATTTGATGGTTTTCTTACTAGGCTAAACCATAGGAGAAAAAAAAATCAAATAAATGTGTTCACTGTTCTATTTGCCTAGGGTTCTCATTTATGTAGACAAATCTACTGTGAAATGTAACCCAGAATATATTTCCAAGTTTAATGCAGAATTTTAGATAGCAATACAAAATTTGATAGCAATGAAAAGTTAATGTAAACGTTTTCCTAGGAGCCTGATTTGCTATGATAGCCATGGTACCACTCGGTGAAGTTTGCCATATTAAAATTCTGCATTTGCCAGTTGAATTTTGACAAGTGCCTAAAAATATCATGATTCTATTATGACTAAAATTCTCATCACTTCTGGGTATTTTAACCTCATATTTGACTATTTCTAATGACATGGGTGGTTACATAAACCAGAAACACATGAGCACTCTGAGATCCAAAAGAAACTACAGATCTTAACACAGGATTATTTACTTCTACTGGAACAAAGCTGTAAGCAAACGCTAGCTTGGTGGTCCCCAAAGAAGTTTTTTTTTTTTGTCCTGCATTTGTTTCATGGAACTCATATAGAATGTCAACCCAAATTATCAAACTAAATCTAAGCAAATATTAGAGTTCCAAAGGCTAATTTGGAAATTAGGGTTTAATGGAAATGTGTATTAGTACTTTGGATACTGTAATAAACTACTTGAAGTTGAATTGCTGTAAAAGTTTTTTTTTTCTTTTAATTCTCAGATCTGGATGTCTAGAGTTTAAATCTGGTGATGGACTGCTTACTTCCAGAGTCGTAAGATGGTTCTCTACATGGCAAATGACTGAGTGTCTCCATGTACAAGCTTCTGTGTGTGTGCTCCCTGCTTTTCCTTTCTTTTTTTCTTAAAAATCCACTAATGTCCAATTACGAGGGTTCTACTCTAATTTTCTCCTTTGATATAAATCAATTCCAACAAGCCCTGCCTCTAAATATTATACAGGTTTAATTCCCATCCTCAAAAAGCTTCATAATAGAGATTATATTTCAATATAAAATCCTTGGGGACACTCTCAAACCACATCCAAACCATAACAAACCAGATCTTTGTTCTTAGTAATGGCAACTAAGGTGAAAACAACTTAATGTTATATCCAAGCAAATGTTATTCAGTCTGTAATGAAATATTTTTACCATGGTAAATGAACTATAATTTAAATGATCCAAAAAAAGATATGTAGAAAATAAAACACACACACAAACCCTATGCCTATGTTAATTTATCCATAGCTACTTTTCTATTATAGGAAGATATTTACTTCCTGTATAGTAAATTTCCTCAGTGGATCATCCTAATATAATTGGCAAATATTGTCTATTACTATAGAAGTCAACAATAGAACAACAGAACAGTTAGCAAGATGAGGCTCACTTATAACAATTATAGTTGAATCATAACAAAATAATATCCAGAATAGAAACCATAATATTACTCTGAGATTGTCTGGGAACATATACTGTTCTGATTACAAAGCCACAACTCTAAAACTTAAAGTAACCACACTGATAATATCACTATGACTCCAAATAGCAGTTCACTGATACCTGATTTTCTTCCCCATGCAATAGATTCAAAGACAAAATGGCTTCTGGGACTAAAGTATATAACTTCAGAGGTGAATATAGGGAAATAAATCATGTAATCCACTGATATTTTTCTTCATGCACTATTATGAATTCACTAATGATCTAATAAGTGGATATTAACAAAAAAAAAAAGTACAGAATACCCAAGATACAGTCCACAGAACTCAAAATGGTCAACAAACTGAAGGACCCAAGTGAGGATATCTCAGTACCACTTGGGAGGGAGAAGAAAGCAATCAAAAGTGGGGAGGGAAGAAGGAAGGCAAAGTGGATGTGGATGGGGGTGGGTGGGAAGGAGTGGAGGAGAGAGGGGAACCTGATATGGTATTGGGTGAGGGAAAAAAAGACTGAAGCCCTGAGGGCCAACAGAAAGAATGGAAACAGGAAACCTCAGAAGGTAGGAGGTTGGGGGAATTCTCCAGAATGTACCAAAGATCTGGGAGATGAGAGACTCTCAGGAATCAAAGGGAGGGACCTTAGATGAAATGTCCAACAGTGGGGAGAGGAAACTTGTAGAACCTACTTCCAGCAGAAAGACAGGGCTTCAAGTGAGGGATGGGGTTGCCATCCTACAGTCAAAATCCTGACTCATATTGTTCCTGTGTGAAAAAACTGCAGGGATGGAAATGGAGAGGAGCCTGAGGAAAAGGAGGTCCAGTGACAGGCCCAAAGTGGGATCCAGCTCAAGGGGAGGCCCCAAGGCCTGACACTATTACAGAGGCTATGGAGTGCTCACAAAAAGGAACCTACCATGACTCCCCTCTGAAAGACCCAACAAGCAGCTGAAAGAGTCAGATGCAGATATTTGTACCCAACCAATGGACAGAAGCTGCTGACCCCGTGGTTGAATTACAAAAGGCTGGAAGAAGTTGAGGAGGAGGGTGACCCTGTAGAAGGACCAGCAGTCTCAACCTGAACCCCTGAGATCTCTCAAACACTGGTCCACCAACCAGGCAGCATATCCCAGCTGTTATGAGGCCCCCCAACACCTATACAGCAGAGGGCTGCCTGGTCTGGGTTCAGTCAGAGAAGATGTACCTAACCCTCAAGAGACTGGAAGCCCCAGAGAGTTTAGAGATCTGGTTGGGTGGGGAGTGGGCAGTGGGGTGTGGGGACATCCTCATGGAGACAGGGGTTTGGGGAGAAGGTATGGGTTGTGGAACAGTCCGACGGTGGTCTGGTGTGGGGAATGAATTCTGGAGTGTTAATAAATAAAAGATAAAAAAGAAGATAGGTAAAAAGAAAAATAAAAAGGGAAAAAGCAGAAAACATCAAGTGTTAGAGATTGTTACACAACTTCCCCAAGTTAGCAGCAGGGCTTGCTGTTCTGGCTGCCCCCTCATTCCTGTGAATACTGACATTTCATTCACTGTAACTGTCAGTACTACAGCAGTTTGGAAAGTAATGTTGATATTTTGGGGGGTAAGCTGATAGGAGTGCTGAGGATTCTCACAGCACTCACTTTTTGCCAACTTCTCTTTTTCTTAATGAAAATGAACAGAAGGATAAATGGTAGACAATGAAACAAAACCGGTTGACTACAAGGATATTTATCTCTACTCTGAAGCAATTAGTGGAACACTTTGTTCTACATTACAGGTCGTGTGCCCACGTGTCTATGCCCATATAGGTGTGTACATATGTATAAACACACACACACATATGATTTTCCATAGTCATATGGTAAAACTTCCCAATGAGCAGGATGATTTAAGTAACCACAATGCCTGGTAATTCTGATGTGAAAATGTTGAACATAATCATAGTATTCTTTACTTTCTAGATAAAGAACAAAGTGATGGTTTATTAATATGACTCTATCTGGTCTGAAGGGCTTTGTTTTTTAGTTGTCTATAGACATATAAATAAAGTAAAATATATAAGTACAAAATGTCCTGGACCTAGTAAAACAGTTAAGTTATATATATTAGCTTTTTATATATACTATGATGGTTTTATTTATGGATAACGGCTTCTTTTCAAAAACATTTTTTTCTGACTATGTCACTTTTAATGTTTTGTTTTGGTCAAGGGTCATTGAAGCACGTGCTTGACAGGGCAAAATACTGAGCAACACATTTTTCTTGCTTTTTGTGTTAAAGAAGCTAGTGTTTTTACAAAGAAAGTCAATCCTTTTAGAGGTCAATGCCACATCCCATCTCCTGTCACCAAAACATCCTAAAGAACTGAAAGGAAATAGTTTTAAGAAACACTAGAGGAATTTTCTAAAAGGATGTTCGGCCTCTGATGAGTAGAAAAAACTCACTGAAAGTCAAATATTTTCACAATCGAGGGATGAAAAGGAGTGTTTTAGTTGATGGCCAAGAAGACACTCTTGTTATTGACTTCAATCTGGTAGTCAAATCCACTGAAATTGAAATTCCTATTTACAAGCTCACTTGCTCAGACTGAAACTAAACATAAAAAGATCTCTCAGAAATGCTTGCTCAGGTATGCCCTTTCTCATCAGTCCTTTCTTACACATTCAGGGAATGGAGGAAGTAACTGATAGTAATATTTACTACATTGGACAACAGCAGTGGAACTGATGATAAAGTCAGGTTTTTACAACACAGTGAGTTGTGCTGACAGATTGATGATAAGCAGATAACTGACTCACCAAAACAGACACAGTCTCTCAGAGAAGTAACAAAAATATCTGTAAAAATTGCTTTCTCAGTCTAGTGGTTGTTAGAGGTATTGTGTAAAAAACTCAGAAAACTCAGGGTGAATGAACTAAAGGACTTCTCATAATATCTCAGTTGTAAATTCTGTGTATTCTAATGAAGAGCTATTAGGATCTAAAAAGGCTAAAATTTTAAATCTGAAATTTATCAGAGACCTTTTTCTTTAAAAAATGTATTTCTGTGTTGAAGAAAATAACTATTTTAGTTTTAAGTGTGTGTGTGTGTGTGTGTGTGTGTGTGTGTGTGTGTGTGTGTGTGTGTGTGTGTGTGTGTGTTTATGCGCGGGCACATGCGTCTGGGTATGGGTATGTGTAAGTGAGTGCAGGTGCCCGTAATGGCCATAGCAGCCCTCTGATTCACTGGAGCTGGGACTACAGATTGATTGATGTGAGTTGACTGACATGGGAGCAGGGAAACTAGCTCCAGTCCTCTGAAGGAGCAGTACATACTCTTAACCATTGAGCCAGTGCTCCAGTCCCTAAGGAAATATTCTTATCAAGGCAAAGCACCCTGTGGTGGTTTGTATCTGTTCGTCCCAGGGAGTGGCACTATTAGAAGGTGTGACTTTGTTGGAGGAAGTGTGTCACTGTAGGGTTGGGCTTAGAGATCTTCCTCTTAGATGCCTGAAGATGCCCAGTCTGTTCCTGGCTTCCTTTGGATAAAGTCATAGAACCCTCAGCTCCTTCTGCACCATGCCTGCCTGGGTGCTACCATGCTTCTTCCTTGATGACAATGGACTAAACCTCTGAACCTGTAAGCCAGCCCCAAGTAAATGTCTTTTATAAAACTTGCACTGGTCATTGGTGTCTGTTCACAGCAGTAAAACCCAAACTAATATACACCCTATGCCTGTCTGCTGCAAACTTTAAAGCAAAAATCATTTATGAAATTCATTTCTGTTTCCTCTTACCATGTTATAGAGAACAGAAAGTGTGTCATTTTCACTTTTTCTTTATTCCACTTTCAGAAAGAGAAATATACAACTCTATTAATGTGTGAAACTATACACACTTGTCAACAGTGTGCAAACTTTGTTTTACTCAAAACAAACAACAATGTAGCATTTTAAATTTTGGAAAAGAGAAAAACTAAAGCTGTCATATTACATAGGCAACCAAATAGAACAGACCATGATAGTAACAGCATAGTTGAAAATTCTCAAATTGAAATTATTCATAACACACTCATTTCTAATGGTCATTTGTGAGTTTAAAAAATCTTCCTGATCGATTTATACATTCAACATCTCTAAAACTTACAAAGTACTATTGTTAGGATAGATTTCTCCATTCTGTTTGTAATATAGAATATGGTATTTAATATATTATGTGATGTTAAAATATGTAATGGTTCTATATATGTAATTAAGTATATCCTCCTATAATATTAATAGCAAGATTAAATATAAATTTATAAAAAGATATTAAAACAATTCTATTTTGTAATTTTTTTGGAGGGGGAAATCTTGAATGGCTTTTAACCATTGCACTTGTTATGTTTAGTTTCTTGTTGTTGTTGTTGTTTTTGTTGTTTTGATTGCTCTTGCCATTGAGCCCAGGCTTAATTCAGACTTGATTAGAAAGTAAAGACCTTTCTGCCTCTGCCTCCCTCCTGCTAATGCTGTAGCTAAGTGCCATTTCATTGGGTTTTGGCTAAAGAAAATGTACTCATAATTCTTTAGGAAAAGAATTGATTCCAAATATTCTATTGTAGTGTTGATAAGAAAGTGAAAGGCAGTTTAAAATATTTTTGTGTTTTACAAGTTGAAATGTTGCTCTCTTATGAAATTAAAATATCATTACATTTGTCCCAATTCCCTTTCTTTCCTTCAAACTCTCCCACATATGCCCTTTACTCTCTCTCAAATTTACAGCCTACTTTAAATTTGAAACATTGCCTTTAGTATTTCAGATTTGCTAAATATATTAATTTTCAGTATTACATCACAAAATACAATGATTATTACACTATTTATCAAATAAAATATGCATTACTTAAAGATTACTTAATGTTAATATATAAGTATATGCATGCCATATATATATGTGTGTGTGTACATGTGTATGTGTGTGTGCATGCATGTGTGTTTGCATGTTACTTAAAATTTGCTATATTAACAACAAATAGACAGTGAGTTGTTAGCTCATATGTAATGGTAGAAAATTTTCAATGCATTATGATTGAAGAGTTAAACAGAAATGCCATTTAGAAGAGAAAACAAAAACTACATAACTCATTTAAAGTTTCTACTAACCCATAAACCTATTTTTTGTAGTAATCTATAATTTAATCTCATCAAAAATTAATTATATTATTTTTTTCTTTCTTAATACTTTTTATATAGTCCAGTCGCTATTCCCCTACTTGTCTGCCCTCACACAATTCTTCATCCCATTCCTCCCCCCAACCCTGTCTCCAAGAGGATGTCCCCACCTCCAATCTATACTCACCCACACCCCTTTACTCCCACTCTACTACTGCTGGAAGCTCTGCTCTCTGGAGCTTCAAGTCTCTCAATGGTTAGATGGGTCCTCTCTCCCTCAGGACAGACCAGGCAGTCCTCTGCTGTATATGTGTCAGGGACCTCAAAACAGCTAGTGTATGCTGCCTGGTTGTATTCTTAATTCTAAAGAAATTGAGTTTAATTTTCTTTAGAGAAATATCTAAAAAAAATTATTTTAAACTTTTTAACATACTAATATATTTTGAAGAAGATAATCATTAATACTACAAAGAAAATTTGCATGGCATGCCAATTTTATTTTATTTTTTATTTTCTTAAAAAGCTGAGATTTGTGGAGAAGTAGAACTGTACAACCCACTATTTGTAACTGTAAATATCATGAGTTCAAGATGTCTCACACTGAGCTTTCTGCTGTTAGGCCAATATTGCTTTGATTTGAATATAACAGTGCTATAGTTCTTACCTCTTGGAGTAAGAACATAAGTTTATTTTTTTATTGCACAAGAGCCCACAGTTAATAGACGCTGGAATTTTATGAATACTTGATTATTTTAATGAAACTTTGGACTTTTAAGTATTGAACATTTTAAAGACCGTTGGACTTTTAATATTTAGTATCTTGAGGGTAAGAAAGGAAAGGTTACAGTTTAATGGTGATGTGTTTGTGTTTCAGAAAAAGGATGAGTTGTTCAGATTCATTTTTTATTGGATATTTTCTATATTTACATTTTAAATGTTATCCACTTTCCCTGTTTCCCCTCATCCTAGAAACCACCAATACCATCCTCCATTCCCCTGCTTCAATGAGGGTATTCCTCTACCCACTTACCCACTCCTATCTCCCCGCCCTCGATTCCCCTACACTGGGTATCTATCGAGCCTTCATAGAACCAAGGGCCTCTCCACCCATTGATGCCTGACAAGACAATCACCTGCTACATATGCAGCTGGAACCATGTGTACTCCTTGTTTGATGACTTAGTCCCTGGAAGCTCTGGTGGGTCTGGTTGGTTAGTAATTGTTGTTCTTCCTATGGGGTGGCAAACCCCTTCAGCTCCTTCAGTCCTTTCTATAGCTCCTCCACTGCGGACTCTGTGTTCAGTCCAATGATTGACTGTGAGCATCCACCTTTGTATTGGTCAGGCACTGTCAGAGCCTCTCGAGAGACAGCTGTATCAGGCTCCTGTCTGCAAGCACTTGTTGACATCCACAAAATAATGTCTGGGCTTGGTAACTGTATATGGGATGAAACCCCAGGTGAGGCAGTCTCTGGATGGCCTTTCTGGTAGTCTCTGCTCTACACTTTATCTCCATATTTGTGCCTGTGAATATTTTGTTCCCCCTCTCAGAAGGTACAAAGCACCCACACTTTGGTCTTCCTTCTTCTTGAGCTGCATGTGGTCTTTGAATTGTATCTTGGGTATTCAGATCTTTTTGGCTAATATCTACTTATCAGTGAGTGCATGCCATGTGTGTTCTTTTGTGATTGGGTTAGCTCAGTCAGGATATTTTCTAGTTCTATCCACTTACCTAAGAATTTCATGAATTCATAGTTTTTGTTTGCTGAGTAGTACTCCATTGTGTAAATGTACCACATTTTCTGTATCCATTCTTCTGTTGAAGGATATCTGGGTTCTTTTGTTTGTTTATTTGTTCATTTTTGGTTTGTTGGGGTTTTTTTTTTTTTGTTTTGTTTTGCCACATTAATAGATCTAGATTTATCTGGGAAGAGGTACCACAATTGAGAAAATGCCTCCATCAGATTGTCAGACTAGACTGTGGAAGGATATATTTTTGATGATTACTGATTGATATGGATGGATCTAATCGATGGTTGGAGCATTTCTACCCCTAAGTAGATGGTCCTCAGTGGTGGTATTGAATAAAGCAGAGCAAACAAACCATAAGTAGCAAGCCAGAAAACTGTATTCCTCCATGGCCTCTGCTTCAGTACCTGCCTTGAAACTCCTGCCTAGAGTTCCTCACCTGACTTTCCTCATTGATGGACTGTCACCTAGAAGTATAAGGTGAAATAAACCATTTTTCACTCCTGCCTCTAAAGAAAAGTAAAAACTAAATAAGCCAATGAAAAATGTGGTATAGATCTATATTGACTATTCTCAATAGAGAAATCTCAAATGGTTAAGAAACAAAGAAATTTTTGACATCCTTAGCCATCAAGGAAATGGATAATGCGCACTTGGAGATTTCTTCTTATACCTGTCAGAATGGCTAAGATCAATAACACAAGTGAGCACTGCTGCTGATGAGGATGTGTAGCAAGGTAAAATTCCTCCATGCAGATCAAAGAGAAGATTTCTGGCAAAAGTGCAAACTGTATAACCTCTACAGAAATCAATATAGTGTTTCCCCAGAAAATTGTGAGTTAATCTCCCCCAAGACCCAGATATACAATCCATTCTGCCACAGTTGATATATATATATATCAACTGAAGAATACATAAACAAAATGTGGTACATTTACACAATGGAGTATTACTCAGTGGTTAAAAATGACATCATGAAACTTGCAAGCATGAAACTAAGAAAAAAATATTCTGAGTGAGGTAACTCAAATGCAGAAAAATAAATATGATTTGTATTCACTTATATATGGATATTAGCTCTTATGTAAATGATAACCAATCTACAGTCCATAGACCCAGAGAATTAGTTAAAAAAAAAAACATGCTCTGGGGGAGTACATATAGATATCCCTGGGAAGGGGAAAAAGATTCTGCGGGTGGAATATGGACAGGTGGGACAGGAACAGGAGGGATTACTTGAGACAGTATGTGGGAGGGAGGGAGATAGTGCTGGGAGAGAGAGTTTTAATTGGAGATCACATATTGGGGGCAGTAGGAAACCTAGTGCAGTGGAAACTGGAATCTACGAGGGTGACACTAGAGAGGAGTCCTAGTGACAGTGGACATGGAGTCTGAACTGGCTGTCTATTTTAATCGGGCAAGACTCCCAATGGTTGGACTGTGTTGTGCTTTGTTGAGTTGTTGGCTGAAAAAGATCCATTGAAATTCCCAAATACTTCAAGCTGATACTAAGACAGATTACTGTAGACTCCCATTGCTGAGGGCAACATTCACAGGGATCATTGAGTATAGATACTTCGAACTGATATCTGCCTGAAGTTTACACCCCTACATTCTAGTCTCTTTGCCATGGGAATGTACTCTGAAGGGTACTAAAAGAGAAATGTGCACACCAACCCAACCATAAAACCTTTTGCTTACAATCCGTTGTCCATGAAAGATGTTCTAGGGTAATGGTGGTGTACATCTTGTAGGAGTGACCAATCAATTATTGATCTAAATTGAGGCCCATTGCAGGAGAGTGAGCCCATGTCTGACACTGTAGGGGGTGGTTCTTATGCTAAGGTCCGATTCCCCAATTGGTTCATGTCAGTAAAGAAAGCCATGGGCCAATTTCTGGGTAGAAGTGACAGACAGGACTTCTGGGTCCCTGGAGGCAGACAGAGGGACACAGGAAGGAGTTTGCCATGTGTTGGAGAGAAGAGAACCAAGCAACCATGTGAGATCTCAAAATGGAGTGGCCACACAGGATGCTCCTACAGGCAGGTGGTAGGAGGAGTTTAGCAACAGAAACTTAGGGCAGGTTGTAGAGACTGAGTTAAGAAATTGATAAGGGCTTGCTATTCCAGGCAAGAGATAGTAGTGACCAGCAATTGTGTCCTAAGTCAAGTTGAAAAGAAACAAACTCTCTCCCTCTCTCTCTCTCTCTCTCTCTCTCTCTGTGTGTGTGTGTGTGTGTGTGTGTGTGTCCTTTTGTCTGAGGAAGCCAGGTAGAGGCTGGTAGTGTGGTCTCCTTCCAGAGTAAAGGTGGGTAGAGGGAAAAACTATATGCAACATGACACTAGTTGGATGTCCAGGAAATTGGAGACTGGATAACTCAGAGAACACTGGTGGAACAAAATATGACTGGTATTTTTTAAAAACTCACTGAAATGATTATATTAAACTCTTAGATCAGTACCTTGTAATATTGTCATCAAAGAAGCTTCCTTCTACAGCTGATGGGAGCAGATGCAGAGAGATACCTACACACACAAATTACGTGGAGAGACTAAATTGGAGGTCTTCACCGTGAGCCTTCCCTTGAAGATGAGCAATCCAGCAGAAGAGGAGGTAGAAATATTGTAGGTGTCAAAGGTTATGCAAGACATTGTCCATTGAATCCATTATGCTGGGTGCATATGAGCTCATAGAGACCGAAATGGCAAACTTGGGGCCTGCATAGGTCTGCACCTGGTTCTCTGTGTATATGTTGTGGCTGTTTTTGAGGGATTCCTAATAGTGGGAGTGGATGTGTCATTGACTCTTCTACTTGCTTTTGGAAGTCTTTCCCACCAATTGGCTTGCCTTGTCCAGCTTCCAAGTGATGGCTTTTGACTTGTCTTATTGATGTTTTTTGTTTATTGGTTGGTTGTCTTTTGGAGGCTAACCCCTTTTTGAAGTGAGACAGAAGGGGGGTGGATCTTGGGTCAAGGTTGAGTTAGAGGAACTGGAAGGAGTGGAGAGTGGGGAAATTGTGGTTGTGATGTATTGTATGAGAGAAAAATCTATTTTAAATGAAAAAGATGTAAGAGTTCAAATAGTGCTACATTTATGTGCATGAATGTAATACCGTGTATTAAAGTATATGTAGTCTCCAAGCGCTCTATCACTAAAGAAAACAAATTAGTTATCCCTCTTCCCAGCAGCTATCAGTTCTCAGTAGGTCTGCAGATGGACAACTGACCTCATGAGCAGCACCTCCATTCATGCTAAGATTTTTGTCTGGTTTGGTCCAGTGCAAGTCCTGTGTATGAAGTCACAGCTACTATGAGTTTATTTGTGTAATAGTACCACCGTCATGTCAATGTATACAATTTTGCTACAGTTATCCACTACTTGTAGATCTTACCTTCTACCCCTTATTCTAAAATGATCCCTGAGACTTAAGGGTAAGTGTAATAAATATCATGTAGGGCTGGTTAGTCTACAATCTCTTGGTTTAACACATTAGCCAGTTGTGAATGTCTATGTTAATCAAATCTACTGCAAAAAGAAGCATCTTGGATGAGCATAGAGAAATCTACTAATCTATGGATATAATGATAAGAACTTAGGGCACAATTTATAACTATACCTACTTAGCAGAATAATAGTATTAGATTTTCCCCTAAGGTTTATGACTTGCCTAGTCATGGGTTTTTCAGGCATGTGTTCTATGTTGTGAATGTATATCCAGCCAGAATTTGGTTACTTACTTCCATGCTTTTGCCAGGTCAGTAGTTATTGTATTTTTCAAGGTTCTCAGCTGGGTAAAGTTCTTTAACACATTTCTCAACTAGTATTATGCATATAATATCTCAATACAATGAAGGCTAGCCATAAGGTTTCTAGGTCAGTTGAGGTTTCATTAATCCATGTTCTATGACACAAGTATGTAGAATCTCTAGGAATAGGGTTCTGGAGGTTAATTACAAAATGACACTAGCTTGCAGTGTTTAGTGGAATATATAATATCTTACTACCAACTACTTGAAAAGGGATAACTGACTCCTGACACTAGAATTTTTATTTAATAGCCCATGACATCTGATGGAGTCATTCTTTCCCCAAGCCCTCTTTGTAACTCTTCTTATATGTATATGTACACTGCTTAGAAAGTTTCTACATTGGGTAGACATCTTTGATATAGATTATCTGTGAAAATTTGTCTATAAAGAAGTCATTTCCATCTTACAAAGTGTTTATGTGTACTTTAAACTTTAACTCATCTGCAGAAGCAATGCCTTCTTGATTTTATGGAAATATTTTTCCATATTTCCATATGGCATGTTCAAATATCTTTAGTGTTTGTTATCTCTCACCATACTCATTTCTCTACCCAACTATCTTATTCCTCATCTCTTTTAGTGCTTCTTTTTCTATGATTCCTCTTTTGTCCTTCATCCTCCCTGCATTCTATTCCACTTTTCTTGAACACTGCCTCCCTATGGTTCCTCACAGGGAACATCAGCTGTTACTCCAATGTATGCACATATATCTAAAGACTAAAATCTGTCTACATGTAGATTACATCTCTCAAAATGTTTCTTCTATTCACTCACAAATTTTGTAATCTTTTTTAACAGCTGATATATATGTATTGTATATATATGCCACCTTCTCCTCAGTTATTAATATGCTGATGGGCATCTAAGCTGTTTCCACTGCCTGGCTTTTGTGAAAAGCATATCAGTGAACATATACAAGTGAGTATCTATAGAGTAGGAGGTAGAATAATTTCAGAATATGGTGACTAATTGTATGATTGTATCATATATTAGAAATAATTATAATGTCAGAAACTTCACACTGAACATCCATAGAGGTAGAATCCCAACAATAGTGAATATAAATTTTCTTTTCCTTACATCCACGCAACCATTTGTTTCTGACTCTAGTAAGATAAAATCGTATGGTATATTTAATTTCATCACTGTAACTGCTAAAGATGCTGAACATTTTAAAAATATATTTCTCAGCTATTTGAAATTCTTCTTCTTTTGAAAAGTCCTTGTCTAAGTCCATGACCCAAATTTTCATGAGGTTGATTTTCTTGGCGTTTCCTTTTTTAGTTCTTTATATAATATAGACATAAAATCTGTCAGATGCATATCAGGTAAAGTTTTTTTCTCATTATGTAGACTGCTTGCTTCTTTGATAAAATTGTGGTAGGTTTTTCTGGACAGACATTTTTGAGTGTCATAAGGTTCCATTCTCACTTGTTGGCCTAAATACCCATGCTATTAGAGTTCTATTTGGAAAGTCCTTTCTTGCACCTACCAGAGGAAGAACATTTCTCCTTTAATCATTTCAAGGTATTAGAGCTTATGTGGGATCCTGCAACACTCTATTTAGAGTTGAGTTTTGTGCGGAGTGAGATAAGAGAATCTGCTAGCATTCTTTTGTATGTAGTTATCAAGTTTGACCAGCACTGTTGAGATGTACACTCTTCTCCCACTCCCAACCCTCAGTTTATAATTTTGGCCTTAGTAAGAATGAAAGGAAAAAAATTCATGCATCTGTAGGAATATAGGCTTATATGTGGGTCCTCACTTCTCTTCCATTGATCAATATGTCTGTTTTGATGCCAATTCCATTTTAGTTTCATTACTATAGATCTTTTGTATAACTTGCATTTAAGGGTGGTTATACCTTCAGAACTCTTTTGATTGTTTAAGATTATTTTGGCTACCATGGACCTTTCTGTATGAGTGTTGGGATTTATTTTAAATTTCCTTAGACAATTACACTAGAAATTTGAAGGCAATCATACTTAAATTGGAGATTTCTTTTGGAAGCATAGCTGTTCACTTGAATAATTACGCCAGTCTGTGAGCAAGGAAGTATGTCCATTTTATATTATTTTCTTCACCTCTTTATGGTTTTAGTGAGTATATACTAAAATATCTCTCGAAACATGTAGTTTTTAAGCAGAACATTGTATAGTATAATTTTTCAAAACTTTGGTCTTCATATTTCATCTAAACTATCACTATAGTATTGAATATAAAGAGATGCAAGAAACTTGCTTTTCCTCTTGTTTAGGCAAAAGAAAGAAATGGATGAATCTCGTAAGTATAATCACCCAAAAGAATTTTACATATTTTTAAATCTGTACTGCATAATATGCTGAATAAAAAACTTAAGTCATTGGTTAGTATTTATTAAAGTATCCAAGTAATGTAATTGTTCTTTTGTTGTAACAAGCATATTCATAAAACCTTCCTTACTGCCATATAAACAATTTCCAGCATATGTAGAGATGTAAGAGATATTTGGTTCCTTTAAAATATTCTATGCATCAATGGCAGATTAAAAGCATTAAACTTTTTCTTCTAAGGTATTCTCTGAAACTATATATAAAACCTTATTAGAAAATATTCTAATTCCTTCTTCATAAATGTACAAAACAGTTACTCATGCATGACAATTGGAATCTGCAAAAGATTTGTCGAGTATATTTTTTTGCTATGGGTTCTTTTTCCCTTTCTGTCTCCATAGTCCCTTCATTAATACAACCAAACAAACAAACAAATCCACCAGATACATAAACTGTTACCATTGAGAAATTCCAGGCAGAAACAGAGCCCAGTGTTCTTGTTAATTGGATCCTCTTTGTTGCCTGGATGCTCTTATCTTCAGAGCATTCCATCAGAGCAAGTAAACGCATGAAGTGACCAGCCAATTAGTCTCTGTTCTCAAGAGGACTGGCTTCAACGAAGTCTATGATAAAAGCCCTCTATTAACTTAATTCTATCTCCAATTTGTGTACATGACCCAAATCTCCTCAAAGTAAATTGTGCTTTGTGTTCCAAGCCATGAGAGAACTAGGGCAAGAAGCACAACAGAGGCCCCTGGCTAGTGGAACTGAGAAGGGCTTATGCTCCACACCTGCCCACATGGTGCCCTGCTTAATCAACTGTGTCTCCATGGGGCACTGGAAAGGAGGCTGGAGATCACCAAGAGCTGTTTACACAACTGGAACCATTCCATCTCAACTCAACTGAAGCAAACAGCAGTGAAAGGGTTCTCTCCTCCAATCATCCAACCAAAACAATATGAAGTGGGCATCTTGAAATGTAAATCACCAGGAACATTAAGGCATCAAGGAGAGAAAGGAGGAGGGTTTTTTTTTCTTTTTTTCCTTTAGTTCAATTAAGCAGTTGTTACCAGATTTATCTCTAGTGTTTGCCGTGACACGCAGTGCTTTCTCTGACTATTTTAGAGGAAGATAGATGACTGCATGCTGGTATGCTATCCAGAAGAAAGTAAAAACCTCACGTGTAAATTATAACAACGCCAAGTCTTTTTTCATTACATTTTTGTTGAGTGTGCTGTTTATCATCTTGGAGCCTTTTCTGACCTTAGATGTTCAAGCTTCCCAACTCATAAAATGCTTAAGCATGATTTCTTGAAAGCAATAAATTCCCAATCCGACAAGATAATGATTGTAATAGAAATGAAAATAGTTAAGTTCATAATTGTTTTCCAGTTTTACTTCTAATTCATAATTTCTATAATATTTTTTTTCATTTGGTTCTTCACAAATGTTATTTTGTATATAGTAACTTTTGCTGACAATATTATTTTTAAGCTGAGATGAGAAGAAGTGACAGATATAGGGTAAAGGGTGTATGTGGAAGAAAATATACTTGTGCATAGAAAACAAAGACAACAAGTATTCTTTTGAAAACTGTTTGCTGAAGTACCTTTAAAATGGAATTCATGGTTAAATTTTCTGGGTCTGAAACAGCGCTGTTTTATGTATTTAAATCTTAAAGCATTTAAGATTTAATACTTTAATATTAATACTGTGAGATAACAATATTAGTAATGTTCAATATTTTACCATTTTCTGTTGGAGACAAATCAGAAACACATCAGCATCAATAATTTATCTAAGACTGTTCCATCTGAATACTTTGGAATTCATTAATGATTCTCTGAACTACGTATCTATATTGTAAATTCTAGAAAAGAGTAGTTCTGTGTTTTAACTTACAGAATAAATGTACTTAAGGTGCAAAAGTAAAATTCCAGGAAATATCATAAACAAGGTAGGCTGATAAAAAGAAATTATTAAAACACCAAACAGCTGATAAATGTGAGCTGAAAATATAAAGTCTTCTTGTCCTGAGAAAGGGAATTCTTTCCTAAGACTGACATTTTTCAAAGCCCTTATTTTAAAATATTGAGCTGATTAAAAGCATTTAAGACAACATCTATGCTAATAGGTCAATAATAACTCTCATATTTTAAGTCTTTGTTGGAAAGGAAGTGATTATATCTATTTTCCCAATCCCTCCCAGATCAAAAATGCCTTCCAACTCACCCAACTTTTAGACATCATTTTTTTTCAAACATATATGGAGTCCAATTTGTCCTGCTTTTATACTCTTAGATATGTAGCCATCCACTGGAGTGTGGTCATCCTATCAGGGATCACACCATAAAATAAACAGTCTTTTTTCTCTGTGTTTCTATCAATTACAGTTATTTTCAGTAGCTCCTCCACCAGCAGAGATTTCATGTTATTCCTATACCCTTGTTGGGATTCTACTATCTGACCCAGTCTTGCATAGGTCTTGTGCACAGTGTCACACATGCTATGAGTTCATTTGTGTAACTGTCCTGTTGTGTCTAGAAAACACTGCTTTGGTGTAGTCATCCAGTGTCTCTAGCTGCTACAATCTTTCCACCTCAATTTTCAAGATAATCCCTGAGAATCGAGAAAAGTATGATTTAGATACTTAGGATTTAACACTCTACATTCACGTGTCCTCTGTATATTTGCAAGTTGTAAGTCTCTATGGTAATCACTATCTTCCAAAAAGACGCATTTCTGGTGAGACTTGAGAGATGTACTAGACTATGGATATAAGAAGAAAAAAATCATTAGAATTTAGTCAAGTACTACATCCATTTAGCAGAGTAGGTCCTCCCCTAGGGCCTATTTTTATACTGGTTTTTGGTGCTGATAATGGTGCCAGGTATGAGTTTATCTTGTAGCATAGACTTTAATATACAATCATAAACTGTGGTCATTCCAATAGGATTGCTGCTACTATGGTAGGAATGGATATATCCTCTTTAAATTACTTTATTTTTATTAGATGTATTCATCTTGTTTTTTTATGTGACTATTTGCACACATGTATGTTTGTGCATCATGTTCATGTTCAGTACCACTAGAGGCTAGAAAAGTTTATCAGATCTCCTAGAACTATAATTACAAACTGCTGTGAGAGATCTAAGTGCTAGAAATCAAACTTGTGTTCATTCCAAGAGCAACAAGTGCACTCAACTACTCAGCGAATATGGCACATCCCAACAGGTCAGTCAGTGTTGCAACTCAAACGATTCACATCTGGGTAAGCATGATGATTACATTTTCTCTTTTTCATTGCAAGCACAGCGCCTTTTAGCACCATGAAAGCTAACCAGTAGGGAATGAAATTTCCAAGTGAGTACCTGCTTGGTTTCCCAGTGTTCTGTGATGCAAATATGTGGCATCTTCAGTAATAGAATCTTATCATTACCAACACTGAGATTTTAGTTTGTTATTCTGTGGGATTTCTCTCTCTTTTAAATATAGGGTAACCACTTTAAAATATTTTAAAATGTGTGTAAGTGTGTGTGTGTGTGTGTGTGTGTGTGTGTGTGTGTGTGTGTGTGTGTGTTTTATGGACCTTCTTCAGTATTCGGTTTTCATATGACTTTTTTAAGAGGTCTTCTGTTCTGCTTATCCCCTGACTGCTCTGTTTATACCTCAGTCCTGGCCTTCCATGTCCCACTTCATGTAGCCCTTCCTTTCCATTGTTCTCTTTCCCTCCTTTATACCAATTCTTTCTATGACTCCTCCCTTAAAATATCTCCAAAACAGCTCCTTATGGATTTGCTAACCTCTGTGGGCATTCCAAACACACATAGCTAAAGACACAAAGCTAACATTCAGCAATGAAACATGTGACGTTGGTAGGATTGCTGCTGAGTTGCTTCACTCACAATGATTTCTTTTCCATCGTTATTGACTTATGGGGGTCAGAATATAAATTTACTTAATTCTGAATAAAATTACATTGTGTAAATGTATCATTCACTTCTTGATACACATCTAGTGTATTTAAAGTCTTCTGGCAGTGAGATATTGATATTTATTTATTTATTTGTTTGTTTATTTATTTATTTTTGAGACAGAATTTCTTTATGTAACAGCACTGGCTGTCCTTGAATTCACTTTATGTAGTCTAGGATGGCCTTGAACTCACTTTGTAATCTAGACTGGCCTTGAACTCACAGAGTCCCACCTGCCTCTGCCTCCCAAAATGCTGGGATTAAAGGCATGCACCACTAGCATCAAGATGAGATACTGAAATCTTTTGAGAATATGGCCAAAGGTAGTTGCTTGGAACATTTAAGAAATTTATTTGTAGCCTTTAACAAACCTGCCAGGCTGACTTCCATAGGGGCTGCAATGGTTTGCATCCCTACCAGCGGTGAAGACATTTTTCCTTTTATTTTTTTAATTGAATATATTCTTCATTTACATTTCAAATGTTATACCCCTTCCTGGTTTCCCCCCTCCCAGGAAACCCCCAAATCATCATCCCACCCCCTGTCTCCAAGAATACGCTTCTCCACCCAACCCATTCCCAGGAACCCCCCCCCGTAGATTTCCCCACACTGGGGCCTCTATTGAACCTTCACAGGACCAAAGAGCTTTCCTGCCACTGATGCCAGATGAGACATTCCTCTGCCAATCTTTTGGCTGGAACCACATGTACCCCTTGGTTGATGGTTTAGTTCCTGGGAGCCCTGGGTTGTCTGGTTGACCGACATTGTCATTCTTCCCATGGGGCTGCAAATCCCCCACCTCCAGCTCCTCCAGTCTGCCCTCCAACTCCTCTATAGTGAACCCCATGCTCAGTCCAATGTTTGGCTGCTAGTATTCACCTCTATATCTGTAAGACTCTGGCAGGGCCCCTCTAAAAGACAACCATAACAGGCTCCTTTCAGTACACACTTCTTGTCATCCATTGTAGTTTCGGGATGTGGTGACTGTTTATAGGATGACTCCCCAGATAGGACAGTCTCTGTGTGGTCTTTCTTTTGATCTCTGCTCCACACTTTGTCTCCATAGTTGTTCCTGCAATTATTTTGTTCCTTTTCTCAGAGGAACCAAATCACCCCCACTTTGGTCTACATTCTTTTTGAGCTTCCTGTGGTTTGTGAATTGTAACATGTTTATTTTGAGTTTTAGGCTAATATCCACTTATCAGAGAGTGCAGACCATGAGTGTTCTTTTGTGTTTGAGTTACTTCACTCAGGAATGACACTTTCTAGTTCCATCCATTTGCCTAAGAACTCCATGAATTCATTATTTTTAATAGCTGAATAGTACTCCATTGTGTATACATACCACAATTTTTGTATCATTCCTCTGGTGAAGGACATCTGGGTTATTTCCAGCTTCTGGCTATTATAAATAAGGCTACTATGAACATAGTGAAGCATATTTCCTTATTGCATGTTGGAGCATACTCTGGGTATATGCCCAGGAGTGGAATAGCTGGATCCTCTGGTAGTACTATGTATAATTTTCTGAGGAACTGCCATACTGATTTCCAGATCAGTCTTACAAATTTGCAATCCCGCCAGTAATGGAGAAGTGTTCCTCTTTCCACACATCCTCTCCAGCATCTGCTGTCCCCTGAGTTTTTCATCTTAGCCATTAGGACTGGTGTGAGGCGGGATCTCAGGGTTGTTTTGGTTTGCATTTCCCTAATAACTAAGGATGCTGAACATTTCTTTAGGTGCTTCAGAGCCATTCGAGTTTCCTCAGTTGAAAATTCCCTGTTTAGCTCTGTACCCCATTTTTTAATAGAGTTATTTGACACTCTGGAGTCTAACTTCTTGAGTTCTTTGTATACATTGGATATTAGCCCTCTATCAGATATAGGATTGGTAAAGATCTTTTCCCAATCTGTTGGTTGCCATTTTGTACTATTGACAGTGTCCTTTGCCTTACAGAACCTTTGCAGTTGTATGAGATCCCATTTGTCAATTCTTGATCTTAGAGCATAAGTCATTGGTGTTCTATTCAGGAATTTCTCCCCTGTGCCCATGTGTTCAAGATTCTTCCCCACTTTCTCCTCTATAAGCTTCAGTGTGTATGGTTTTATGTGTAGGCCCATGATCCACTTGGACTTGAGCTTTGTACAAGGAGATAAGAATGGGTCGATTTGCATTTTTCTGTATGCTGACCTCCAGTTTATCCAGCATCATTTGTTAAAAATGCTATCTTTTTTCCACTGGATGTTTTTAGCTCCTTTGTCAAATATCAAGTGACCATAGGTGTGTGGGTTCATATCTGGGTGTTCAATTCTATTCCATTGATCTTCATGCCTGTCACCATACCAATACCATACAGTTTTTATCACTATTGCTCTGTAGTAGAGTTTGATGTCAGGAATGGTAATTACTCCAGTATATCTTTTGTTTTGGAGAAAAGTTTTAGCTATCCTGGGTTTTTGTTATTCCAAATTAATTTGCAGATTGCTCTTTCTAGCTC
This sequence comes from Tokudaia tokunoshimensis, assembly GCA_036184795.1. Classification (NCBI taxonomy): domain Eukaryota; kingdom Metazoa; phylum Chordata; class Mammalia; order Rodentia; family Muridae; genus Tokudaia; species Tokudaia tokunoshimensis. Next base: position 17,231,865 of record BTHU01000002.1, read on the forward strand.
TATGAAGAATTGATTCGGAATTTTGATGGGGATTGCATTGAATCTGTAGATTGCTTTTGGCAAGATGGCCATTTTTCACTATATTAATTCTTCCAATCCATACACATGGGAGATCCTTTCATCTTCTGAGATCTTCTAAGATTACTTTCTTCAGAGGCTTGAAGTTCTTGTCATAGAGATCTTTCACTTGCTTGGTTAGAGTCACACCAAGGTATGTAATATTATTTGTGACTATTGTAAAGGGTGTCATTTCCCTAATTTCTTTCTCAGCTTGTTTATCCTTTGAGTAGAGGAAGGCTACTGATTTGTTTGAGTTAATTTTATATCCAGCCACTTTGCTGAAGTTGTTTATCAGCTTTAGGAATTCCCTGGTGGAATTTTTGGGGACGTTTAAGTATATGATCATATCATCAGCAAATACTGATACTTTGACTTCTTCCCTTCCAATTTGTGTACCTTGACATCCCTTTGTTGTCTTATTACTCTGTCTAGGACTTTGAGTACTATATTGAATAGATAGGGAGAGAGTGGGCAGCCTTGGGTGGTCCCTGATTTTAGTGAGATTGCTTCAAGTTTCTCTCCATTTAATTTGATATTAACTACAGGTTTACAGTATATTGCATTCACTATATTTAGGTATGGGCCCTGAATTCCTGTTCTCTCCAAGACTTTTATCATAATGGGATGCTGAATTTGGTCAAAAGCATTTTGAGCATCTAATGAAATGACCATGTGGTTTTTTTTCTTTGAGTTTGTTAATGTAGTGGATTACATTGATGGATTTCCATATATTGAACCATCCCTGCATCCCTGGGATGAAGCCTACTTCATCGTGGTGAATTATTGATTTGATGCATTCTTGGATTCAGTTGGCCAAAATTTTGTTGAGAATTTTTGCATCAATGTTAGTAAGGGAAATTGGTCTGATTCTCTTTCCTTGTTTTGTCTTTGTTTGGTTTAGTTATAAGTGTTATTGTGGCATCATAGAATGAATTGGGAGTGTTCCTTGAGTTTCTATTTTGTGGAATAGTTTGAAGAGTATCGGTATTAGCTCTTCTTTGAAGATCTGATAGAATTCCCCACTCAACCCATCTGGTCCTGGGTTTTTGTTGTTGTTGTTGTTGTTGTTGTTGTTGTTGTTGGGAGACTATTAACAACTGCTTCTATTTCCTCAGGACTTATGAGACTATTTAGATGACTTATCTGATCCTGTTTTAATATTGGCAGCTAATATGTATCTAGAAAATTATCCATTTCATCCAGATTTTCCAATTTTGTTGAGTATAACCTCTTGTAGTAGGATCTGATGATTTTTTGAATTTCCACAGTTTCTGTTGTTATGTCTCCCTTTCCATTTCTGATTTTATTAATTTGGGTAGTGCCTCTGTGCCCTCTGGTTAGTTTGGCTAAGGGTTTATCTATCTTGATGATTTTCTCAAAGAACCAACTCCTGATTTTGTTGATTCTTTGTTTGGTTCTTTTTGTTTTATTTGGTTGATTTTGGCCTTGAGTTTAGTCATTTCCTGCCATCTACTCCTCTTTGGGTGTATTTGCTTCTTTTTGTTCTAGAGCTTTCAGGTGTGTTCTCAAGCTGCTAATGTAAGCTCTCTCCAATTTCTTTTTGGAGGCACTTATAGCTATGATTTTTCCTCTTAGCACTGCTTTCATTGTGTTCCATATGTTTTGGTATGATGTGTGCTCATTTTCATTAAATTCTAAAAAGTCTTTAATTTCTTTCTTTATTTCTTCCTTGACCAAGCTATCATCGATTAGAGCATTATTCAATGTCCATGTGCATTTTTTTTTCTGTTGTTGTTGTTTGAACTCAAGACCAGTCTTAGGCCATGGTGATCTGATAGGGTGCATGGAATTATTTCAATATTCCTGTATCTGTTGAGGCCTGTTTTGTGACCAGTTATATGACCAATTTTGGAGAAGGTACTATGAGGTGCTGAGAAGAAGGTGTATTCTTTTGCTTGAGGATGGAATGTTCTATAAATATCTGTTAGATCCATTTGGTCCATTACTTTAGTTAGCTTCACTGTGTCTCTGCTTAGTTTCTGTTTCCATGATTTGTCCATTGTTGAGAGTGGGGTGTTGAAGTCTCCCACTATAATTGTGTGGGGTGCAATATGTGCTTTGAGCTTTAGTAAAGTTTCTTTTGTGAATGTGGGTGCCATTGCATTTGTAGCATAAATGTTCATAATTGAGAGTTCATCTTGGTAGATTTTTCTTTTGGTAAGTATGAAATGTCCTGCCTTATCTTTTTTGACAACTTTTGGTTGGAAGTCGTTTTTATCCGATATAAGTATATAAGTACCTTGTTTCTTGGGACTATTTGCTTGGAAAAATGTTTTCCAACCTTTGACTCTGAGGTAATGAGTGTCTTTGTCATTGAAGTGAATTTCTTGTAAGTAATAAAATGTTGGGTCTTGTTTACGTATCCAGTCTGTTAGTCTATGTCTTTTTATTGGGGGATTGAGAACATTGATGTAAGAGATATTAAGGAAAGGTGATTGTTGCTTCCTGTTATTTTCAGTGATAAAGATGGAATTCTTTTTGTGTGGCTATCTTCTTTTGTTTATGTTGAAAGAAGAGATTACTGTATTGCTTTGTCTAAGGTGTAGTTTCCAGCCGTGTGTGGGTATTTTCCTCCTATTATCATTTGAAGTGCTGGATTTGTGGAAAGATATTGTGTAAATGTTGTTTTGACATGGAGTATCTTGTTTTCTCCATCTATGGTAATTGAGAGTTTTCCTGGGTATAGTATCCTGGGCTGACATTTGGGTTCTCTTAGGGTCTGTATGAGATCTGCCCAGGATCTTCTATAGAAGTCTTGTGTAATTCTGATAGGCCTGCCTTTATAGTTTACTTGACCTTTTTCCCTTACTGCTTTTAATATTCTTTCTTTGTTTAGTGCATTTGGTGTTTTGATTATTATGTGTCAGGAGGAGTTTCTGTTCTGGTCCAGTCTGATTGGAATTCTGTAGGCTTCTTGTATGTTCATGGGAATCTCTTTCTTTAGGTTAGGGAAGTTTTCAGAAAGGGCAAATGCCCTGAGTGACTGATTCTCTAGGAAGTACCAGGAGATGGAATCTTTACTGCAGCAGACCTGGCAAGGTTCAACTGTCCTGAGTGGTTGGTTCTGAACTGCCCTGAGTTGCTGGTTCTCTCGGAAGTATCAGGAGATGGAATCTTCACTGTAGCAGAACTGGCAAGGTTCAGCAGGAAGGGCAGGCTGCAGTCAAGACATTTTTCTATATCCCCACATCCTTGCCAATGTTTGCTATAATTTGCCCTTATTCTATTTCAGGCATTGTAATTTGAGTAAGATGAAATCTGAAAAGAGTTTTAATTTGAATTTCCCCAGTGGCATGCCTGGAAGAATATCCAACCTATTGACATGGCAACATGACCTTTATCTACACTTTGGGTGGGGCGAGGGGGGACATTTACAGATATCTGGGGTGCTTGTAGCCTGCAGGCTGCAGGTTGTAAATGTCTGAGTCTGAATGAGTCAGCATGGGTAATATGATGATTGATTGGTTGTATCTAAGTGGTATTATAGCCCTTTAATGTTCAGGAGGAAATACGGAGACAAATGTGGAGCAGAGACTGAAGGAAAAGTCATCCACAGACTGGCCCACGTGGGGATCCGTCCCATATTTATACACCAAACTCAGACACTATTGCAGATGCCAAGAAGTGCTTGCTGACAGGAACCTGATGTAGCTGTCTCCTGAGAGGCTCTGCCAGAGCCTGACAAGTACAGAGGTGGGTGATCGCAGCCAACCATTGAACTGAGCACAGGGTACCCAATGAAGGAGTTAGAGAAAGGACTGAAGGAGCTGAAGGGGTTTGCAACCCCATAGGAAGAACAACAATATCAACCAACCAGACCTCCAAGAGCTCCCAGAAACTAAATCACCAACCAAAGATTACACATGGAGGGACCCATGGCTCCAGATGCATATGTAGCAGAGGATGGCCTTGTCGGACATCAATGGGAGGAGAGGCCCTTTGACCTGGGAAGGCTCAGATGCCCCAGTGTAGGGCAATTCGAGGGTGGGTAGGAGGGAGTAGGTGGGTAGATGGGGAAACACCCTCATACAAGCAGGGAGAGGGAGGATGGGACAGGGGTTTTCCAGAAAGGCAACCAGGAAATGTAAATAAATAAAATATCCAATAAAATTTAAAAAAAAGAAATTCTCTGATCATATGAAATACTCCAATTGCAATTTAGTGCTTTTAACCTGGATGCATAGGTAATTCATACTCGAAGATAATAAAACATACAAACTCTGGACATAGGCCTAGAAAATGTAGCAATCAATCTCTGTCAAAATTTACTGAACTGCTCCAAATTCAGTTATCAGTATGAGAGACTGGAGATGAAATTTATTCACAAGACTACTGACATCCTAGTTTTTTGTCTTGGGTTAATTAGCAACAGTTATAATGTATTGATTCTTAAAATATTATAACAATGCTTTTCTTGGTGTTTCAAAGAGGACAAAGTATAAACATCACCAGAAAGATTATATATTTGGATGAGGCAAATGCACAGTGTGAATCAATGAAACACGTTGCATACAACTACCTAAAATCCTTGCATTAATGGTATTTCACCAGTGAAGCACATAAGCAAGTCATGTCAGCCGCTATCTGATTTATAGGTGTTCCTGGTAGGGACAGCCAACAAGCAGAGAGCACTGAAATTATCCAAAAACTATAAATTGCTGAGGTTTCATTTGTGTATCTTATTCTCTATGCTCATTAGATTAAGTTAAGCATGTCAGGAATACACACTTGGTTTTTAAACATGTGCAAAGGCTATCTGTAATACCCTTGCCATGCTGAGAAGAACCATGCACATTAAACATGGAGAAAGGGGATTTTCCCTGGATATATTAAACTTTTCACCTGAGCATTGATTATATTTTGTCTTATTCCTTTATACATAAATGCAATTTTGTCAAGATTCTTTTTTAATGACTAAATGACTAAGATTTATTCTTTTGTGTTTGAATTACTTACTCTGAAAAGTATGCTTTTTATTCTCTTGTAAGCACAAAAATGGCCATGTTAGGAAACAATATAAAAAAGAGATATTAAGAAATTTTAACATAGCACAGATTGTTGCCAAATTGTCACTTGTTTCTGAGTGAATGGTAAGTTCAAGATTCATCATTGCCCTCATTCACTGGGCATTTAAAGTGACACATTATATATAGTTATCCAGTTAATATTAGCATACCACTTCACTGTTGTCATAAATAATATACCTAACACAACTAAGGGTGTAGTTATGACATTCCTTTGGAATGCAATGTGCAGATGACTAGTGGGCCAGCTACCCGTCTTGTTCAGTTGTAAAGCCAAAGTTAGTCCACAGGGACTGCTGAAAGCATTGCTAATTCTTCATGCCTTAAGTATGTAATCATATCCTAGAGACTTGAGTTACATTCTGATAACAAAGTGCCTCACTTCCAGAAGGCAAAACATACTGTCCACAGAAGACCGGAGTTAAAAGGTCTACCCATAAATTTCACATGGACATGCATGACAACACTTCTATGGAAGGGTGTCATATGCTATCAGTGTCACCTGTGTCCTGATCCAAAGACAACTCCTGGCATTGTACTAGAGGCTTTTTACCTCTTAGATTTATGACTTCACATTTGAAGCAATTCTGTTGTCATTTAAAACAGTAAATGCAGATTACAGAAACTTTAATTTTCATGTAAAATAACCAAGGAAGCATGCATAACATCATGATCTTATAGAAAAGACTTCTAAATTTATCAGGAAATTTTAAAAAATATGTCATTGTGCACAATTTAAAACTCTGATGATTCATGGCATTAAGTGATGGACACACGAGTTTAGAAATTGATTCTGGTTCCTATTTCAAAATGTAATTGTATAATAATTACTTTCATATAATGGTCAAATAAATTGGACAAAACTATGAGTCTAGTTTTTATTAGTAAATTAAAGGGAAAACCTAAGTCTATTATCTGGATAATTAATAAACAAAAATGTGCTATTTTGCTTTGGCCATAGATGATTTCTTTAATTATCACAGTTTACTGTGTGATTTTAAAATTCATGTTAAAGTACTTACCATAAAGATCAGCCTATTGTAATATATAATTTAATATACAGACAAATAAGTATATTTAGAATGAAGTGCCCATTACTTTTTTAGTATATTCAAAATATATTTAATAATTGGGGAAAAGAAAGCAATATAGTTTATAAGAGTTTCTGAATGGTTTTTATATTTAAGGAAACAAATTGTTCTATTATTAATGTTCGTTTATTAGGACATGGATTTCAGAGATTTTATATTTTAGTTTATGTTCAGAATAAAGAAAACTATAAATTAGGTTCTAAAATACAGGAATTATAATTGTTAATCTTATGACCCCTTTGGAAAGATCCAATTGTTATTCTTTACCTCAGTTTTTATGTAAATACAATGTAAAGTGTATTAATAATTTAAGGCAGTGATTTAGGGTGTTCACTTGTGATTAATTGTACTGTTTTTCTATATTGACCTGTTTACTGTAGCTGACAAAATACAAAACCAGTGAGATCCATGAGAGAAGTATTAAGCCTGCTGTTGTAGTACATTTCTGTACTCCTAGCACTCAGGGGGCTGGACAGGGGTTTGCCATGAGTCAGAAAACAGCTTGGGCTACATAGAAAGAGTCTGTCTGAAAAGATAACAACATTTTCCACTAAAAACAATGTACTATATAAATACAGTAATGATCTTGAGAATGAAGACTATGTGAAAACTTTAACACCTAAAAGGCAATTGGATATAGATAGTAAAGAGGCTGGATCTGATTCCTTATATACGTGTATAACATGTTCAAATAATATTTTTTTTAAAAAAACATGATTGACTAGCACATACGATTGGTGCCAGACCTCCAAGCATGAAATGAAGACTTCTTTAATTTTGAGAAGGAAAACCGAGTTGGAGATTTAAGGAGGCTCTTAAGTAAGGACTGAAGCTCCACTTCCAGGCCATCAGTAGTATTTCTTTCTTCTGTATGTGTATATTTTCATGTTTATGTGTACTGTGTGTATGTGTGCCTGTGTAGTGTGTGTGTGTGTGTGTGATATGTATGTGGAGGAGGGATGGCACTGTGGTCAGAGGACAACCTCAGATGATTTTTCTTAAGTGTACAGACAGCATTTCTAACTGGCTTAACACTGGCCAAGTAGGTTAGACTGGCTCCTAGAAAGCCCCAGGGATTTACATATCTCTGTCTTCCTAGCACTAGGATTACAAGTGCATTCTTTGATGTCTGGTCTTTGTTACATGGGCTCTGGGGATGAGACTGAAGTCCTTAAGTTTACACAATGAGTACATCAGCTCTATTTTTCTATTGGTAGTTCTTACTTATCTATCTCTCCTCTGATCTCATCAGTGATATAAGGTCTACTTTCTATTCCCTGCTTTGCTCCCAGCTCAATGACAAAGAGTTCTGTAATGAAGCTAGGAGGACAATAGGAAAGTAGAATCCTAATGTGTACCCCACCTTTAGTGTAGGCAGCAAGCAAATTCTTAACCCCAGCCTCCCTCTTCTCCTTTTCTAAGGCAGACCTTCCCATTTTCCCCTAGTTTGCTATCTTAATGCTTCTGCTTTGTGGAAATATTCATTTTTATTTCAAGTTGGTTTTCTACCTAAGGGAATATGAAAGTCCTTTTACACTCCACGTACTAAGCCAAACAACACCATGTGTGAACTTTTATACTTATTTATTTTTTCTTCCCTTAAATGGCTTATAAGAAAGAAGATCAAGGAGGTAGGGTCATTGAAAACAGAATAGAATGGTGCAGAAGTGCTCTTTTTCCTCAATAGAGACTAGTATGGGCCCAGAGAGGGCTCTGCAATTCCTTTCACTTGCTTCAAATATCAAAGTGTGTGAATTGAAAGCCTCTCTAGATTCCTTGATAGGGAAAGGGCTGGAGTATAACTTTTCAGATAGATGCTTAATGTAAGAAGAAAAGTTTCTCTATGGTTCTTAAAATCAGAATCTTTATATCCTGGAAGACATTGTAATGTCCACTGTGTCACACAGCAGGAAAGAAATAAACATCAACCCATTAGAGTAAAACAGTTCCTTGTATTCTCTCTATACCCGTACAGGTCACATCAACCAGGTACAATGGATGACTACACTTCTCCCTCTTTAAATATTCAAAGCTTATTCTCCTGTTCTAAACATTGGCTACATACAGCTTAAATTGTCTTCTAGGCTTGTTTGCATGTTGTCCCATGAGAAAATATGGGAGGCTTTAATAATATTTTAGTAAGACATTATAGTTTCCATGGTTTAGTTGATATGAATTAGCTCTATACTCTATATAACAGATTTATAAATGTTGACTCACAATTATCATTGAGATTTTAAGGGTAAATGATAAGAAGATCTATGTCAGGAATTTAATTAGGTTACTTAAGCCTCATTAGCTAAACAATGTGGTATCACAGACTGGACATACAGACTACTCACCCATCTGTTGGTTTGTTCTATGAGAGTTGTAAATCCCTGACCCCAAAATCTCAACATCCCAAATGTCCTATCCCTTTATGAATTGTTTACTTAAAATACAGTTTTCATATACTTTGATAATTACCTAAGACAAAATATTGGTCATGAGGAAAACTGTGATTTTCATTTGTTCATTCATTCGCTCATTCACTCACTCATTTATTTAAAAAAAAAAACTACAGCAGCTTGTTAAGAGGTTTACTTGGAGATATAAAGAATAACAAGATATTTTAATGCATTAATAATGTATATTCTCAAATATTGGCATTGATTTGCTCCCCCAGCTATTATGCACTCTAAAAGCTAATGGCATTTTTACTATATGGTAACAGTTGGAATTGGATGCAGAAATGGATATTTTTTTTGTGTGTGTGTTCATCATTTAGGACAGGGATCTCTCAGGAAGAAGCCTTTCTGGATGCATCTGATGACTTGTGGTCCAAGATTATTTTTTAAATAGAAGCAAAAGAATGGGGAACTTTCATCTGAGAACAGGAGTGTTTTCTCTTAATATTGTGTTACATGCCAACAGGTTCTCTGGAGCCTGAAGACTGCACAGCTGTGTGCATTTGTGTTCAAGATTAGGTTTATTGCATTTCACTGGCCTCTTCTTTTATGGTGACACTTCTTCAGCTGTCTGCTCTCCCATCTCACTTTCACTTTTAAACTCTGAAATGTGTGGATGGTAATTAAATGGCTGGAATGTCCTCAGCATGGGGTTAATAAGCCCAGAGCAAGGCATGTGTCCTGCTGTGTGCTGCCATTCACAAAATTTGTCAAGAATTAAAATTAGACTTAGAACTGCCTATAATGTTATGTTTGATGAAAGTATTACAAGGAAAATCAAGGAATGATGGCCTTAGATTGGATTAATGTAGAAAAAAAGTGGGGTGTGGTCTAATCATTTTGAATTCAGACTGTTTTTTTGTGAAGAACTAATCTTTTCCTCATCCTTTCCTTACCTTCCTCTCCTCAGCTTTTTTTGAAATCAGTGCACATGACAGAAGGACACACTTTCTGTATTTTTCTTAAATTACAATTTATTCCTTCATATCTGACTAAGTTGAATTAATAATTTTACTTTCTAATTTAAATATTTTCCATTAAAAATCAGCATTTAATTTGTTGTAGACTTCTCAGTAGTGAAAGGGTGTATCTGTGTGCTTTCACCACTTTTAGATTAATTTAGCCACTTTGACATTGTCACTTGGTGTTATTTCTCCTTGGTGTCATCTCCTATAAATAATCAAAATCTAGTTAACCCTTTATTCTCAAATAAATAAAATTGTTTATGGGACAAGACAGTCCTTGGATCAATTTCATTTATCTTACATACAAATTGTTTATTAACAGGCATAATATTTAGGCAAGAGAACTTTACTTTGTCTTATTGTATCTTGTTTTGTCATATTTGGTTCTTGTCCCTTGGAGGTCTCCTCTTATCTGAAGGAAAATAGAGAAGGGTTAGAGCTGGGGAGAATCCAGGGCAGGTGGGAGGAGTGGAGGGAAGGGAAACTGATCAGGATGTATTGTAAGAAAGAAAAATCTAATTTCAATAAAATAAAAAATATTGTGTATTAAATGTTCTACTTCCAAGATATATTTTCCTATTACATGTAGTTAATATAATTGCATGTATTAAATTAAAAGTTGTTTGTTTTTTTTTTTCTGGAAGATCTATGTCTTAGTCAGGGTTTCTATTCCTGAACAAACATCATGACCAAGAAGCAAGTTGGGGAGGAAAGGATTTACTGAGCTTACACTTCCACACTGCTGTTCATCACTAGGAAGTCAGGACTGGAACTTAAGCAGGTCAGGAAGCAGGAGCTGATGTGGAGGTCATGGAGGAATGTTCTTTACTGGCTTGCTTCCCCTGGCTTGCTCAGCCTCCTCTCTTATAAAACTCAAGAATACCAGCCCAGGGATGGTACCACTCACAAGGGGCCCTCCCCCCTTGATCATTAATTGAGAAAATGCCCTACAGTTGGATCTCATGGAGGCACTTCCCCAACTGAAGCTCCTTTCTCTGTGATAACTCCAGCCTGTGTCAAGTTGACACACAAAACCAGCCAGTACAATCTAGGAATTCTCTTGATCTGGAATTTACAGGACATGGCAGCTATCATGTTTTTACCCATAAGGCCTTGTATTTTCCACTTTGGTGTTACTGACATTTTAGTGCAAAGGAATGAGGTTGGAGCTTGGTTATGATCCAAATTCAACCCCAAACTGATAGTTCCAGGTTTGAATCATGGCTGACTTGGTGAATTCTATCTGCCTTATTGTAGTAAGAGATGCTTCAATGCTTTAAGACTGAGCTTTGACTTTATTTTCTGTTTTGTTCAATGCTCTTGCTTGTCATTATTTCATAATGAACACATTTGTTCAGGAAAATAAAAAAAAGGAACATAAATGAATTTCCAGTGTTATTACAATGTTACTGTATCCCAAGCATGAAATCATTGTCTACTAAAATTACACTAAAAATGGAAAATATTGCACTGAATTTCTAAGTATTTTATGTTTTGTAAAAACTCATTGTGATTGTATATATACTATGAATTGAACTCAAAACTGTTCACTGGAGATTAACTTTTCATCCCTTAAATGTGACTGCATTTATAAATAGGGTCATTAACTATGTATCAAGATTCATCTTGTTACACTAAATTTATGGATGAAAGATATGGGTGGAGTGAAGGCAATTGGAAGACAGACAAACTGGCATCTAGAGAAGCCTCCAGAGGGTCTATTTTTACATGGTCTTCAGGAAGAATTGGCCTTACTTTCATCTGGATTTTCATCTCAGATTTCTAAGCTCTATACCTGTGAAAATATAAATTTCTGTTGTTTAATCCAACTAGAATGTAGGATTTTGTTAGGATAACTAAAACACTGATAAGATATGAAAGTATACATTTATTTAATCTGTATACATGGAGTTGCAAATGTGTGTGCATCTGTATGTGATAGAGGGGGTGGATGTGTTCCTGGGTGTGTATAGGAGTGAACAGTTCACAGCTTGTGTGTGATGGTCAGAGAATGGCCTCCTGGGTGTCAGAATTTGCTTTCGCCCTAGTCAAAGCTGGTTCTCTTTGTTGTTCAACCACTGTCTTCATAAAACCCAGCTCCTGTGCAGCTCCCATGGGTTTTTCTGTGTCAGCCTCTCATTTCCCCCAAGAAATAACGGTCTTTTGAGAGGGGAACTGGGAGAAGGGGACTTCAATCAAGATGCAAAGTGAATAAATAAATAAATTAATGGGGAAAATAAAAATAAAACACATAATTTATAAAATGAATTTAAATTGGTATGTAAACGTCAGTTCAAATATTGCTGAAGTTCTAGGATAAATTCATTAGTAAAATTTCAAGAACAACTGTGACTTTAAGAATCAATAAGCAAAAAATATTGAAAACTTAATTTTCAAGGAAAAGTTCAAAATAGAATATGGTGGGAACATTTGAAAGATATTTGATTAAAACCAAAATTATTTTAATTGAAACTTAATACAATTTGCATTAACTGTTTTTTTTATTTCAATTTTTTTTTCTTTTACTGGAATTAAGCATTTTTTCATGTAATATATTCTGATTACAATTTCCCCTCTCCCTGCTCCTCCCAGTTACTCCCCAAATCCCGTCACATCTGGATCCCCACACTTTAAGTCTCCTTAGGAAACAGGTACCTAAGGAATAATAAAAATAATGAAATAAATCAAAAATAAACATATGGAATGTGACAAATCAAACAGCATGAAAAAGTGAGCTAAAGGAAAAAAATCCAAGAAACGCATTTAGGTGACAGACATATACATTACCATACCCCAAAATACCAACCATCAAAACACAAAACCAGAAGTGGGAATAGAGTAGATATTTACAATGGACAGGTAGTTGGGTGGAACAGGAGGATCAAATGTGAAGGGGGAGGGAAGATGGGGACAAGGGAAGGAATACAAGGAGATACAGCTAAAACTGTGTCATTCGACTGGTAGTATGGAAATACAATACATAAGAATGATCCTAAAGAAAATATATACACATATGAAGGTGTTATAAATGAAATTACCAAATAATTGGGGAGACAGAGTACCAAAAGGACATCCCATGTCAGCAGATAAAAAGTTTCCAGTATAGGGAATGGGCTACATAAAATAGAATTATTGACCAAAGGGGTCCCATGGGAACCCCTATTACCCAGGCTATTGTCAAGGTTATAATTGGTTGGTCTCTACAAACTGATGGTAATGCCCTATTACTGAAAATAACCTACACAATTCATTGAACAATAAGAATTTGATCTTATACCTATCTAGAACCTTCATTTTTACTGACTACTTTCCATAGTATTGGAAAGTACTCTGCCAGAGGAGAAAGGTAAACATCAACCCAACTCCAAACGATCATTCTTCCATGGGGAATTACTTTCAAGATATGCTGATGCAATAGTGGCACACGGTTGTGGGAGTAAGTAGCCGATATCTGATTTCATTGAAGTCCCACACCATGAGATGGAACCCATCTTGGATGCTGCTTATGTGGCCAAAAACCTGAGACTAGATAACTCAGGCATCTAGAGAAAGCCAAATGCTAAGGTTCTCCTAAATGAACATAGCAATACAATGATATCTAATAGCATTCTGTTCTACTTAAAGATCAGCACCTTGTTCAACCTGCAGGAGATGTGAGAACAAACACAGAAACCCATGGCTGGAAAGTAGGAAATAAATGAGAGACCTTGGAATACTCAGCCATGAATGGAATGTCTCCCTCAGATATCAGGGAACTCAAAGCAGAGGCAGAAAAAGCGTAAAAACCAGAAGGGATGGAGGACACCAAGGAAACAAGGCCATCTAGACAAAACTGGGCTAATAAACTCACAGAGACTAAAGCAGCCTGCACTGGGTATGCACCAGGAGGAACCCTAGAGCTGACAAGAAAAATGGAGTGGACTTTAAATCCAAAAAGAAAATGGTTGGTTATCAACATAGCAGTCACACTGTTATGCTACTATTGCACACATTAGTACATATAGCATGGCAGGTTGGTTTCATGGTTTATAGGAATCAACACTGGGTACAACCACTGATACCATTTAGACTGTGTTTAATGTTATGTCTATTCACCTAAGTATTAGTAGTTTTACACTTTGGGTATAAGTTTTTCCCATCTTTGAATTCTTAGGGAGATTTCTATTACTAGGCATTAATTTCCTTCTATGGAATAGATTTTAAATTTAATGAGAAATTACTTAGTAGAGTTCAAAACAATCATTTGACATTGCACTCATAAGCATATCTTCCCAAGTGAATCATTGATGTAGTGTATAGTGCTTATAGTTTCATAAAATTATTGATTTTCCTCCCTAGCTTCTTAAGAAGACCCTTTTAATGCTATGAAAACTAGCAATCAGTAAAGAAGCTTTCACGTCCTTCAGTCCTTCCCCTAACTCCTTATTGGGGGCCCCCTGTTCAGTAGGATGGATGGTCAGCTGTGAGCATCCCCATCTGTATCAGTAAAGCTCTGCTGAGCCTCTCAGGAGACTTCCATATCAAGCTCCTGTCAGCAAGCACTTCTTAGCATCAGCAATAGTATCTGGGTTTGGTGGCTGCATATAGGATAGATTCCTAGGTGAGACAGACTCTGGATGGCCTTTCCTTCAGTCTCTGCTCCACTCTTTATCCCTGTATTCCTTTACACAGGAACAATTCTGGGTTAAAATTTTGAGAGCGGTGGGTGGCCCCATCCCTCAACTGGGGGCCATGCCTAACTTCTGGATATGGTCTCTACAGGATCTTTCTCCCCTTTGTTGCATATTTCAGCTAATGCCATTTCTGTTGGGTCCTGAGAGTCTCTTGTTTTCTTGGCATCTGAGACTTTCTGTTGGCTACCTGGAACTACAATATCAACCAGCCAGACCCCCCAGAGCTCCCAGGGACTAAACCACCAACCAAAAAAAACACATGGAGGGACCCATGGCTCCAGCTGCATATGTAGCTGGCATCAAAGGGAGGAGAGGCCCTTGGTCCTGTGAAGACTTGATGCCCCAGCTTGGGGGAATGTTAGAGTTGTGTGGTTGGAGTTGGCTGGTAGGTAGGGAACACCCTCTTGGAGACAGGGGAAGGGAGACTGGGATGGGGGATTTTCGGAGAGGAAACTGGGAAGGGGAATAACATTTGAAATGTAAATAAGCAAAATAACCAATAAAAATTTTTAAAAAAGAAAAACGAGAAAAAATAAAAATGGACTACTGATCTTTTCAGAGAGTACTCAAAAGAAAAAATAAAAATGGCTATAAAACATCAAAAAAAGAAGCTTTCAGTACAGTACTAATCTGATTTCTAGTTGTCTTATAATCAAAGTGTGTAATGCCTTCTAAACCAGGGGAAACACCCACACCCACACCCACACACACCCCACACACACACACCAAATTTTTCAATATTAAAATGGCCCATGGATCTACAGCAGAGTTCTTAAAAAAAAAAAAGAAAGAAAGAAAGTGCAAATAGCTAATATTTATTCTTAAAGTGTCTAACATTCTTAGTTATCTGAGCAATTAACATGAAAACTACTTAGTGATTTTCTTGTAAACCAGTCAGAATGGCTAAAATCTCTCTCCTTTCTCTCTTTCTCTCTCTCTCTCTCTCTTTCTCTCTCTCTCTCTCTCTCTCTCTCTCTCTTTCTCTCTCTCTCTCTCACACACACACATACACACACACATACACACACACACCGTTAATAGTAATGTAGGGAAAGGGAAAAACTAATTCATTGCTGAGAGAAATGCAAACTGGTGTGTCCACTATGGCAATCAAAAGTTCCTTAACAAATCTAGAAATAAATCTACCACTCCTAAGTGTGGGATGTACTACCAAAGGAATTTATATCCCACTGCAGAGAGACCTACTCAGCCATGCTCACTGATGCTCTATTCCCAATATGTAGGGGATAAAAACAGCTTAGGTGTCCATCAACTCATGAATCAATAATGAAAATATAAAAACAGTAATAAATCTGGTATAACAGACTTATAAAAATAGAATTTTATTCATCTGTAAATATGAAATTATCAGGTAAACAGATATAACTGGAATAAAGTGTCTTTTAATGTAACCCAGACCTACAAAGACGAAAACAACACGTTTTTTGTCTTATGTGCATTCTACCTTTAAATCTTAAGTTCTGTGTGTTTAATTGGAAAGGAAAAAGTAGAAATGGCCACTCGTGGACAGAAAGAAAAGAGATAGTAGAACACAGGTTGTATAACGTGGAAAGGGGTAAGGAAGATTTCAGTGTGGAAGGAAGGCAGAGGAAGGTTTGGGGAGAAATAAGCAACATTAAGGCTATCTGAAATATTACATTACATAGATGCCTCCTATTTTGTAAGCTTACAAAATGCAAATGAATATAAAGACCCTGAAAGAAGTTACCCCGCACAAGGGTTATATTCACATCCAAGAAGTCACTGTTATGTCAAACTGAAAACCAACACCTAGGTATAGAATATTTCCTTAGGAGTTTAGTCAGTGGGATCCAAGAGATTGAGAAGCAATGTAAATAATTGCCATTTTCCTTGTTTGCCCGTTACAAATATTTTAAATATTGATTATTTAAAATATTCTTAGCAATTTTATTTGATGTAATTTTTTTGTTTTTTTTCCTTTTTTATTGAATATATTCTTCATTTACATTTCAAATGTTATACCCCTTCCAGTTTTCCTCCCTCCCCCAAAACCCCCAACCCATCCTCCCACCTCCTGCCTCCAAGAATATGCTCCTCCACCCAACCCATGACTCCCACTCGATTTCCCCACATTGGGGCCTCTATCAAGCCTTCACAGGAACAAAGACCTCTACTCCCACTGATGCCCGACCAGGCATTCCTCTGCCAATCTTTTGGCAGGAACCATATGTACCCCTTGGTTGATGGCTTAGTCCCTGGGGCGTCTGTTTGGCCGACATTGTCGTTCTTCCCATGGGGCTGCAACACTCCCCCCCCTCCAGCTCCTCCAGCTTACCCTCCAACTCCTCTATAGTGAACCCCATGCTCAGACCAATGGTTGGCTGCTAGTATTCACCTCTATATCTGTAAGACTCTGGCAGGGCCCCTCCAAAAGACAACCATAAATGGCTCCTTTCGGTACACACTTCTTGTCATCCATAGTAGTTTCGGGGTTTGGTGACTGTTTATAGGATGAATCCCTAGGTAGGACAGACTCTGGGTGGCCTTCCTTCAGTCTCTGCTCCACTCCTTGTCTCCATAGTTTTTCCTGCAATTATTTTGTTCCCTTTCTCAGAGGAACCAAATCATCCCCGCTTCGGTTTACCTTCTTTGTGATCTTCCTGTGGTCTGTGAATTGTAACATGTTTATTTTGAGCTTTTGGGCTAATATCCACTTATCAGTGAGTGCATACCATGTGTGATCTTTTGAGATTGGGTTACTTCACTCAGGATTATACTTTCTAGTTCCATCCATTTGCCTAAGAATTTCATGAATTCATTATTTTTAACAGCTGAATAGTACTCCATTGTGTATATATACCACAATTTCTGTATCCATTCCTCAGTTGAAGGGCATCTGGGTTCTTTCCTGCTTCTGGCTATTATAAACAAGACTGCTATGAACATAGTGGAGCATAAGTCCTTATTGCATGTTGGAGTATCTTCTTGGTATATGCCCAGGAGTGGTATAGCTGGATCCTCAGGTATTACTATGTCCAATTTTCTGAGGAACCTCCATATTGATTTCTAGAGCAGTTTTACTAGCTTGTAATCCCACCAGCAATGGAGAAGTGTTCCTCTTTCTCCACATCCTCTCCAGCATCTGCTGTCCCCTGAGTTTTTCATCTTAGCCATTAGGACTGGTGTGAGGTGGAATCTCTGTTGTTTTTATTTACATTTCCCTAATAACTAAGGATGCTGAACATTTCTTTAGGTGTTTCAGTAACTTTTGAGTTTCCCCAGTTGAGAATTCCCTGTTTAGTTCTGTACCCCATTTTTAATAGGGTTATTTGACACTCCGGAGTCTAACTTCTTGAGTTCTTTGTATACATTGGATATTAGCCCTCTATCAGATGTAGGATTGGTAAAGATCTTTTGCCAATCTGCTGGTTGCCGTTTTGTACTATTGACAGTGTCCTTTGTCTTACAGAGCCTTTGCAGTTTTATGAGGTCCCATTTGTCGATTCTTGTTCTGAGAGCATAAGCTATTGGTGTTCTATTTAGGAAATGTCCCCCTGTGCCCATGTGTTCAAGGTTCTTCCCCACTTTCTCCTCTGTAAGCTTCAGTGTATCTGGTTTTATCTGGAGGTCCTTGATCCACTTGGATTTGAGCTTTGTACAAGGAGATAAGAATGGGTGGATTTGCATTTTTCTGCATGCTGACCTCCAGTTGAGCCAGCACTATTTGTTAAAAATGCTATCTTTTTTTCCACTGGATGTTTTAGCTCCTTTGTCAAATATCAAGTGACCATAGGTGTGTGGGTTCATATATATTGATGTACTATTTAAGAAATTGATAGAGCAATAACAACAAAGAGAATTCACAATGGCTGGGATGATGACTTAGCAGTTAAAACCATTTGCTGCTCTTGCAGAATATTGTGATTCATTTCCCAGGATTCACACACAGTTCACAATCACAATCACATTCAGTTCCAGGGTATCAGATGCCCTTTTCTAATCTGAGAGAGACCAAGACTACATGATCCCATGTACACATGCACACATGAACACCACATACATAAAATAAAAGAATAAATGTAAAGGCATAGGGAGAAAAGAGGTCTTTGAGGCTAGTGTTACTTATGTATTGGAATTCTCAGGGATTTAATTCTCTATGAAGTTAGTCCATAATTATAACTTGTTTTTAATGATGAATAAAGAAATGTTCTCTAAGGATGAACTCCAAAGGGTTATATAAAAAAATATAGTATCAAATATGACAGTCTATTTTTAATAGTGGGATGAACTGCAACATGTGGTACATGAAGTTCACTTGCCATATATGTACAATTCAGAAGTTTAGGGTATTTGCAGATTTCTGCAAGAATCATCACATTTTAGAACCCTGCTTCCCAAACAAGCTCTGCCCTCTCCTTAATAGTTCATCTTGCGTCTGTACTGAAGCCAAGACAATAGGCAATGTGTTTTTGCCTCTCAGCACTCTCCTTCCCTTTATATTTTATGTAAGAAGAATGATACAGTATATAATGTTTTGAATTCAGCTTTTTCTGGTTGGTACGCTCCTAAGATAATCCTGTTAAAATTCATTCTTTCCTTTTGTAATAGAATCTCACTGTTGAGCATGAAACGCTTGGCTTATCCATGCATCTGCTGATGGAGATGTGGACTGTTTCCATGGCTTGGATATTATGAGCAATGCTATTATAAGCATTCAAGCACACATTTGTGCGAACATGTTTTGATTTATTTTGATAAAGAGCTTATGGAATTATGCTTATTCAGTATTTTGGATTTAATTTTTAAAGAGACTTCTAAGCTGTTTATGGAGTGGCTGTACAATTTTATGCCCTCTAAGCAATGGGTGGAATTCTAATGTCTCTGGTTCTTAGCATTCTCACAATTGTTATGTTATATAGTTCTATATAAGTATGTTCATATAATTCTAATTTTAATTATATATTAAATATAATTATAAATGAATATAATATAATTATGTTGTATATTACATATGTAATAAACATATGGGAAGATTGTGTGTGCACACATATGTGTATGTGTGTTTATGTGCACACATGCACATGCATGTACAGTTGACATATCTAATTGCATTCATTTTCTTTAGTTTACTACTTTGATTTATGAAAATGAAACTACTATTTTCACATTCAGTGAAATGGCCTCATTTTTTTTCCACACATTTTGTCCCAATCAGTGGTATGCCGTCATATCCTACAGGTATCCACAGAAGCAGAAATGTTACTTCCAGTTCTCAAATGAGACAGTGTAAGTCTACATTCCTTGTTGCTTTTCAAATTGTTCTGGTTATTTTAGCACTTGTCCATTTCCAACCAATCTGTGAGATCTTTGGATTTTTTATCAGTTTCCTTTCACTGCTTAGCTTTCAGATGAGGACATCAGAATAAATCACATTCATGGCTTTCGATGTTGTGTTTGGTTGGTTTTTCATTTTCTTCATGCAGTATCTGCTGTTAAGTACATAAAAAAGGTACATAAAAAATAATATATTCAGGGCATCTTAATTCTTTCATTTCAATTCTTATAAAATAATCTAGATTTAATGAGAACTGTTATTGATTTATAATGTTCTGGATTTCTTTAATCCTTTATATATCGCTTTCCTAATGTACTCATGTTGACCTTTTGGACTGCCAAGTGCAAAATGTAGGTCAGAGACAGGAGACAACTTTGTGAGGCTGATTCTTTCTTTTAGCCTCTCTCTGGGTTTCAGGAATTGAACTCAGATTATCAGACTTAGAGGCAAGCATTTTACCTGCAAAGGTTTCCTGCAATCCCTTGGCATTCTGACTTTCTTCCTCATACCCACTTCTCTGTCTCTCTTAAAAATGAGAACAAGCACAACACATTCTTAATTCTTCACATGATTCATGGTTTTTCCTGGAAAACTTGGCATTTTAAACAACCAATTCTGATTAATTTATCTTAAGGTGGTGATTGTTGTTGTTTCATTTGTTAAATGTGGTGACTTATTACTTTAGATATTCATTTTTGGCTAAATCTATTTCTGGTGTGGTGTATAGTTGCAGATTCCTCTGTTGAGTTATTTTTTTTTTTTTTTTTAGAATCTGGATGTCCAAAATGTGTTCCTCTGTCTGCAAAGTTCAGTTGTTGGCTGATTATTAGAAAAACACTGTTCTCAAGCATCTGGAGACAATAAGGCTTCCTTATGCCACTGACTAGACTCTACATGAATAAAAGAAGGCGTTCAAGTTCAGAATCTATGTTTTGGCCCTTGCTGCTCGAATAGAATCATCCCCGACTTCCCTACATGTATAGCCTCAACATGGACCAAGAGCATTTAACTGACTTGAGTTCTTAGGCCTCTGCTTTATATGTGTGCACACTGGTAAGAATTTGATTGCTCACTCATAACCAATGTATTATCAAGTCTCCCAATAGTACTATCAAGTATGGTCGCAGCTCAGTGTTCTGATATGAGTTGGTGCCCATTTACCACAAAGACAAAGCACCTGATTCTCACAGCCCCTTGCCTTATATCATAGCCTTAGTCTGTCACCACCCTGATGCACAGGTCAGTCACTGCAAAAGTTGCAAAACAAGAAACAATGAGCCTAAAAGGTTTCCTGCTATTCTTACCTCACCTTAGAAGTTTTTCAGGCAAAAACACTTCACAGTGTCATGTTCAATTCCTAGTAAATGGAAATGATTGTTTTTATCCTGTATGCCCTGCAAATTTGAGGAGAAAAATTGCCAATGTCCTTATTTTGGCATACCCGGGAAACTCTTGCATGGAGGTTTAAGGAAGTTTATCTGCTTCTGATTTGTTCATAAAAGGGCAAAACTATTAATATTTTAATCAAAGTAAAGATCCATTTCCCTAGCTATCATTTAATTATGTTTTCTGGAAGCTTTAAGTTATAGACACAATTTTCCTGTACACATTCTCTACTTGATCAAGACTATTGTGTAGTATGGTTATCTTAGTTTCTCAAACCCAAATTCCTATTGTGATTATCTGCTGGCACCTATACTGCTGATTCATCTGTGCTCTCCTTTCCCTGGCACTACATATTTTTACCAAGGGCCAGAGGCAAATATTGTACATTAAGAATGTAAAGGAGACTATGTAAAGAAATACTCTTCAAGTAAAACAGCGGAAAATTGGGTGCAGTAGAGTCATGCTAACTCCTGAATCATGCAGCTAAATAAAAATGGTGTCTAGATCTCTCTCTCTAGCACCCTAAGTTCTAATTACTGGAATTTAAAATGTGGAAAAGGAAATTAAAAGGTATGAGGGTTCTTTTCACAAGGAGAGATCTTACTTAGCAGACAGAGGAATAGCTCTGCCTCTCTATTCCAACAGAATAAAGACGGTAAACCCAGGTGACATAAAGAAATTATGAAGAAGAGTGAAGATGACATGTATGAAGTAGTAACAGCTTTTTGGAGGAAATAGAAAGGAATTATAAATAACTGGCTTATAAAAATTCCCTTTAGATATTTTCTATGTTGTAGGAAAGTTCTAATTTATATACTCTTTCAATTCAAGATTTAATTCCCAGCTCTTCTACAATGTCCTCAATACATCACTGCTTTAAGGTTGAAAGAATTCTTTTATTTAGTCTCCTGGCATTTTTCCTTTGAATATCTTGGCATGAGAAAATTTTGAATTTCTAATAGAATCGTAGACAAAATTCACAACAGATGGGAAGAGACTATAAAATTAATGAAAGATAGAACATCTTATCATGACTCTAGACAAGTTGTGTACCATATAACCTGTCTGCAAAAGCTACCTTCATTTTGCTTCCCATGTGAAACTTAGAAAGAGGAAAAATAGTGTCAATTTCTGCTATAGCCATGATAAAATCAACATGGTGTGTGTGTGTGTGTGTGTTAAACTCTAAGTTAAACACAAAGCAAGTTGAATGTAATCACTTGTAGAAACATTTACAGGATGAAAAAAAAAAGCTTTCAGACAACTTTGACCAAAATTAAAACATAGGATCATTTCCATGGTCAAGCTTCATTTCTAACGAGCAACATGTTATATTGAAAAATTTCCTGGAGAATAAAGAACTTATGGGTTTCCTAGACTCTACATACTACATAGCAACTTTATGTTTTGGTTAGTTTTGCTCTGTGTCTTTCTTCTTCAACTGACCCAGCCTGAACAGAATTTGATCAGCGTCCAATCTTCCTGTGTCATCTCTCTGAGGAACTACTTGTGATTGTAAAGGAATGTTTTCCTGCTAATTCTTATGTTCTCTCCATCAGCTAATTAGACTGGCATGGACTTGCATATTCTTGATAATAAAGTCCCTGGGGACTGGGGTGGGACTACTAAAATGTTTTTACATATTGACATTTGTTTGAATCAGACAGGTTTGTGTTTATCAGATGTGCTATGGAAACATATCTTTGAATTCAACATATGCTGTTAGTTTCATTACTCTACTGCATAAATAAAACTGAAACCACTGAAGAGTGAGGCCAAACTCAATATGTCAAAGAATCACACCTATTAACAAGAGGTTTCTGAGAGTGGAATTAGATTGGCAGCAACAAAAACCCTGTAAGTGTCATGTATCCCAACATATATCATTTCAGTAGTGAAGCCAAGACTTTTACATGTTAAAACAGTTGGTAAAAATAAGGTTTTATTTCTATTCATAAGGCCAATATTAATACATCTTTTGCTGTTGACTATATTTCCCTTTTATCTTACAAAAACAATAATCCTGTGGAAAAAATTATAAAAGCTAAAGAAAAACTTTAAAATGATCAGTGCATAAACATGAGCTGACAAGGACAACAATGGATATTCCAAAGTTGACTGGAGTAAGACCATGAGACCTCAACCATACACAAAGAAGTACAGAGAGCTCAGGGTTGCTGAGATAGGAGAAATAATCTTCCCTAGGAATGAGCATGCCAGTTTTTTATCCAATACTAAATGGTCAGCTCTGAAAAAAAATATATATATGTGTGTGTGTGTGTGTGTGTGTGTGTGTGTGTGTGTGTGTGTGAGTGTGTGTGTGTGTGTGTGGGCACGCTCATGTGCATGTGTGTGTGTATGTATTTATATGTGTCTATAATATATACATATATATTATACAGTCTAAGACTAAGTATATATACATATATACTTTTGACAACGGTAAATGGAAAAAGGAGTCATGAATTTGAATGAATGTAGCAAAGAGGGGTACATGAGAGTTTTTTGGTAGGGTAATGGTAGAATTATATAATAATTGTAATTATTTTAATAATTGTAATAATTATTTTTTAAAAACTAAACAACTGATTCACTATAATATTTTATATCAACATTATTTATGAAATGCTATAAATGTGATGTTACTATAGGGCATTGTTAACAATAGGCATTAAAACATTTATCATTCTCTTTAGCAAGAGTTACTTACAAAGGGGAACCTGGCGGCGTATATGTTCATTCATGTGTCCCCATTTGAAAATTAACAGCAATATTAAATCATGTGCCTTTTTAAGAAGCTACTCGATTTTCTATGAAATGTATGACATATGTTTAAAAGAGGAGAGGAATAACTTTGTTTTTTGAAAAATAAATTGCTTTGAGTATTATTTAAATGGTAGAAACCATACCTGAACATATTCAGGTAATAAGGTAGGCTAGATGCTGCCTCCTGTGACCTAGAGAAGGACAGAGGCAAAGTAAACGAAGAAGAGGAACAGAAGGACAAGGCAGAGGAAGAGGAAGAGAAAAAAAGAAGAAAAATTCATTCCAAACAGGAAAAACATAAATAATCCTCCAAAGATGAAGAAGGTATCTAAAAGTGCCATGTAAAAGATGCTAAGTTAGACCTGTAAGAAACAAGCTGGTCAGTGCTCCAGCCTTGCAGACTGCCTGGTAAAGGGATGAAATGAAGCAGCCACCTCCAGAAGGTAAAGCCAGCCTGGAGTTGGGCAATGCTACAGCCAGGAAGAACCCTCGGCGTCACAAGCCTCCAATCCAACTCCATGTTGGAGACAGTAATCCATCTCGCAGGGGTCTGTGGCTGGAAATCATTTTGAGGAACAATCATTTGTCAAAATTTAACTACCTAAGAAATCTTAGATAAAGGTTCATCCACAGACTTTGGAGTCAAATTTGGCTTACCATAGCTCCAGAGACAAGGGAGTCCCTGAGAGGCAGTTATGGAGAATGGAAGAGCTGACAGTGGCAAGGTTAAAAGTGCAGGGGACAGGATTCTAGAGTCAGGCATGGAATTACATAGTCAGCCCTGCCCTCCATGACCACAAGATCCCACCAACTGAGAACAACAAAGGGTTTCTAGCTCTGCGGCGGAGGCCAGAGGATGAATGAACCTCTGGTGTTATCTACTGAAGTGAGTTTCACTGATAGTGAGATTTTTAAATCTGAGCTTTTAGTGGTGTACTTTATATCTCTACTGCAATTCTCTAGCAGAGATCAGTACCCAGCAATGTTTTTCTTTAATCATTTTTTTACAGCCTAGAGTTTATCCCCCTCCTGGTCCACCCTCTGACTGTTCCATAACCCACAGCTCTTCCCCTTCCATCTCCAAGAGGATGCTCCCACCCCCACCCCACCAGATCTCCCCACTCCCTGGGGCCCCAAGTCTCTTGAGAGTTAGGTGCATCTTCTCTGACTGAGTCCAGACCTAGTAATCATCTCTTATATATGTGTTGGGAGCCTCATATCAGCTGGTGTATGCTATCTGGTTGGTAGCTCAGTGTCTCAGTGATCCCAGGGACCAGGTAAGTTGAGACTGCTGGTCCTTCTATAGGGTCACCCTCCTTCTCAGCTTCTTCCAGATTTTCCCTAATTCAACCACAGGGGTCACCAGCTTCTGCCCATTGGTTAGGTGTGAATATTTGCATCTGACTCTTTCATCTGCTTGTTAGGCAGTCATGGTAGGCCTCTGTTTGTAAGCACATCATAGCATCAGTAATAGTGTCAGGCCTTGGGGCCTCCCCCTAAACTGGAACTCAATTTGGGCCTGTCACTGGACCTCTTTTTCCTTAGGCTCTTCTTCATTTTTGTTCCTGCAGTTCTTTCAGACTGTAACTATTCTGGGTCAGAGTTTTTGACTGTGGGATGGCAACCCAATCACTCCACTTGATGTCCTATTTTTCTACTGGAGGTGGACTCTACAAGTTCCCTCTCCCCACTGTAGGGCATTTCATTGAAGGTACCTCCCTTTGAGTCCTGAGAGTCTCTGGTACAGTCTAAAGGGTTCCCCCACCTCCTACCTTCCATGGTTGCTTGTTTTGATCCTTTCTGATAGCCCTCGGGACTTCATTCCTTTCCCCCCCCAATCATCTTCCCTTTTTCCCCTCCCTGTCCCCTTTCCTACCCAGGTGCCCCTCCCTCTCTCTCTCCTGTGATTGCTTCCTTCTCCCTCCCAAGTGGGATTGAGGCATCCTCACTTGGGCCCTTTGAATTGTTAGCCTTCTTGAGTTCTGTTGATTGTATCCTGGAATTCTGTACTTTTTTGGCTAATATCTACTAATGAGTGAGTACATACCATGCATGTCCTTTGTGGTCTGATGTATGTATGAGTTCTCCATCTGTACAGATTTCAGCATACTTATTGCTGCTCTCACCTCCCATGCCGTTGGCAAACACTTTCAGTTAAAACATTAACTACCATGGGCGTGTGATCTGGTGATAACAGTTATGATCAAGAACTATGATCTGAAGAGGCAGAATAGAATTATGGATGGACTTGGGAAAGTGAAATGGGAACAGGGGAACAGGAGGTATTATTTGAGAGGAGAGATGGGAGGGAGGGAGTACAGGAGATATGATTAGAATTGAGCATCACAGGGGCTGGGGTGGGGGGCGTGGAACACTGTGGAACCTAGTGCTACTTTCAAGTTTGGGCATGTTGTGCCTTCATTTTCATTAAATTTCAAAAAGTCTTTAATTTCTTTCTTTATTTCTTCCTGGACCAAGCTATCTTTGAATAGAATGTTGTTCTATTTCCATGTGTATGTGAGCTTTCTGTTGTGTTTGTTGTTATTGAAGACCAGCCTTAGTCCGTGGTGATCTGATAGGATGCTTGGGATTATATCAGTCTTCTTATATCTGTTGAGGTCTGTATTGTGACAGATTATATGGTCGATTTTGGAAAAGGTACTGTGAGATGCTGAGAAGAAGATATATTCTTTTGTTTTAGGAAAAAAAATGTTCTGTAGATATCTATTAAAACCATTTGGTTCATAACTTCTGTTAGTTTCACTGTCTCTGTTTAGTTACTGTTTCCATGATCTGTCCATTGATGACAGTAGAGTGTTGAAGTCTCTCACTATTATTGTGTGAGGTCCAATGTGTGCTTTGAGATTTAGGAAAGTTTCTTTTATGAATGTGGGTGCCCTTGAATTTGGGGCATAGAGGTTCAGAATTTAGAGTTCACTTTGGTAGATTTTCCTTTGATGAGAATGAAGCACCTTCCTTATCTTTTTTGATAACTTTAGACTGAAAGTCTATTTTATTCAATATTAGAATGGCTACACCAGCTTGTTTCTTGGGACCATTTGCTTGGAAAATTGTTTTCCATCCTTTACTCTGAGGTAGTTTCTGTCTTTGTGCCTGAGGTGAGTTTCTTGTATGCAGCAAAATGTTGGGTCCCATTTATATATCTGATCTGTTAGTC
Source organism: Tokudaia tokunoshimensis (assembly GCA_036184795.1). Lineage (NCBI taxonomy): Eukaryota > Metazoa > Chordata > Mammalia > Rodentia > Muridae > Tokudaia > Tokudaia tokunoshimensis. The sequence goes on from BTHU01000002.1 coordinate 17,258,793, forward strand.
TATGTATTTTTATTGGAGAATTGAGTCCATTGGTATTAAGAGATATTAAGGAGAAGTGATTGTTGCTTCCTGTTATTTTTTTTTATTAGAGGTGGAGTTATATTTATGTGACTCTCTTCTTTTTGGTTTGTTAAAAGATTATTTTCTTGCTTTTTCTAGGGTGTAGTTTCCTTCCTTTTGTTGGTGTTTTCCATTCATTATCCTTTGTAGAGCTGGATTTGTGGAAAGATATTATGTAAAATTTGTTTTCGTCAAAGAATACCTTGGTTTCTCCATCTATGGTAATTGAGAGATTTGTTGTGTATAATAGCCTGGGTTGTCATTTGTGTTCCCTTGGGGTCTGTATGACATTTTCTCAGGATCTTCTGACTTTCATAATCTCTGGCAAGAAGTCTGGTGTAATTCTGATAAGTCTGCCTTTTTTTGTTACTTGACCATTTTCCCTACTGCTTCTAATATTCCTTCTTTGTTTAGTGTATTTGGTGTTTTGATTATTATGTGTTGGGAAGAATTTCTTTTCTGGCCCAATCTATTTGGAATTCTCTAGGCTTCTTGAGTGTTTATGGACATCTCTTTCTTTAGGTTAGTGATGTTTTCTTCTATAATTTTGTTGAAGACATGTATGTATTAGCCCTTTAACCTGTAAATCTTTTCTTTCTTCTATACCTATAATTCTTAGGTTTGGTTTTCTCATTGTGTCCTGGATTTCCTGGATATTTTGGGTTAGGAGCTTTTTTGCATTGTACATTTTTTTTGACTGTTGTGTCAACGTTTTCTATGGTGTCTTCTGCACCTGAGATTATCTCTATCTTTTGTATTCTGCTGTTGGTGCTTGCATCTATGACTCCTGAGTTTTCCTAGGCTTTCTATCTCTAGAGTTGTTTCCCTTTGTGATTTCTTTATTGTTTCTACTTCCATTTTTAGATCCTGGATGGTTTTGTTCAATTGCTTCACCCGTTTTGTTGTAGTCAAGTTATCAAGACCTATTTACAATATAACTATGATAGAAGAAATTCATTCCCAGCATTATGCTTCAATAAAGGTTCTTAAAGTTAACAAGTATTGTTACATGAAGCTGATTGAATGTCTTCAAATGAACTGTCCTTTTCAATCTAAATATTATTCTTTATTATATGTATTCTTTGGAATTGCACTTCAATTGTGAGCTTCTAAAAATGTACCCAAGAAAGAAAAACTTGTTCTGTTTATTTTTTTAGGGCTGAAAATTATGAAAGTTTTTAAACCTGAAATATAGTTCATTAGAAGTCACTACTCACCTTCAAAGCATTCTTTTAAGTGGATAAGGACATTGCTGAGGGAATCTTTTTTGACACTGAAATAGTGTTTGTTTAATGCACACTCTTCTGTCATTACCTTTTCCTTGACACTTATGTTAGTTTACTCTACTAGTCCACTGAGATCTGGCACAGGATTTGGAAGTGTGTGCACAACATGAGGAATGCATTTTTTCTTCTTCATGAAATATAGGTAATATTCTGAAAAATTTTAAAGGATCCCATCTTAATGTTTTTAAAGAAAATTACTTTGCTCATTGAGTACTATTGTATAGCAAATTATACTGTAAGCAATGTACAATCATATTTTCAACAAAAACTCACACTGTATACTTATATAAGCTAATGCACATAAAGAAATTAACCAAATAAAATTGAAACAGCTGGCAGATGAGCTATATTTAATGAACCATTGATTTAAAAACAAAAATCCCTGAGTGGACTTAAAGTGAGTCATTTCCATAATTTATTTGATAGTGTTTCCTTTGTTGAAATATATGCACAGACTAGTAAGGCACTGTATAAAAGTAAAATAAGCAAGAGTATTATAATTGTATTCCAAACATTTTAGTAACCCGTGTGATGGGCCAGTTCCCAGTTCAGGACTTAAGTATCAGCCTATACCATGCTCCACTTGAGTTGTACATAATTCTTTTCAAACTCTTTTCTAGGAGCTAGTGTCCATTGCCGCAGTTACATATAGTACAACCCATTTCCTATTTGATTTAAAATTACTTTTTTAATGTAGTAGTCTACTTAGTGAGATTTTCCAAGTTTAGTAACTTTTTCCTCATTAAAATATTAATCTTTCTGTGGACTAGGTTAGCTGTCAGATACTAACTTGGGTGGTATTGCAGAAGGGCCAAATTGCTTCCTGCTGAGCTCAATGTGACTACTTGAACAAGCCTGATATTGGCAGTCTTAGCATTTTAGCTAGTATTATGGTTAATGTCATTCTAAGTACACTCAAACAAAGCTAATTGTTCCATTTATGTGGGTGTTATACTCAAACTTACCTGGTAAATTTCTGGTCATATCTCACAGAAATTTTAGAATTGGAAATATCCTCAAAGTTAGCTTTATTCATCTCCTTACACTTTTATATTTAAACTAATATTAAGTATAAAGTAAGATATCTCAGAACCTTAGTGATGGAGTAGTGTTGGGCAAGGTTCATTGCAAACAAGATAATCTTTATTGGACAATTTTAATTAGGATTTGTATTAGATATCATATTCCTTTTATTTAAATCAAAAATATGTTTTTATAATATGGAAACACATAGTGTGAGGGACAAACACCATAGCACTTTCAAAATTCAAATAATAATATTGACTATTAATATTAAAATAAGACAATAAAGTACTGATCATTAAACACAAAGCTACATGCTACATATGAAAAGACCTTTGCACATACTTCAAAATTTTTATTTTTAATTGGAGTATAATACCTATATATCTAATTTAAACTACACTGTAATGTCCCAATACATGTACACGTTGTGGATTGGCCAACTCTGAGTAGAAAGTCAGCTCTATATCAGTAGAAACTCATCATCATCCACAATGCTGTGATGTTGCTTCTCTGATCACGATAAGCCAAACATCTGACAGCTGGATAGAAACTCTCCAACGATTTCTCAATGGGGGAAATTCATTTCCTATACATCTTTGCTATGAGACTTTCTTTGGCTACCACAGGACAAAACTGCTCAGAAATAACATCCTAGTTCTTTCCCTATAAAAACATTGACTCGATAATGGATATGGCACAGGAGGTAATAGTCCAGCTTGTATATCCCTCAGCAGAGCAAGTCTGAACAAGCTCCAATGACTTCCTAGTGTTCTGCAAGTAGCCAGAAGCCATTAAGCACATGTCATGGCCTCACTGCTTCTTCTTTTTCTATTTCAATTCTCCCTCAGATCACTGCTTACATAGCTGATTTCATGCAAGTGTTTGCTGCTAGTTAAGATTCTAGGAAAAACCTGTGAGTTGAATTTTACCTCAGTAATGAGACGTTGAGTTTGAAAATGATTCCTACTCCCATTTTCATGGGAAATATTACCACATTCAACTTTAGTTTTCCATCTCTCCATGTGTCATGTTTTCAGTGAAAGTCTTCAGCTTATCTTCCTGTCTCTATATTCAAGGGTAGAGAGAACTTCTTGCTAATAGATATAAAAGCAACCAGGCCAAACTGGTAATATCATCTCAGGGTGGGGCATATAGAATTTCCAGGTGGATTTTAGTTTGGCTTGAAATCAAATATTTAGCTTATTGATGATACTGGGTTAGGCATCTTAAACATAACAAAATTCTAAAATTAACACACCACAATTTGGATTTATTCTTCAGAAATGAATTCTCCTCCCTACTTTCACTAAGTATAAAATATTCAAAGATACAATGTTGAAGTTCTGGCAAGGCTCCCTTATCTCTAAGAACATAATGAATCTCAGACTGAGATTGTCACCATCATTGTTGCCTTCCGATCCCAACTTGAGCTCTCATAGGTTTATTATATGGCCTAAACTTCCAGAGTTACTTTGTGTATATTGACATACCTTATTTTAGTTAAAAATAAAATTTTACATTAGTTTTGAATTTATACCATTTCAACCTCTCTTACCCCCTTTCATTCATGCCTTTTATTTTATTATTGTTAAGCACATATGTATATATAGATACAACCTCCTAAGTCTATTTGGTGTTGCTCATATATGTCTGTGTTTAAGGCTGACTTTGGAGATCAGGCATGCAAGTCCCTGGACAAGACTGATTCCTTCTTTCAGTAGTAATTGATTGTTTGGAACTCCTCATTGAGGCCTGGGCCTTAGGAGAGTTCCCTGCTTCACATGAGCATATCAGTGGGGTTGTTTGTGTGCAGATCTTGTTTAGGTGACCATATTGCTGAAATTCAATGGGTGCAGCTTCCCTGTTATTTGTAGAAGACACTGTCTCACAGAAGATGTCCTGGGCCTCTGACTCACACAATACTTTTATCTGTACTTCTGTCATTTTCCATGAAGCTTAGATACAGAGTAGGTATTGAGTTGGAATCGAGCATCCCAGTCATTTGTTCTCTGTATTTTGAGCAGTTATAGATTTCTGTAATGGTCTCTTTTGCTGCAAAAAGAAGCTTATTTGATAAAGTATAAGAGATTCATTTATCTGAGAGTATAAGGCTAAATATAGTGTAGTTTAAGATTATATTGATTTATGAACATGGCTATAATAGGTCCATTCTCTTCTCAGTCTATGGTCTGTCCAGCCACAGCGAGTAGACGAAGATTACAGTACCAGGCATGAATACCTTCCTCTTGAGCTGGCTTTAAATCCAATGAGAAAGCTCCAAGAAACAAGTTTCCATAATGTGTACTCTTAGAAATATTGTGCCCTGATTGCCATGGTAGTTCCTAGGTTTCACAGCTAAGTCTGACTGTTGATTGCTTTTCTTTCTTGGAAGTTGATATAACACCTTCAGATACTGTGAGAGCTACTCCCAGATCAGTTCCACCTCAGCTCTTTTAAGGCCTGTGTCTGAACTGTGTGGTTTACTCAGCAATAGAGCCTTAACTTCAAATTCTGAGAGGCAGTCAAAGACAAGAGAGATAACCTATTGAATGACTTTGAATATAGCATACACCATGATCACTGTTATTGCAAGATACAATGCTTTTGCTGTTCTTATTGCTTTGCAAGGTCTGATGAGGTTTCTACCCAATTTTACTTTCCCTACATTTTTTTGAGCTTTTTTATTCTGCACACTCCATAAAGAAAGCTGCCTTATCTATGGAATCAGCTCGGGAGACTCTCCTTGAACCATGAAGTCCTTCTAAGAGAAGGACCAATATCCATACCAAGAGTATACTCTAAAAATTTTACATGAAGAGTTATTTTTCTATGTGTGAAATTTTCTCATTTTATAAAAAGATGGGTATCAAATTTCATGTGAAATGATATCCTTTTGGTTTAAACAGTGAGCAGACAATGCCTGACAAAAGTGATAAGAAATCAAAGACAACTGAATCTCTCAGCGGTGTGATGTGACATTAGACTTACACAGAAAAGCACAATCCATTAATTCTCAGCTGGCCACAACTGGGACCAAAATTGACAGCTTCCTCTTCTCTGTTGTTTTGAGGAAAACATCAAGATCTTATTTTACCAGGACATACCCCACTATCTACAGTCTCTGAATACATTTGAGCTCTCATTTCTAAAGAACTGAAGCCTTGCTAATGAGTAATAAACAAATACAGCATATTCCCCTGAGAATCGTTGTCACCAACATCGCCAGCCAAGAACAGGAAAACACAGCAACAAAAACAAACAGACAAGGAATTTAGATACTGATACCATATAGCTCAGAGACAGAAGGATGTGAGCAGGAGGTACAATGACCATGACAAGAATATATAAGAAACCACCCAAAAGAATATCAAATGCATATATCAAAGAATGTAAAATTGCATTAATATCAAAAGCTCCTAGAGGAACATTCCTAAGAATGGATATGGTTGAATTACCTTTGAAAGTACATTGACTTAAGTAAGGTACAGTGTTCTAAGTGTGTTTTTCTTTTCATTCACAGCACTTCCTTTGGCTCTTAAGAAATATTCAACATATTTCTTTTCATGGCTGTACACACATGAATAATTTATATACTTATTTACACACTTAGAAAAATGCTTATGGATCTTAAGAATATAAAAGAACATACTGTGCTTTCTTAACTATATTTCAGATATTTGACTCAGGGCTTAAGAAATGTTCAGGAAATCTTTACTGAATAAGTGTAAATGAACAAAAGAGTTAAAAATAATTGGTTAATCACACAGTATGTTTGATGGAGTTGCTCTTGATATTGGAGCCTTTGGTGCTATTTAAATTCTTTAATTTTAACTAGAAAAAGTCTGCAACCATTATGGAAGGAACAGAGAAAAAGCCAAGCTGTAATAAACTTTAGATCCCTTGTTAAATGTCCTTGACTTAAATGTAAGCAATTGCAAAGGGCTGTGGTTGTTTGTCATGGCTTGGACTAACTCTAAAACCAAAAGATATTTTAACTATTGCTTATCAAATGCTATGACTTTTATGAAAACAAGGTTCCAGCAAGTAAAGATGCATTTTTTTCATCATTTTAAACATTAGTCTGTGAGCAATAAGCCACTGGATCAGATTCCAGAGCCACAGAGGTGCTGGCTTGAGCTCTACAGGCGACATCAAGCTTAAACTCACGCGTTCTTTGTTATGAGTGCATATACATTGAAAACCGGCAACATGTGGAAAGGAAACTTATGCTCAATGAGTATTTACTTTGGGCTAAAAATGAATGCCACAGCTGGATTCTTTCTACTTCATTTTCTTCCTCATTTGGCCACTGCATTAGAAAATAAGAACATGGAATTTGTTAGAGATTTTTGTATTGTAGAAATGTAAATTCCACTTCTCATTATTGTAAGAGGCCAAGGGCCTTCCTTATAAAGGACCTCCCTTATAAAGGCCTCTCTTATAAAGGTTCTCTCTTATTCTCTCTCTCCTTGTATACTTTCCCCACATATATCCTCCATTTTAAGAACAGTTCTACCTATGATAAGATCATGTTTTACCTCTGCAGAAGGGACATACTTAGCTCGCACCCCATCCGTGACGAGACGCAGTCTTCTGTGTCGTGGGCTACTATAGCAATGCAAACATAATTCATGTTGCAGCCAAAATTAGAATTCCATACGAGTAAGCACAGCAATGCCCAGGCCTCATGACCTGAACTTGTCAATTACATTACAGAAGGGTTTGGGTTTTTTTGTTTTTTTTTTTCATTTTAAGCAAAACACATGTTTTAGATCCACTGAAATGTTATTTTTCATCAGAAAGCTTATAGAGCAGCCTGATTAAATCTGTATTAAGTGGCCTTGACTGAGCAGTGTTTTTCAAATTAAGGGTTTATTTATACAGCTTCCTATTGTCACTTGTATTAAGGAATTTTTGCATCATAGTTGAGACTCATAGAATGACTTATAAAAAGCAAGTTGCTATCAAGCATGCATTTAGTCTTTGATTCCTTAGGCTAGTGCACACCTCTGAGTAAATGTGAGCATGTGGTGTGTGTGTGTGTGTGTGTGTGTGTGTACTTATTACATGGTATTGGCTGGCCTCGAATTCATTATGTTTTCTGCCATCACTTTAAATCTCTAATCTTCTACATCAGTTCTCAAGTGCTGAAGATTACAGGTCTGAAGCTCTGGACTAGTTGTATGTGGTATTGGGTTGTCAAACCATGGCATTGACATAGCTATAGAAGTACCTAGCTACAGAAGTACTCTGGTAATGAACTACATCTCCACTACCACCTTAAGCCAGATTTTTATACCTTTTATATTTCATTATATGGATGTTTTATCATTATGTGGCTACAAACTGATTTCAAACCTAGCCAATTGCTATTAAGTTACAAAAAGAGTGTCATAATCATTAACAAACATGTAACTTTGAGAAATAGTTTGTTCTCTTATCAGACAGATTTCACACTTTAACTGTGAATCATCTGGTGTGAATCAGAAACACTGTTACTTAACAGAAGATTGAACTGTTAAGGTATGAAACATCTGGTATATATATATATATATATATATATATATATATATATATATAGTGTATGTGTGTATATGTGCCACATGAATGCTGGAGCCCACAGGAGCTAGAGTTACAGAGTGTTGTGAGCCACAATATGGGTGTTAGAAACCAAGCCAGGATTCCCCAAATCCTCTGCAAGAAAAGTGAGTGCTCTTTGCCTGTGAGCCATCTTTATGTGACCACCATCCCTCCCTCAGGTTCATTCACCTTTAATTTGTTCATCTTCATTATACTCTTTTTGTCTTCAAGAACAAAAGGATTCAGTAAATTATTAGCCTACAATTGTGCTAATATAAGTAATAACTAAATTTATATTATTTATAAGTTTAGCTTATAGTAACCCTGCCCCCTGGATTGTAAAGGTGGATTATTTCCAGATTATGCAAGGATAGGGCTAGAGTTAGCATCTAGAACAGAAGCTGCAATTCCTCTTAAATAAATATATGAACAACTGGTAGTCCATTTCATTTACAATCTAAAGAGAAGCCAAGTAGTGTTTCAGGATTGCTGTCACTTTTAATGTCCTTTGAAAAATTAGACAGTGAGCTATTCCAGCCATCCTCTTAATGTGTCCCAGAAATTACTGTCTAGTATATAAAACTACTCACCAACTTAATTACAGCTGAGGATTTTGAACTCCCCATCGGTTAATGTTTTCCATTGATATGGTTCCATTTTTTTTCAAAGCATTTGTGGATACCAGATAGTTTCTATCATAAAATACTAAGGTTATAATTAAATTCCCTAAGGATTATTAAATAATAACAGTGTGACATCTTTGAAATAGAGATTTAAAAACATACTTTGTGAAGACGAGATATAAGGAGGATTAAAAGTAAAATGAACCTTATGATTTTTATCTAGCAATACACCATTTCCAAATCACTTAATTGGTCTTAGCATGGCAGCATAGATAGATAAATTAAATTGCAGTATAATTCAAGGCAACTATTACAGACTTAGTTTGTGGGTTCAACTGTCTATTTATGCATAGCAGTGTGGCACAAGTCATGTCTAGATATGTGTGCTAGTCTTTTCTAGCCAATTTCTACAAAACTAACAGAGTCCATGATCCTTCAAGAACTTCCTATGAGCTACTCTACCCACCCATCTCACTAGGCTATTGTGTAATTTATTTAAAGTTCTGGTAATAATTGCCATTGACAAATGATGTTTGAAAGACTAGTAAGAAGATAAGCGCACAAACTAATCTTCTATCCATATTAGTATTTCCAAAGACACTATTATAAATTGCCTTCTGATTCAGTATTTCATATTTAAATTATTATACATTTATGAAGTATCTTAGTCAATTTTGGCTGCTTTAAAAACGCTGGGTATTTCAAAAGGAAATGTATTTGAGGGTCGAAATTGGAGATCAGATTTCTAGCACATTTGGACTCTTGGATAGCTTCCTCATTCTGGTTTGGAGACAACTAAGGAATAAGCTCTCTCCCAATTATTCTTGTAAGGACACTGTCTTTTTCATAAGGGCTCTCCTTTCATTCCCTAATTATTTACTAGTGACTCTACTACCAAACACCATCACACTGGATATCAGACTTCGGCAGAAAACGTTGTGGAAGATACATTCAATCTACCAGAAATTTTATTGTGACTTGACCAATAGTATATGTCACTACAAACCAAGCTCACTATAAGAAGTTGAAACTAAGAATCAAAGATAGGGAAAGAGAGAGATGGTTCATTTTTTAGAAGTATTTGCAGAAAACTCAGGTTCAGTTCCTAGCACCCATAAGGGGTGTCACAACTGGCTATAACTCTACATTCAGTAGACCTGATAGTCATTTTTGGTTCTCCCAGGCACTATATTGTACATGGTGCACTTACATACATTCAGAGAAAACATGCATACACTATGAGAGAGAGAGAGAGAGAGAGAGAGAGAGAGAGAGAGAGAGAGAGAGAGAGAGAGAGAGAGAGAATAAAAAAATAATTAAAGATAGGACTGGAAAACAGGCAACACAAAGACTTAAACAATGATATCTTTCACAAGTTGGGGAAAGCATAAGACATGGAGCTACTAATATATAACTTTGGAAGACAACGTTGTATGTTAAAGGAGGTAGTGAAAAATACAAGCATGGAAAAAAAAGAGTATATGTTTCCCAGTCTGGACTTCCAGGTAAGAAGGGAAGGAAGAAATCCAGAAAGACAGGAGCAGAACAAGTGCATGGTCCCTAGAAAAGACATCAACCCACGGGGAGTGTGGAGCCGAAGTAGCAGTACAGCTCCCTAATGAATGGAGGGGAAGCAGAACTCTCAGCTAAATCAGTTTGTTTTCTCCTCCCTGAGTGATACTCGGGATTGAGTCTTTAAGAGAAAGACAAAGTAAGATCTATAAATAAAATCTGAAAAGATAACCAAACCCACAAATGCACAAACCACAGCACAGAAAGAAGGAAAAGCACCGTAAGCGTGATCCCCCCACCCCACCCCCAGGGAATCATAACTAACTCCTCCCTCCATAGGATCGTAACTCTTCCTCTACTGAATTCAAGGATATTGAAATTAAGTGAAATCCTAGGGAAGCTGATTTTCAACAGCTTCTTAATAAAAATGACAAATGACTTCAAAGATGATAGAAACAAGCACGGAGATTCAAGCCACACTCTCGAGAGAGAAGAAACAGGAGCATGGAGGAACAGGTCCATAGAGGAAAGGGTCTATGTAAATAGAAATGGTATCAGGAAAATGAGTGACAGTGGCAGCAACGGGGTGGCGTGGGGGGGGAGGACAGGAGGGGAATTGGAAGTTTTACTGGATAAAAAGGGAGCAAAGAGTAATTCTGCAAATGAAATGTCAATGAATTCAATGAGAAAATCAGGGGAAAGTATCAGCAATGGACTGAACCAAGTAGAAGTGTCGCGTAATATCTATAAAGAAGTACAATCAGGACACGAAGAACTCCGGAGCGATAAGCTGAGCCCGATAGGTCATGGCAGAGACGAAGCTGAGAGAGACAACTCACAGAGAACCCAATTTAAAGGCAATATTACAAAACAACTTATCCCAGAAAAAAAAGTCCAAACAGAAGAAACCTTTAAGCCCCAAAGAGATTTGGCCCTCACAAAATCCTCTCTATGGCATTGTATAATTAAGAGGTTAAAAATACAAGGTGGAAAACTTCAGGATGATGATGGAACTGTAAAATGTTAAACTCGAGTGAGGTAACTCAGGCCCAGAAAGACAAACACCTTGTTCTCTCTCCTATGGAGATTCTAACTTTGAATTTTCAGATTTGTGTTCTCAACCAGGAGTGCACACAAGGATCACAAAGGAGACAGGAACCTTTTAGGGGAAAAGCTTTTCTGGATGGGGTACAGTTGAAAACATGTTATGTGTTTGAGTAGAGACAGTGACAACTGGAATGGAAAGGTTTGAGGGCAGATGGGAAAAGGCGGATGAGAGAAAGAAGTTCAGTAAAGAGGACCTGTTTGCAAAAACTATGACAAAGAAGACATATGGAGATTGACTACTTTTTAATCTAATATAAAAATATTATTAATAGTGTTGGCAATAGAGAACAGCATTTAAGAGAACTTGCTGCTGTACCGAAAACCCAGGATTGGTTTCCAGCACAGACATGCCTGCTCATAACCATCAGTGTCTTGGATATTTAATACCCTCTCTGGCCTCTGTGAGCACCAAGCAAGGCATGTACATGATGCACATGTATTAATACAGAAAAAGCACTCATATATGAAATAAAAATAAATTATATAATTAAAAAAGTAGAGTTTGAAGGGAGGCAGCCTGCATTAGTGGATAATGCTTCTCCACCAGAAGTCTGGGATTTTTAAATGACAATTCCAGTGTGTCAGATGTTGGGATCCACATTTTGATTCTTGTTGCTCCTGAAGGCCCTGGGAGCTCACCAAAACACACAGGCTATTGGTATTGGTTTTGACTGCAAATACCCTTACAACTTAATTTCTTCTAAAGTCACAAAACATCAACCAAAATGAGGGTCATGATATTTATTCAAAATGCTACAGAAGTGTTATCTAAGAAAACTGAGTTGTATCATATGCTTAAAAGGCAAATGCATACATACATACCTACATACATACATACATACAAAGTAAAAGTGAAAAAGTTGATACCATAATGCCATTAGTGAAATTCAGGATCCATTAATGAGTCCTACTGAAACATTTCAAAAGCTATTTAATTCTGTGTACTATCTACATAAGTGTTAGAATGATTATACTAAAGATTCAGAAGAAACATTAAATTATGGTAGTCTAATTTCTTCATGTCACGGATTTCAAACTAATGGAAGAATGTACCCCGTGGAATATTTAAGCTTGTGGTCAATTAAAAGTCTGGGAAGAGTCACTTTACCTTCCCAGTCTCCACGATCTGTAAGCCCATGCTTACTGACCTAACAAGATCACCTGATATGGCCTTGAAGAATCAAATCAGGCTGATTGGAGGAGTCACAGCAAAATTTAAGCTGTGACAACTTTATTGAGACCAATCAGATGTTTTATACCTTTATCAGAAAACAGAATATAATGGCAATTTCCAGGTTCAATATAGTTGTGGTCGCCAGGATAAATCGTTTGCAAGCTATACAGAGCAGACAAGATGACCCTCTAAGATTGACTGTTCTGTCAAGCTCCTATGCTTCTTTGACTACTAAAGGAACTACTGAGAAACCCAAAGCTGCTTGAGTATTTCACTGCCTGAGGGAGTACATCTGTCTCTCAGGAACTATGAGGCACATTGTGCTCCAGAAGCCATCAGTGGTTATCTGAAAAACCTATATTGCATGTCTCTCAAGGCACTTAGATAACTTCATAATTATCTTTACTGATTAGTTGTGATGTTTGGGTGAGCAGCAACTCCATTGAAGTTTAGGGTTCATGTTACTCAAGCCAGACAGGGACCTCTCAACTCACCATAGGACAGAGTGTGGTTGTTATTATTTTCATTCCCTAAATGAATTTGTACTGACACTTTTATAAGACACAACAAATATCATCACACAGGTGATGATGTAGACCTGTCATAAGCACTTCTGGTATATCCATCTAACTTACCATATATCAATAACTACTCTCAGATGGACAGAATAGTGTAAATTGTAAACAACAGACTTAAAAATATCAAGTGCTATAAAGGAAAGTGATTATGATCTGCTTTTGAAGCATTTGCCAAATGAATGCCTTTGGGACTTCTGCTAAATGCCCTAATTACAGAATCAAAATATCAGTGCCAGACACTTGCATAGGAGTCTATCACATAACTGGTGCAATTGTTTTACATCAAGCTTCACTTTTCCATTGATTCTTAAATAGTCAACCCTGGGACAGTTGGGATTGAAATGAGATAATCTGCATAGTGTAGGGTGACGGATATTGATAGTTGCTCTAATTTTTGCTGTTTATTTTGCTCTCATTGATCAGTTTCCTCTATCTCACCCGCAGTTTCCTATATAGCATCTCTGGGAATACATGGCAGTATGCATTACTTCTGTTATGAGTTTATTTATTTAAAGAGTAAAGTTTTAACAAATATCTAATCACTAGCATATCTCCAAAGAAAATATCTCAAATTCTTTATGCAATCAAAATCCCTCTATACAGTACACAATTGGTCATGTGTTTGGGTACTTTGGGGCTAAGCACTGTGGAAGACTTAGTCATCATTACATTGCATTTAGCAGCATTCCTCTAGAGCACAATTATATGTGATACTCTGTGATTGCTTTTCAAGTAGGTGTACACGGCAAACCAAGTCACAGAAATCTCTTGGTACTATAGGATTTGACTTTCTGGACTGAACCTAAAAGTCCTATTTAAGAGGAATCCTTCAGCTATGACTGTAAAAATGCATAGCATAGTACTCTCTTGAATACTCTGCTCATGTTCTTTGATACAGAGCTTCAGGGGTCTCTTTAACAGGGCTGAGTAAGACGGTGCCACCTACTAAAGGGCAAGCACAAATGCTGTTGTATGCTCTTGAAACAAAGAGAACTTTATGTAAAGCCAGTGATGGAAGCTAAAGTCACTGCAGAGACTTCAGTGAATGTCATAGTAATGGAGTCAATGTAACTGGCCATGAAGCCTGACCACTAGACACTATAGATACTGTCATCACTGATGTAGCCACAGCGCTGACTGCATGAAATAAAGCAGTCCATCCCATCTGCAAGTAATTTACTCTTATGCCACCTTTCACCCTGTAGCCTAGTGGTCTCTTCTGAACTTTTAAAATCTGAAGTTATATGATTATCATTTCTCCATCACAAAACGATGAGACTTACACAACTGAGGATAAATATACGTTTTAGAAGGGAAAGAAGGAAAGCGAGAGTGTAAACAAACAGTAAAGTGGGAACAAGAGAGGGAGGAATAGGAAAACACTCAAAACATTGAGATCAGTAATTATTAGACCAGTACAATCACTGAGTTTAGCAGGCTGATGGCAGGACTTGGGGGAATCTAAAAGTTAATACATCCTCTTCTCTCTGTGGACTACCTTTCAAGGGCATTATGTGTGGGAGAAGGCCCCTAGGATACACAGTTTGTCCAAAAGGATTAGATGAGTTGAGATGGAAGCAAACAACAATTGCTGACTTTTCAAATAAGTATCTCTAAAAAGAAAAGCAAACCTCACTCAGTGAATTTATAGTATTAGAAATTCAGAACTTCTAGGATATAATAAAAATTTAAATTACAGGTTTATTTAAATTTTGGTAGATAATTTGACTTGGGAAGTTGTACAGATCACGTTTGTCTGTGTGTGTGTGTGTGTGTGTGTGTGTGTTTGTGTGTGTGTGTGTGTGTGTATGAGAGAGAGAGAGAGAGAGAGAGAGAGAGAGAGAGAGAGAGAGAGAGAGAGAGAGAGAATGAATAATGGTGAGAGGAAAGATAAGCCTCAAAAACCTTGAGAGTCACATTTTGTTCATGGCACCAACTTCCCAATGATTTTATAGAATTAAGACTACTATAGATTAAGTGTAAATTTCTGCATAGGCACACAGCACGGGGCGATCAAAGAGAAAGCATGCTTGTGAAGAGATGAACAAAAATAATAGGATGCAGTAAAACATTGATAAATATAGAATTCACTTCAAAGTTCAGCCAAGGTACATGTCAGTCTGTGAGCCCAAATGAACTGAAGTCTTCTATATTTCCAAGATACTTCAGAGGTTTGCAAAGCATATGCTCCACTTAAACAAACAAATCTTGAATTCATGATACTGGTGGTGTTATGGTAACACACACATCACATTTAAGTATGTAGGAAGGAAAACAAGCTTTAGGATTCTCAGCAAGCCCAGGCAGCCAGCAGAAATGTTGTCAAATTTGTGTTGGTTGAGAAGCTGAATCACCTTCAGATTGATTTGATGCCTGATTATGACCTGAAGCCATTTGTCAGCAGAAAGTAAGACATTAATGAGTAATGCATGCAAACCGTGGGTGGGGCTTGTAAAATGCTAGAAGCCCAGGACAGAAATGTGGTGTAGGGCAACCGTGTTAGCTGAAGAGCACTGAGTTCAGATTTGAGGCTCTAAATTAAAACAGGGTTAGAGAAAGTCTTTATGATATATATATATATATCTCCTAATCTGAGACAGAACAGCATATTAATCAAGTTATGGATCTATAAATGAAGGAGCTGTTCACCTGTTTTTCTCATCTCTTTTTGCATGTGTTGTTTGCATGGAGGATGGGATTATAAGGAGATCCAGTCATGACTCTGTAATGCTAGTTACAGACATCAGACATGCAGTTTTTATCTCCATTCCCTTTTATTTAGGATCTCCCATACTACATCACCATCTGCTTTCCAAAACATCTGCGTGTATTTCATCAGCCAAAGTGTCTCATGGATCCTGGTATGTTGGGCCCCTAGTTTCAAATGACCACATGACTGGAATGAAAGAAAAAAAGGAAACTTTCACATTGTCAACTCAGTTTCATTTCACAGTTTGAGTCACAGAAGAGATGTTTCCTTTTGCTCTGACAATTTTAACAGAAGTAAAACATGTCTTTCACATGTGCTCCAAATTGGTACTATGACTGGTACATCTTGAATGAATTGTGTTGAATGTAAATGAAGTAGATTTTGGTTTTTCCTCTCTGACATTCTGTTTGTCTGTCTACCTGGGTCCTTTATTCCTAGTCTGGAATTTCTAAGTAGGTATTTTAGTCACAGTTCACTCACTATCTTTGGAAATCCCCATTTGTTGGCTGTTTTGAGCCTCTTTGTCACAGACCTCCTCTATCTTCACAGTTCTGTAACTTAGGTTCTCCAAAACTACAACACATATCCCATGCCATAGGATAGTGTCTGCCAGGTGACCCTCAGCAGCAATGTATTGTTTTACAGTCAAGAGCTGATGCCAAGCAATTGTTGCCTGCACTGACATTGCTTTCTTCTTTTTTCCTCAGCATCTTTTAAACAGATAGAGCCTTCAACGGACGCCTAATCCAATCCCAGCTTCCAGATGGCCCTGTTTTAAATCAGGAATTGTTTCACCTGCCTGTGCACAGTCCTCAGAGAGTGACCATTTGTCAAGTTCCATTGGACAGTACTTACTGAGGCTTAGAAAGGTAGATTCTCCTTTTCTATAGTTACAGATGAAGCCTTATAGTGAAGGCTTAGAGAGATTATGTAACTCACCACGAAACACTAGTAGCTGATATATTTATATCTACTGGCTTAGATATAATCCAGCACAACACATGGGCTCTAGCACTCTGCCTGTAGCAGATGAACTGCCTTGTGACTCATTAGAATTGAATAGCAAGCATTATTTTTCTCTGTACTGTCACTGATCATCTTGCTTGTCCAAGCCATAAAACTGAACTTCTGCCTTGAAATGAGCTCTGTAACCATAGCTCTCTATTCCACTCTCTCTAGTTCAGCTCTAAGGCTGGAACACACACTTCCGAGGAAGGCAGGCCTAACTACTTCATTCCTCAAATTATCTCCATTGTTCAAGCCTGAAATTCTAGCCCAGGCTTTACTACTAAAATAATGTTTTCTGTGAAAGATAATAACTGGCAAGCACACAAAAGCCTGAACATCAGCTGCAGAAGCAGGATGCTTCTTTCATTGCACTCCATCACAGTGTCATCATTTTCACAGCCCATAACTGGCACTGTAGGATGCTATCTTTGACTGGTCTCTGAGACAGGTCTCAAACCTTGGTCTGACCCTTCCTGGTCCCCATCTTCTATTTTCATAAGAAGCCTTGACTGCTTCACCCTGAAGTTAAAACTCTAGATTTAATGGAATAATATAGAACCTATTTAAGATGTTTCACCCCAGGGCATCCAGAAGGGGTGGTATTCTATTAGAGATATTGTTTGCAGCATCAGTAGCCTGTTGTGAAAATCATTCCATAGCTGAGTCAATTACTGCTATTTAGCTACTATTTGCTACACGTACTACTATGTTTCTAATTTTTATGCTGTTGGATGTGACTTTTATGTTTATGTTTTCTCTAATTTTTCTAATGTATTTGGAGTATATATCTTCTATATCTGAAGAATATATTTTAAATATCTGGGCTCTATATTATCTTGTATATGCATAGTATATATCTAGAGTATATATCATTATATATCTTGGCATAACATGATATCTGGGAAGAGCATAAATAACTTACAAGAATCTTTCTGTTGTTAAATTTTATGGTACGATGATATGTGGAAACTACTATTATAATATAATAATGATGTTACACTACATCATTATTATATTATAATATATCATTATTTAGGATTTTATGAAGAATAGTATACTCTAGTTTTTAATGTGTTAATTCCAAAATGTAAATACTGGCTGTAATAAAGAAAGTTTGCTCAGAAGTGGGAAGAAAATAATCTCGGGAAATAAAGGGAGAGAGCGATCTGGGAGGGAGAGAGTAGAGGGAGGGAATGGGGGGCGGGGATTCAGATACAGGAGGAGATAGAGGAGATGTACAGAGGGTACAGAGGGTCTGGAATTTGAAAGGAAGGGTACAGCAGTGAGTGAGGGGGAACTTTTGGTAGCCACTAGAAAGTCCCAGATGCCAGGGACCCAAGAGGCTTCCAAGACCCAACAGGGAGGACATTAGCCGAAATACCAAAATAAGGGCGATAGTACTTCTAATCCAATGGATAGCTATGCCCATGGTTGAGGGCTGGGGCCACTCACTCACCTCAAAAATATTAATCCGGAATTCTTCCTGTCAAAAGAAAATGCAGGGACAAAGAGTAGAGCAAGGACTGAAGGAAAGGTCACCCAGAGACTGCTCCACCTAGGGCTCCATCCCATCTGCAGACACCAAACCCAGACACTATTGCTGATGCCAAGAAGTGCTTGTTGACAGGAGCCTGATATAGCTGTCCTTTGAGAGGCTCTGCCAGAGCGTAACCAATATAGAAGATACACGCAGCCAAACATTGGACTGACCGTGGGTACCCCAGTGGAGAAGTTACGGCAAAGACTGAAGGAGCTGAAGGGTTTTGCAACCCCATAGGAAGAACAACATTATCAACCAACCAGACCCCCAAAAGCTCCCAGGGACTAAGCCACCAACCACGTAGTACACATGGAGGTACCCATGGTTCCAGCTGTATATTTAGCAGAGGATTGCCTTATCTGGCATTAGTGGGAAGGGAGTCCCTTGGTCTTGTGGAGGCTAAATGACTCAGCATAGGGGAATGCTAGGGCGATGAGTCAGGTGGTTGGGGGAGCACCCTCAAAGAGACAGGGGTGGGGGGAGGGAGAGGATAGGCAGTTTGTAGAGGGGAGACTAGGAAGAGGGATAACATTTGAAATGTAAATAAACAAATTAACCAATTTTTAAAAAATAAAAAAATTTAAAAAAGAAATCTTGACATATGCAAACTTATTAAGCTATTATCTTTTGTGGATTTTTCTGTCCTGTCTATAAAGATAGGAAATAACACATATAATTGTTGTACTGAGAAAGGATAGCTTTTTCTTTTCTCAGAAGATGCAAAGCATATTTGCCCTTGTTCTTACTGCATCAGAGCAGGTACTCTTTACCTGGTCTTTTATATGTTGTTTTCAGAACCCCAAAAGATGCTAATTTTTAGAAGTTTATAAACAAGCATTTATTTATGCCAAAATATGCCATGAGTAGAATTAAATAAATACATTTTTTAAGATGGTTAAACCCAAAATTAAAGTGTCATGTAATTGAATAGATAAATATTCCAAATCTTCAGGGAATGTTTACATATTTTTCCACTTAAAAAATGAGAAATAATCTATATGTTCCTTTTTGTTAATTTTGACTTAATTCAAGGTACTTATATCAGTCAGAAAATAGAACATCTTAAAATCAATACTAATTGCAATTGCTGAATATTAAACAAATTTTAAAATGACGAATTAACTTTAGATTCATAAAAACTTTAAAAAACAAAGAAGAAAAATATAACATTGCTTGTTGCTGAAGGAAGAGCTCCTATAGATCCACAAATGCCAGAGAGTATAGTGTTACAACTCTCAGATATATTGGTGAATTCTCTTTATTAACTGGTGCTCAATTACCTGCAACAGAAGATTTTTGTCCTGCTTGTTACCAATCCTCAGTCATAGACAAACTTTATAAAACATGACATGCCTCAGTGGGGAGAAATTATTTAAAAAACTTTATTTGAGGGAAATGTTGTTAGTGAACTCGTGAACAGAGGTGCCTTCCCTACAGAAGTAGTACCAAGAGGCATCCATAATATCTCAGCAGGGAAACACTCTATATAACTTTGCCAGTGTAATCCATCATATAATTATCTGCTTGGTAGTTATCTGCTTAATTTATCTAATTTATATCTTTCATTTATTGAATAATCAATTATCTATTTATTTATTTATTTATTTATTTATTTATTTACTTATTTATTTATAGTATGGTAATCTTTTCATTTGTTTCTGGATTTCTGTTTGTTTCTTGCTTCCCCCAGCAGAGCTCAAAGTATGTCATTGTCTCAATCTCCATAATCCTGTGTGACCTTGTCTTTGATTTCTAGGCCATATATTTTCTCTACTCTAACAAAAATCCCCTAAAATCAGTCAACTTCAACCACAGTGCACATGACACCACTCTCACGATCACCTTACCTCTCTATAGTGAAACCTGAACTAAGCAAAACTCAGATTTAGAAAAGCAATCAGAGAACTGTTAGGAACTGAGAAGAGTTGTAATGTGTGCAGAGAGGTCTCATGGAAAATTGCAGATTCTAACCTTGGTAGGTTTCTAGATCATCATTCAAATTTTGCTGCTATTTCTAATTATCCTGGCATTAAACAAAGCAAAACAAATGTAAGTACATACTGTCATACTCAGTATGCTTTAATGTAGTTAAACAAATATAGAAACAGATTTGGTAGTTGCTGAGGGAAAAGTAAATTGAATGATAGGAAGAATTTTGAGTTATTCTGAGATCTGCTGAGATTTATATACCTAGGAATTGTTGATTCATAGATATTGAACCTCACAGAATAACAATCAAAGATGAGGATAGCAAGATGAATACCTATATCACAGATGAAATAATTGGAATATATTAAATCATTGACTGGGCATAAGATAAAGTAAATTCTAAGAGATCATGTTTTGTGCAATATGTGTATTCATATATATATATATACATGTGTATGTATATATTGATATTGATGTATAAGTAAGTGTGCCTGTAAAGGCCAAACATCAATATCAGGTATCTTTCTCAATCATTTCCTATCTTAATATTTATTTTAGAAAGTTTTTTATACATATAATCCTTGTAGCCTTACTTCTGCCTCAGCTCTATATAACACTATTCCATGGCAACTTCATGTCTTCCAATTTTGTTTTTACAATCCTTGAGTACAGTGAGTGCTGTCCATATGCATATGGGTGTGAGATCATCCCCTAGGGCATGGCAACCTACAAATGGCCAGCTCCCCAAAGAAATGTAGATAGAACAAAGACCACTTTAATTTGCCTCCCACTGCTTTACTGTGAGGTACTAAACCAGAAACTGCAGTTTCTCACCTCAGAGCCACCCAGACAGAGTGATCATCTGCAGAAGCAAAGTACTCAGAAAGTAGGCCAATGGTTTATGGCCTACTTTCCAAGCAGAGACAAAATGGAATAAAAAGGACTCTTCAGTTCTTTCTTCTATGATAAAACTAGTCAAGTATGCATAAAGTTTCTGGGTAGGTTTGAGATTAATTTATCCATGCACTGCAAAGACAGTATGCGTTATCTTCAACAATAAAGACTTTCCTTATTCTTATAGTAGATAAATGCCAAAGAACAGCCTCTACTTGGAGAACAGTTCTGAGGAAGAGGTGACTGGAAACAGAAAAAAACAACTCGAAGTCAAACTGTGGATTATAAGCTGACAGTCTATGTTCTACTCAAGACAGTTCTCCTGGTAGCTCTCTCAAGAGACAACTTTTTCTTGCAAGTCTAAAAACTCTCTGATACTGCATCCCAGTCTTTTATTTAAGTATCAATTCAGTCATTACCACAGGTTCCCTATCAATTGTCCCATGAATCTGCATTCCTTGGCACCAGCCCCTTGAGTATTAAAGTCAACAAGCACATTTTTTTTTTTACATTTAAGATGAATTCAGAGATTTATCTGCCTTTGTTAAGCACAGACAATAATCAAGCTGGTGTGACCCCAACCTACAATTACCATTCCTACTATGTCTTCTCCTGTACCTAAACTCCCTCTGTCCCAGGAATCTGCCTGCCTTTGTAAGCAAAAACCAAAAGCCTAGCTATGTGGGATCTTGTCCTGTGGTCACCATTACTTAAATCTCTTTACGTCCTTCCTTAGTGTTTTTTTCTGACAAACTGGATCGTAGTACTACTGCTTTAGTTCTTTTAGATCTATGAAGCACATTATATGATTCATATTACATCCTGATACTTTGCATAGTTGAGAAATTATATATTTTAGAACTCATGTTTTCAAAGTTATTTCCCACAGCCTTAAGAGCTGTCCTAAAGGTATCAGCATTTACCATTTGGTGAGATATAAACACATCCTTGCCACTTGGACTTGTCCTGCTTTTAATTATCATGGAGTCATTAACCTTTGCAGGGAGAACATTTCCTAAAGAAGGAACATGAATTAAAAAAAAACAACAAATTAATTAATTAAAATAAATGTATATATACACATACATATAGTGTGTGTGTGTGTGTGTGTGTGTGTGTGTGTGTGTGTGTGTGTGTGTGTGTCTATATGTATGCCATATACCCATAGCAACCATCAACAATGGTAGAGGTCTATGCCATGCTGGCTCTGATCCAGGGTTGAGAACCATGTCATGCTATCATTATCATGGCTGAGCAGGACTTGCCAGATACACAAAGGCAATCACAATAGCCTGTGCTGTTTTGGAAACACCTGGGGCTTCCCAGACCTATCACTCGTGAGGAAGTATGAAGTCTTCAAGGTTTTCAAATCTTACATTATAATTTTGGTATAATAGGCAATGTCTTCTTATAGCAGCATTTTTGACCCAAATGGGTTGTCTCCACTTGAGCTCATTTTCTTAAACTTAGATTTTGAAATTAGCTTACTAACTGGTGGGTTACTATGAAGCTTTTTCACATAGCCATAGTTAAGTTTGGCTTACTTACTACATGCCATTTCTACAAGAACTCCAGCTCCACTTACTCATTGATTTCTTTCAGACTACATGAATATAGTATCAATTCAATTACATTTTTCAATCAAGCTATTATGTAGTAGCCTTTTGTACAACTATTTCATTGTAACCTTTCCTTTCAACTAGGAAATATCCCCCCAATAAATCCCATAATCCTAAAATCCTCTCTAGTTAAATCCTTTTCACACCCATGAAGTTTGAAGAATTTTGTTATAGAATAACATTGACAAAGAAAATGTTTTAAAGATCCATTTTAAGGTTGTTATTTCAAACAGTTTCAAGTTAAAAATGAAGTTTTCCAAATTTTTGGAACAAAACAAAACAAAAAATTCATTTACTCTTTTTTTAGGGTAACTGAATGCTTACCAGGAAAAAATTAATAATAGGAAAGGAAACAATAACAAACAATACATAGCCCTAGGGTATTTACCAGTTTGAAGATTAGATTAAAATGGAAAGAAGACATGTCTTTATATAAACTGGCATACGCAGAATAAAAAGGTCAATAGAGACAACCCAAACCACTGTAAAACCTGAGTACTGAAAGGGCTTTGTGACAGCTATTTTTTATTAATTCAGAAGCATAATGGGCACAGCAACCATGACTATACCTGCATTTATTAAGCCTTTAATTATATTAATCAGATTATTTTTACTGTGAAAAAGTACCACAGAAAATAAAATTAAAGGGAGAAGGGTTAGTTTTGGCTCCCTATTTCAGAGGGATCAGTTTACAGTCAGTTGGTTTCACTGCTTTTACTGTGGTGAAGTAGAGCAGCCTGGTAGTAACTGGATGGTAGAACAGAGCTGTTTAGGAAAAGATGGCTAAAATAAAGAGGTAAAGAGGGAAGAAGTAATAGAGGGCAAAAATCCCTACCAGGGCACATCAGCAGTGACTTACCTCCTCCGACTAGGCTTCCTCTGTTATACTCTATATCTGGCTCCCATGATTCAGTTCCTACATAGGACCAATATTAAATGCTTACTACACTAGGGAGTCTGCAATATGTCTTTGAGGACATTTAAGATGCATAATGTGGCACTGCATCCTCCACATCAATTATTTGCATATAAAATGCTTTTGTGTTCATAGAATAACATCAAAGTTACAATTCAAATATCTATTTGTGAACTCAGAGCTAGTCACAGAAACACATTTGATGGATGATAGAACAAAACACCATGTAAGAGGGTTTGAAATTTTTTCCTATGTTGATTTTCAAGTTAGTTTTTCATTATTGTCATTTTATAGCTCATCTCTACATATCAACTATCTGTATGGAATCATAGATTGTCCCATAATCTAATCACTTTGCTTTATTCCCTATTTCTCAAATTCCCATGGGTGCTTGAGACTCCACAAGCTCATTGCACAGAGCCCAGGACATTTACTTTACAAAGGAAGATAGAGTTCACAGCTAGTGACCAGCCCAAATCATAGAGATGGCTATTATAGACAACCCAAATTTTTTTAAAAACCTGAAATCCGTAGTTAAAACCAGTAGCCACTGTGAAGGAAGAGACAGCTGCCAATAAAATTCAAGGTGTGGGAATTCATAGCTCCACTGACTTCCTTCCATCAGATGACAACCACACAAGTAAAGTCCTTTCTTTGAAATTACCAGTTTGCAATTGTTTTATCTTGTAGTTTCCTTTTTTATCTTGTCTCCAACATCCTTCTCCTCCCAACCTTCAAACATTATAATCTCTATTGTGATAAGGACGTGTGGTTATCCTTTGTTAAACAAGTAATGTTTCTGGGGGATCTGAAGACAATTCTCCAGGCTCAGGTATGAAGCCCAGACCATTTATCTCCATTTTTGGAATTCTATTTTTTTTTATTTAAAAAAAAAAAATCAGGCCTAAACCTTTCAGTGACCCTACTCTGGGTATTATGCTTCTCTGGATTCTTGGCCTAAAACATGACAAATTTCTCATCAGACTCAGAAAGAAGTTGTCCAGCTGTTCCTTTGTTTTTCCACACCATTCACAGCTCATCAGTCTGTGATGGCAAAGCCTCACCCTCTTGGAAAACTGTTCTCCAACTGCGATAAGAGGATAATCCTATTGAATAAGGGACCAGAAAGAATAGCAGAATGAGTTGCAAGGTTAGAGAAAAAAATTGTCAAAGTGATTCTGATAAATATGATTAATGTTATTGTGTGCTAACTATATTAAGCATTGCAAACTATTTAAAATATCTGGAATAAATTTGCACAACTTAGCCAAGATTTCAGTTACAAATTGATAAAGGAAGTGTCTCCAGGAGGAGTGGGTTGAAACTCTTGCTCCAGTCTTCCCATCACATTAGCTCTTTCTGATTCTTCACTCCAGAACAAATATTATTTTAAAGACTGTATCATTTCATGTTGCTAAACACACTTCAGTGCTATAATCATGGGTCAATGAATCTCTTGGCAAGAGAGGCTCAAGAAAGAAAAGAGTCATTTAACAGTCAGTGAATATTTTGGTTGTTCCTTTGAGAAATGAAAAACAACAATGAAAATGATTTCCCCCTTTAAAAGCATTCTTCATAAAAAATATATATAAGGTATAAGATGGGCTTTCCTTTGGATAATTGATCAATGTACAGGTACCATCTGTTATCCTTTGGTTATAGATACTAGTAAGAGAGAGAATTGTGAACACTCAAAGTGATAAAATATCCATTACAGGCATATTGCTATCAGAAGTCCAAAGAGTTCCAGAAGGCAGGAGTGACTGCAAGAGACTGTGTAACAGGCTACTGGTACAACAGATGCAGCTCCAAAGCAAAACAACCTCAGCATGATGTGTAGTGCTTAAGAGACAAGTCTGAGAGAATGATAAGAGACTATGGTCAGAAGATGACTCCACTGCAGTTTAGGCTAGGAAAAGGCTCTCCATTGAGGGCTACACTGTAAGACTAGATGCTTATAACACAGGGACATAAAGGGACTTTCATACAAAGATGTTTCATTTTCAATGTGTTAAATAGGGCATATCCATTCCATTTCTTAGGCCTCTTTCCTGATTGCCCTTTAAGTTCATTTTTTGGGGGGACACTAAAAATGCCACTGAATACGTATATATTTCATTACATTTTTATGTATCCAGTTCTCTAGAGGGGCTGACAGCTATAGGTAATGCCATCTGTCATCAAGACAAACACAGAATCCTGCTCTGCAGAGAGATACAATCTAAGACAAAATTTATATATTTAAATCAAAGTGAATAAAACATAAGTTCACCTTTCAGTATTATGTTAAATTTCTTGGTACAGAATGTCTGTATATTTTGAGTAGCTAAACTTTGAATATCTAAATTGCATCAAAAGTTGACTCATTATATTGTCAAAAATATTATGCTACCATATTTTTTACTGCTTTATTTGGTTATTAGTTGAACTGTATGATACCATCCAGGCTATGTTCTACATTTGCTCTCTATTTTCTATTTGCTCTACATAGATCATACTTTTAGGGTTTTAGAATATGCTATTATATTGTTAAAGCTTTGAAATTGGTACTTCCTTCTGGTAGATATATTACTGCAGGTTTGAGAAGTATACCAACTACTCTGTCTCTAATGCCTCCTGCTTATTGTTGTTGCTCAACTCCTATGCCTTATGATGGACAGAACAAGTATTTTTAAAGCTTGCCATTGCTTGTTAGTAGTCAGCCATTCTTCCACAAAATGCACGAAATCACCTGGGGATGAAGTGAAATATATATCTGTTTTCTTTATTACCTTTCTCTGTTTCTTACTGTCTCTCTGTCTCTATATGTGTCTTTGTCCCTGTCTGTCTCTCTGCCCCTCTGTCTCTCTCTTCCTCTCTTTTTCTCTCTCTCTCTTTCTGCTTACCTCTCTACTAGACAAAGAGATGTAACCTGTTCTGCAAGGCTAAGAAACAACAAACAACTCAGGATCATCTAAATCACCGAGGTTTAAATTTTGTAAACTCAAGTTTTAGAATGGAAATGGACTTTATCACAAGCATTTTGAAAAATAGCAACCCATGTTTGGCACATGTATCCTTGAATTAACCACAGTTTTCAGCAAAGTAAACCCTGGTACTCTCTGGACATCACAAATAAACATAGGTTATTGTGTTTTTATAATATGCCACTTGAAAACATTTTTCTATTTTCTTCCTTGTAACGTCGAATGCCTTTTCATTTTCAATTTGCCTCTTTAAACCAGTGCCCCAGAGGAGATGCTGTCCAGACCTAGAAGGTCTCTTTTCATGTCTGCCACGTCTGATTTAGAAGCCACCAAAGTATCCAGAGCCTATGTGGGAGAGTGAACCTAAGAAGAACTATTAGAGTTCATGACTGTAGCACAAGAGAGGGAAAAGAGATACTGACAGAAGAAATGCACTCACCCAAAAATAAAAACAAACATTGCAAAAGTATGCAATTTTCTTGAATGCCAAATGAATTGTAGGCAGTTATCTAAAATCTATAGGTTAATTGAAAAACAATGTTTCTGTTTAAATCTAATATGGCATTGAGTTAATGAGCCACAACATCCTTGATATGGCATTTTGAACAGAGGGATCTATTTTAAATGCAACTTAAACAAATAAAGACTCCCCATATTGCCTTGAGCAAAACTAAATTGCTATTGGGTTTGCCCCAGCAGGAGGTAAACATTCTTGAAATAATTGGACATGATATAATATTATTCTTGAATTTTCTTTAACATCTTACATAAAACGTAATTCTTTTAAATTGGTCCTGTAGTTTGACAAAAACCCAAGAACAGATTTGTGGCATGGAACAGAGCAGCGGTATATTAAAATGTTAATTATTACTCCAACATCCTACTAATGTCAAGGCAGGAAATTATACTGGATTCATTTGGCATTCAAGAAAATTGCTCAGAGAGGGGACTGGGATGAAGGCAACATTTGGGATGTAAATAAATAAAATAGTTAATTAATAATATCTTTTTAAAAATTGCAGAAAATTAAAAGGCTTAATGAGCCAAATAATATTGTTATACCATTAAAAAAAAAAAGAATAAATTCCTAGCTGGGTGGTGGTGGTGTTGAATGCCTTTAAACACAGCTCTCTATAGGCAGAGGTAGGATGATCTCTGTGAATTCAAGGCCAGCCTGATCTACAGAGCTAGATTTAGGACAGAAGACTGCACAAAGAAACTCTGTCTCCATAAAACAAAAACAAAAACAAACCAAGAAACCAAACCAAAAATAAATAAATAAATTCCCTGTATCCTATTGTTTACTCTGAAGCTTTAAGGTCAGATGTTACAATGAGCTCAAAATCTATCCTAGTGCTTTGTGTTGGTTAGTTTTCCTGCCATAGTGGTAAAACAATTGACATAAACAAGTAAGAGGATTTGGGCTTGTGGTGAATAATGTGGTGGAGTTGGTTCTTAACAGCATGCTGGACAGGAAACAGAAAGAGAGCAAGGAAGAAGGACAGACCTCAGACTAGATACAGTCAACAAAGTTGTCAGTAATCTACTTCCCCTTCAAGGCTGTACTTCTTAAACTATCCAGAATTTTCAAAATTGTATACCATCAGCTTGGAACAAAATATTCAGTATGTGAGCCTCTGAGGAACAATTCAATCCCTAAGGTCTTCCTAGAGAACTTATAACTATTTCACTGTGAGAGCTTTAGATGAAGGCAGCAGCTCCCCAGAAGTTCTGACTGCAGGGAGACAAGCTAGGTTTGAAGGTGGCAGTTCAATGTTACATTAAGGAATTGGAAGGAACAAACAAATAAACAAATAGAAACAAAACCAAGTTGGACTGTGGCACCATCGTGACAAAATGAACCACTCACAGGAGAAATGTGATAGTAAAGATGACTTTAGAAGACTGAGGATAGTTTAGTTTATTCCTAGGAAGCTTAGTCATCAATATAGAAACCAGGGATCACTGCTTGAAAATATTGACACATATGTGCTGAAAGGATTTGAGGCTACAATGGTGATAGTGGTGATAAGTGCTTGACTGAAGATGGGAAATTTCCTATAAGATTCCCTGCTCTGATCTTACACTTGGAACTTGTAGGTGTACTGAGTAGTAATACATTTAGTATAACTTGACACAAATAAGGTTTAGATCTTACAGGATCCAATGTTATTGTGAAATAATGTGTAGCTTGTGCTATCGTTCAAATTCATCACCAAAATTGAAATTTCTGTCTAGAAGCCAAAAGTAGAATTAATTCATTTTTATGTCTATTAGGATATGAGTTGTCACCAGGATCTCTCTCTAGCCTTTCCTTAGGTTCTCAGTCCTTAATTCAAATGAAACATGCAGAATTTAATGTTGAAGATAGGCAGAATTTACTAGAAAGTACTCTCTAGGGATGAGAGACCAATGACCAAACAGACCGTTGCATAGCAGAACATTTCCAACAAGGAAGAGCAGATAAGACTATGAAGATTGGTGATTTTATACTACTTTCAATACTCTGAGGGGCATGCCCTTCCCAGGCGACTGACTGATTGGTTTGAGTTGCCTTATAAGGGTTAAGGGTCCTTGAACCAGTTTTAGATAAGTGTTAATTAATGACCTTCTAGGTGGTTCAGAATGTTATGTGTCTTTCTGCTTTTAAAGATATGAATCAGGCCCCATTTCTCTAAACAGTTAATAGAGACCCATGGTTCCAGTCTTCAACTCTAGGAGTTATTATGAGGGAGAAGTCTAGTGCTAATGACCCTAATATTAATAACTGTTGAGTCTGTTAATATATTAATTACCTGCCTAACAAATCCCTCTTAAGAGTTTAATCCCTGAAGTCCATCAGAAGGTGGGCATCAAATCAACCTGATTACTCATAGTTGCAGTGGCAAAAAATCCAAAAAACACTAAAAGGGTGGAGATGGGAGTTAGAAGCTCTGTCTTATTGATTTCCAGACCTTACAGAACCATCTAAGAGCAGATAGACTGTAAATTGGAGTAGGTAAAATTAAGACAGCAGTTAAGTATGCAAGGTTCAAAACCTTTAGAATCACTACCAAGATTAAAGTAGGTATAACTAATTTCTACCATCCAGAGATTCAATTTAAATCTATTAAAAAAGACAGTGATATTGTCTGACAAGATTTTAATGTGCTCAGTTTATAAACACAAACATTCATTACACTACCATGACATTATAAAAATTATGGTAATCTCATGTCCTTACAATATTATGCCATTATAAAGATAGAGCAGTTTCAGGTAAACAGACACCTCACCAATCAGGAAATGGTTGGGCCAGAAATGCTGCAGCCTTCAGATGAGGAATTCTCTTGAGTGAGAGCACTCTCAACATGTATCCTATTGGAAGTCCTTCAGCTGGGAGGATGGCGCTGTTGAAAGTTCCAGAAGGTTCTAGAGAGCATTGACCAGCAGCTACCAGTGCTACTAGGGGGGTGTATGCACTCAGCAATGGTTCTGGGAACTCCAAGGAGCCAGAGTCCCACCTGGGACTAGTCCCACCAGGGGCTAGTCCCAAAGGCCCTTTCCTAATAAAGATCAGCACAGAGATAAGCTGTAGCTTCTTTGTCCTGGGAACATGATAGTACTATCCCAGGCTGTTTCCAAAGTTCTAATTTTTGTATTTTTCCAGATGGCATTTGTTTTGCACTACAGGGACTCACAGCTTAAGGGGGATTTATTAACTAATTAATTAGCATATCAGAGACATGATTATCTTAAGTCAGAGTTTCTTTGTGGCGGGCTTCTTAACACATCTTGTAAGCAAAATATGTTACTAAGTACACTTTTCATATTGTGCAAAATGTTTTCACTTACTTTTCTGACAAATATACTTCACTAGCAATACAAATGCCAACTCTCTCCACTCTGAGGCTAGCTGAAGTCATAGGAGTATACAGAATTGTGTTTTTCTCATTTGGATTTTAGAATTAAGAAGATAAATTCCCTGGTAAGTGTGGTTTGGAGTCCTTTGAGTATATCTGATAGCTTGAGTCTTACTGATGAAATGAAAATGGAAACTGGATGATCTTACCACTGGAAAACACTTAGGAGGAGTGAAGTCATCACAAAGGTAAATCCACAAAGGTGATCTACAGTTTTCATCATGGATATATGAAGGAAATAAAAAGAAATGCAGTATATCTTTTTGATGAAGGAAGAACAAAAAGTCAAATCTTACTTTGTTCTTTTAATCAGATATTGAAGGTGTCTCATGTGCTGACTTGAGAAATGATTTGGGGGCAGGGTTGGGGTTGTAGTGAGGTGGGAGGTGTTCCCCTCCACAGAGGCTCTTTTCTAAGGTTTAGCTCAGGATTGATGGCAATCCCCAGGACCTTGATGGATATAGAAAAAGATAAAAGAACAAAGAAAGGGACTTTCCAAAAAGGAGTTAATTGTTAGCCCTGAGGGTCTTCCTTGTAAGTTTTATTTTGCACCTGTTCTCTGTTGAAAATGAAGTTTGGTTTATTTTCCTGATACATTAGGTGCTTCTGTTAGTCACATTCTTTGATTGCCTAGGGGAATTCATTCAGTCTAGAGACAAACTGTCTTATATATCAGGCTTTATCAACTAGAAACATACTTAAATACAGAAAAGGCATCCATGAAACAATCCTAAAGGACTTAAGCTTAGGCATGAATAGGAAGAGTAGGAGCTATTGGTAACATTACCCTCAAATAAGATAAATCTCACAGTAAATCCTTTTAACTAGAAGTCTGATTAGCTTATTTGGTATTTCTGCAGGACTGAGATCTAAGAGAAATGAAGATAGAGTCTGATTCTCAGAGATTTAGTTACAGACAAGTGATCAGAGAGAAAATAAGAAGGACTACTGTGGCTTTGAAGAAATCTTCAAATCTACAAGACAAAATTGAAGAATAGTTTTAATGGCCAGTATTAGAGTATTACATAGCGACTTAGCAGAACCTAAAAAAAAGTTCCATAACACTGAATATTACTTATTAAAGATTGGAGTTCTACTAGGGTTTCAAACTGGAAAAACTTATTTTTTATGGTTTAGAATAACATAAAATGCTTTAATCTGCCTGTACCTGATATGCCTGTGATGGTCATACCTGCCATGTTGGTAACCATTCTTGAAAGTTAATAGGGAGATTTGTAAGCACAAATCCCTATTTGTCAGGAAAAATGAACATGTCCATTACTCTGGGCTTTTGTAGGAGTCTGAAGAAAATTCATGTTTCCCTTTTTGTCAATAGGTATCTTCTCAATGAAAAAAAAAAAGATATTCCAATATTAATAGAAAAGCATGGGTCAAATAGTAAATTATTTTATAGCATAATGGCAGAGTGATGTGTCACGGGACTCCCACTGAGGCCCATAACATGAAGAGAGTCAGACACTGACTCCCTGGATAAGAGATTAAAACAGAGTAGGAGGCCCCACTACCTGTGACATCAAGACTTAACGTAGATACTGCTGATGATGATAGAATTGAAGGCCAACTGGTGCTGAGGGCAGACTTATTCTAGGAATATCTGGATCTGAGATCTGAGAGTCCTTCAATCTTTAAGACAGTAATGCCCTCAAGGTTCTTTTGTGTCAAATTAAACGCAAGGTATCTTCCCTGGATGCCTAATAGATACACACTTCCTGCCAGGGATATATTTTAAAACAGAATGAACATGTTTTTGCAGGTTTCCTCAGGAAGACAAACCAGAAATTGATGCTAAGTTTCTTGGTAAGGCTGAAAGGAGTTCTGTGTGCATATTGTTCTATTTCTGTGAGCTTTCATTAGGTACTTTGTGAATAGTTACTATTTGGCATTTAAATTAAAGTTATTGCTTCCATTATTTGCTTAACTCTGGGTTTTTACAATAAACTACTTGTCTAGCTATTTATAAAGGATGCTTTAAAAGCCTAGTTCTCAAGTCAAATTTATTGCTGGGGCCTTTTTTAGAGCCTGCTTGAGGTTTAATGAAGAAATGGAGACCTCTATATTGTTTAAAGCTGTTGGCCTTTTGCTGGGGCAGTCTCTAGCTACTAACTTATCCATCTTCTCCACCATTTCATCTCTCCAAGTGGTTCTCACTGCCTGCTTGTAGCTTCATCCCATCTTTCTTCTGCATCTGCTTGTCCAGAAGTTCTGCCCCCTTTCCTGCCCAATTTCCAGAATGCCCTTGTATTATGCAAAAAAAAAAAAACTGCATTCTTCAATAATCTAGTAGGCTGCGTGATGCCACCTTCCTCAGGGCAGGTGACCTTACTTTTAAACCAGGTGAGGAGATGGTATTTACATATCCTGCTAGCCAAGTGTTGCTAGCTCCAAACAATTATTGAAAAGCCAAGTAAACACTTTTTGAAAGTCAGAAAATGCAATATTTGGGGATCATCCCAACATGTTTCTTTTAAGATTTTGGAATCAAAAGTCTTCCAAGTATGAAGGATACGTCCATGGGGAGATATAAATCAATAGGTATTAAAGGTAAGTTTATAAGAGAATGTAAAGGTATCAATGTATGCCCAGGGCATCCTCCACTCACTAGGTATTTCAGGGGTCAGGAGTAACCTGCTTCACCTGATTTCAGAGTTGCTTCCTTGACTAGTTTCATTTCTTTTGAAATTTTTATATTAATTCATAGCAATGGTTGAATATGAATCTCTTTTGGGGCGGGGGTAAGGATCTGGAGAGACTTGCAGGAAAGTAAAAATGAAATAGCCTCTGATATGGATCACAATGAATCAAATGCAAATTGTCTCAAGAGAATCTCTAACATTACATTATCCAAAATAAATTAGTTACCATCATCTTAGATCTGGCATTCCCTCTTTGACACAGCACATATAGCTAATAGAGACTGATAGATTCTTTCTCTGCTTGTGTAATGAGGCATTTCAAGCCACATTAGACTGTATTAGAGGCAGATTTACTGGGAATCTGCTGCTCTTCAGTAGGGAAGTTCACTGTTCCCAAGGAAGGAGGCCTGGAAAATCGCCATAGGGAGAGAGGGACGGGGTATGGAGAAGAGAGAAAAAGTGAAAAAGGTATTTTTGCAGAGAGAAAGCAAGAAGAGGTAAAAAACAACAAAGACAAGAGAGAGAGAGAGGTGGGTGGAGGAGGGGTCTAGATTATAGCCTCTAGGGGAAGGGCAACCCAGCCTCAGGGCTAGAAAAAAATTTGGGGGCAGGGTATACCAGGTAGAGACTGAAAGATACTTGAAGAACCTGCCTGGAGGCTAGGTCTTCTTGGATATGTGAAATATGTATCCCAGTCCCTTGTCCTGGGGTCTGGAATCAAAGAGAGACATCTAGAAAGTATTACCTGTGTGGTCAAGCCCCTTTTGAAAATGGTACCTGAGTTAAGCTAGAAGATATAGTATGGGCTGTAAGTCAAATGAGCAAGATGAGTAACACAAGAAACTTAATTATGAAGGTAGCAAGGAGATAGTGAAGGTCAAAGTGTGTGCATAGAGGGAAATCATAAGTTTAAAAGAGTAGGGATTCATTTCTGGATCTTCAATTCTGTTCCATTGATCTACATGCCTGTCACTGTACCAATACCATGCAGTTTTTAACACTATTGCTCTGTAGAACAGCTTGAGGTCCAGGATACTGATTCCCCCAGAAGTTCTTTTACTCTTGAGAATAGTTTTAGCTATTCTGGGTTTTCTGTTATTCCAAATGAATTTTTGAATTGCTCTTTCTAGCTCTATGAAGAATTGAGTTGGGATTTTGATGGGGATTGCATTGATTCTGTATATTGCTTTTGGCAAGATGGTCATTTTTACTATGGTCACTTGATCTTTGACAAAGAAGCTAAAACCATCCAGTGGAAAAAAGATAGGCTTTTCAACAAATGGTGCTGACTCAACTGGAGGGTCAGCATGCAGAAGAATGCAAATTGACCCATTCTTATCTCCTTTCACTAGGCTCAATTCCAAGTGGATCAAGGACCTCCACATAAAACCAGACACACTGAAACTAATAGAAAGGAAACTAGGGAAGAACCTTGAACATATGGGCACAGGGGAGAATTTCCTGAATAGAACTCCGATAGCTTATGCTCTAAGATCAAGAATTGACAAATGGACCTCATTAAATTACAAAGTTTTTGCAAGGGAAAAGACATTGTCAAAAAGACTAAGCAGCAACCAACTAACTGGGAAATGATCTTTACCAACCCTACATCCGACAGAGGGCTAATATCCAATATATACAAAGAACTCAAGAAGTTAAACTCCAGAGAGGCAAGTAACCCTATTAAAAAATGGGGTACAGAGCTAAACAAAGAGTTCTCACCTGAAGAATATCTAATAGCTGAAAAGCACCTGAAGAGATGTTCATCATCCTTAGTCATTAGGGAAATGCAAATCAAAACAACCCTGAGATTCCATCTCACACAAGTCAGAATAGCTAAGATCAAAAACACAAGAGACAGCAGTTGTTGGCAAGGATGTGGAGAAAGAGGAACACTTCTCCACTGCTGGTGAGATTGCAAGCTGGTACAACCACTCTGGAAAGCAGTCTGGTGGTTCCTCAGAAAACTGGGCATGATACTCCCGGAGGATCCGGCTATACCACTCCTGGGCATATACCCAGAGCCTTTACCTGCATGCAATAAGGACACATTATGAACATGCTCCACTATGTTCATAGCAGCCTTATTTATAATAGCCAGAAGTTGGAAAGAACCCAGATGTCCCTCAACAGAGGAATGGATTCACAAGATGTGGTATATTTACACAATGGAATACTACTCTGCAATTAAAAACAATGAATTCACGAAATTCCTAGGCAAATGGTCAGAACTTGAAAATATCATCCTTAGTGAGGTAACCCAATCACAAAAGAACACACATGGTATGCAGTCACTGATAAGGGGATATTAACCCAGAATCTCGGAATACCGTAAACAAAATTTGAATATCAATAGATTTCCAAGAAGATGGAAGGAGAGACCCCTGGTCCTGGAAAGACTGAATGTAGGGGAATGTCAGGACAGAGAAATGAGAGGGGGTTGAATGGGGAAAAGAGGGAGGGAAGGGGGCTTATGGGACTTTCGGGGAGGGAGGAAACGGGAAAGGGGAAATGATTTTGAATGTAAATAAAAAAACTTAGAAAATAAAATAAAATTAAAAAAAAATAAAAGAGTAGGGAATTGCATGGTCTCAACATAAGAGGAGAATGCAGGCCTAACAAGAATTAAGATGAAAAAAATTTCAAATGCAAACAGGTGGAAACACTAAAAGGTACCACTGTGTGTTGTGTAGCCCTTTTCCCTGGGGTTAAAAACCTTCCATAAAGTGAAGCTTCTTAGAAAACAGGGTGTTAAGAGGAGATGAAACTAGGATGTTCTAAACAGGATATTTAGAGAAAAATAAAGAAATAAGGCATTAAAGTGAAGCATCCTGTTGGGAAACTCATTAAATTCAGGAAGTAACTCACTCAAACTAGATTCAACAAGTCCCTGATTCCTTAGGACCCTACCTCCCCAGGAACACATAAGTGATTAAGGGCTGATAAGTGATACTCTCAGACAATCTGAGCTACCTAGCAGAGGTTCAGAACAGCTGAGCTGTCTGGAAGAAACTGAAACCAAAACTGATTTGGAAAGAATCCTTTCCAACTTGTAGAGCTGCAGGCTATGTAGTGAACTTACCATTCCCAGCTTTCAACTGCTGTCATCCACACTGAGTAGGCTGAGGTGACAGAGCTGTCTTTGAGTCATTTTTGCTTCTATAAATAAACTCTACCCATATCCCTGTAATCAACTCCAAATAAAATTTACTGGTGTTATTCTTACTTTGTTCTGTCTTTGATTCCCTATACGGGGTGAGTAGATGTTTGTTCAAATCTATTAGATAATAATGTCAAACGATACTTGAATCTCCCTCTGTCCTTTCCTTGGCTTCCTAGTTGTTAGCATTCTGTCTAAACTCCACACCATAGTTATCTGGCAATAGTCAGGTACGCTCCATCCCACAGTTAACCTGACCTACTATAAAAGAGGCTGCTTGGCCCCTCCTCCCTCTCTTGTTCTCTTGTTCCTTTCTAGCTCTCTTGGGCTCTTGCTTCCTTGCTCTTCCCTTCTCCCCCCTCCCCATTCCTCTCCCCCCCCTCCACATGCTCATGGCCTGCCTCTACTTCTCTACTCTCTTTGCCTTTCTCTGTCTCTACTATCCTCTTAACTACCTCCCCGTGCCCTGAATAAACTGGATTCTATACTATTCTGCTGTGTGACAGGTCCCTCAGGGGAAAGGATGCTTTGGCATGGGCCCCACTGAGACACCCGCTTTCCCCATACCTCACCACACATCCTCATATAACATACTCCCCCTTCTCTATCTTTTTATATACACATCCTATGGTATTGTGACTCAGATTTCAAAACTCTGGAGATTTACATCCCACCTCAGTTATCACATGGAGATCCACGCTCGATAGCTCAGAACTGGTAAGCCTCCATATTCCACTGGTCAGAGTAACTATCCCAATGATCCCATGGGAGAGTTCTTGAGCTCAGAGCTACCCCTGTGTTGTTCTTGAGCATGGAGACCTTCAGTCTTTCACTGATCCTTGTTCTAGAACTTATTTATTCCCTTGGGTGAGACTTTCCCCTTTCCTTTTGAGTCAGTTCTTCCACCAGATCAGAGCATTTAGTCCCCAGTTCCCACATGTCTCAGCCAAGAGTCAGTCTTTTGCTGCCTTGTTCCTATTTACTGGTATGTCTTGATCTAATCCACAGTTAGCAGAAAGCAATATCTCTACATGGCCACTAAACTGGCACTTTCTCGCTAGGGATGTGTAGCATAGGTTTTCCCCTCCCCGCTCCCTCAGTTGCTGGCTCCCACACCTGCTGCAACAGCTGATTTCTTCACCTGAAAGGCCAGGTTGCTGCCTGAAAATGGGTCTGGCCCCGTCCCTTGTGTCCTACAAGGAGCCCTGTCTGAGACTTGCTTTCCTACCAGTGTGATCAACTGTGTGCTCTCTCTTGTGAGAAGGGCTTGACCTACTCCTGCATACTTGAGGGAGACCACCCCACCCCCTCTCTCCCTCTCTGCCTGGGACTTATAAAATGAGTGGTAGTCGTGCCTCACCATGAGAATAGTGTGCACTTTGCTGGGATTCTGAACTCATTACTTTGGGCACTTCCTTTTTTTCCCCACCCACTGCAGACTCCAACAGCTGGAAGCACTGGCACCTGTTCCAGCTTCTGCCACCTACAGACACCACCACCAGACACACTGTTCCGCTGCCACTGCCGCTTGCAGCCAACGCCCTTTCAGCAGCAGGAGTGCAAACGCCATTCTTGTGGCTCCTAGCAATCTGTACTCCAGGCTACAGGCCACACATCCGTTCCACCCCCCTCCCATCCCAGGACACACCTGGTGCCTCAACTGTGTTAGTACAGGAGCAAGAGCACTTGTGCCAGCCAGTCCCTCACTCTGCAGACTAGCCATCCTGGGCTCGCCTGCCAGCACAGTTTGATCTCAAGTCACTGCTGTAAGCTCTTCTTCTAGTCCTAGACAAATGATTCCTTGCTAATGCAAAATAAATAAATAAATAAATAGATAGATAAATAAATGTGCTTTTTCTGTTTACATGACATGTCAAAATTACTTAAGATTTTCATTCCTATCCTGTCTTGATAATGATTTTTTTCTACTGACATTAAATTATTCAGTTATAACCAATTGATATATTCCTCAATCCTGTCATAAGTCGGCTAATTATTAAGCTTATGACAGACTGAATTCCCAAAGCCTCTAACACTTTCTCCCATGAGCTTTCAGAAAATGTGGACAAAGCTACAAGATACTGCCTAGATTGTGATATAATCACTGAAAAACGCAGTTGACAAAACTGGATACCCGAGTCAGATGACCTAGCTAAATCAAGGTAAGTCATTTCTCATGTCATGTGTCTACTCTACAGAGAAAAGTCTTGGGTCTTCTGAGTTTGAAAGCCAGACTGACTTGCCAAGTTGCCATGGAGACCACAGGGAACTGTTGGCTAGTAGACTGTCATTTTTTAAAAATAATATATAACTGGTAGATTATTGTTAATTTTTTCTCAGACTTCTGACTACATTGACAGCTAAGGTAACTGTAACTTGACAGCTAGAATAAGCTTTACAGATGTAATCTGTTATCTCGTTACCTTAACTCGGTTTCCATTGATTAAATGCTTCGTATTTCCTCCTCCTCCTCCTCCTCCTCCTCCTCCTCCTCTTCTTTTTCCAAGACAGGGCTTCTCTGTGTAGCCCTGGCTATCCTGGAACTCACTCTGTAGACCAGACTGGCCTCGAACTCAGAAATCTGCCTGCCTCTGCCTCCCAAGTGCTGGGATTAAAGGCGTGCACCGCTTCTTCTTTCCTCTTCTTGCTATGCTACTTTCCTAACATTATTATAGTTCTTAACTCTAATGAAACATTCCACTCTACAATCCAACTTTCTAATCACAAATTCTTGTTCCTTCTGCTCCACAAAAGGCTCATCTTAAAGACCGTTCATGTTGTTTACTCGTGTTATCTCTTTTGTAAACGTAAAAACTACAGGAAACCCACTCAGACCTAGCTCTCATGAACCCAATAAACTCTATCCAGATAAGTACATCTGCCTAAAGTCCCCACTTGCTACCTATTCCGGAGGGTGGGATTCCTCTAGGTTTCAAATGTACATTTTAAGAAAAAATTTCTTTCTCCCAAACATACTTAATCTTATTCTCTACCTATATTATGTGTTTCAACATCTTGTCAAGTCCAGGAACTAATTACATCCAGGACAACTTTAGAGAAGCAACCTGCAGATGCTGCAATCTCCTCTCACACACACACACACTTCTACTGGACGTGTTCCTTCTGACCTATCCTGAGATGGCTCCATAGAGCCTAGACAGCAAGAAAACAGACAATTCTCCTGAGACTGGACAAACAGCCCCCCATAGACATTCTCCTAATTCTTCTAGTTGCCCTGGAGACACATCACCCAATGTCAGCATGAAGCAGCCGGAGATCGACACCCAATTCCTGCTCTATCATTGCTTTTTCTATTTTTTCTCTTTTTAAATTAAACCAAAATGGGGGAATGCTTGCGTTCCGTATAAATTCCACTCCACAGTTACCTGGTAACAACCAGGTAGACCTGACCCACTATAAAAGGGGCTTCTTATCCCCTCCTCCTCTTGTTTTCTTGTTCCTTTCTTGTTCTCTTGGGCTCTTGCTCCCTTGATCTTTCCTTCCCCCCTCTTTCCCCATTCCTTTTCCCACCTCTCATGGCCTGCCTCTACTTCTCTACTCTCTCTCTGCCTTTCTGTGCCTCTACTACCCTCTTAACTCCCCTCCCCATGCCCTGAATAAACTCTATTCTATACTATAATGTCATGTAGCTGGTCCCACAGGGGGAAGGGATGCCTTGGCATGGGACCACTGAGATATCCCCTTCACCCATACCTGACTATATCACCATAGAACATACCCTTTTTCTTTACCTTTTTATAAAAACATCACTAGTCATTGTGGTATCCATCAAAACATTTATTTGGCATACACAGAGTACAATGTAGAAGATAGGTGTGATTTATTGTAAAGTGTGCAACATAAAAGATGAGAGTAGATAATCAACAAATGGTCAAATTATGGAGCATAATAGTCTCATGAGGTAAAATTAACTTTAACTAGAGAGACCATTTTGATAATTTATATTTTAGAAGGTCTACTATTGTTTGTAATGTCTCTAGAGCAGACAGATTAAGTAAGAGCCTTTCCAGGTAAATAACAGAGACATTTGAGTAATCTCTTACAAGTTTAGGCCCTTCTGGGCAGCAAATATAGAGGTAGCTTAGATGTTGCATCTTCCCTCAGAGCCAAAGGCATACCTTAGATCCCATTTCTCTTACTAGCAATTAGAGTCCTGAAGTTTAAGTCCTTGTTTTTATAAACTATAAACTATTAGGGAGTGGTCAGCATCAATATTTAAATAGCTAATATTTATCTTGCTAACTAACAGGGTGAGTCAGACATTATGACTTTAATAGTTAAAGCTAATGTCTGAAAATGTTGGCTTCTCAATTTTATGGCTTTGTTTTCTATTATAGTCAAGCCCTTGTTAAACATAATCATGATTTCACAGAATTGGAATGTGAGACTGCCATCTTATAATTAGAAGCATCTCACAATGTCAGAAAAAAATGGAAAATAGAAATTAAAAGGAAAGTTCAGTAGTGATTAAAAATGTTGAGGATACCATCTCTTCAAAAGACAGGGAAAGAACAGAGACTGGAATTACATTCGTGGAAAGCAAGGTGTATTGGCTGCCCATGAGATGTATTCTAATGAGCAGGTCTTTTGCACTAACCTCCTTTTTCGACAGTTTTGTACTTTTTTTTTTAGTTATAGCTTATATACAATGAAATGCACACATCAAAACTGCTTTGTTTAATCAGTTTGTGCAGTTGTATAAGGCCATGAAACCACCACTGAATTCATGCCAGGGAACATTTCCATCATTCCAAGAGGATTATTTCATGACACTTTTAGGCAAATCTACCTCCCACTGCTCCTAAACAATCACTATCTAGTTTTAAAACAGGAACATAGAAACAATTTTGTGGAATAACCGTTAATCTCACAAAGCAACAAAAAATCTGGGTCCTATTCTTTTATTTAGCATCTATCTCTTTTGCGTATCTTACTGTTAGTCTTTCTAGGGTGCTATTCTTATGTTCTTATCCCTGAAAGACATATGAAAGCAAGAAGTCACTGTTTTAAACTTTATGCTATAATTCTGATTGAATTATAAACATCTTTTGACAACAGGGAAACTCATAGGACTGAACACTCACGAATAAAGGTGATTACCAATTATGGCAAAACTGTACCTTGCAGAAGGAGTAATCCTTTTATGGGGAGCAGATTACTCCTTTCAGTGATGATAATATTAATGAGCTATTCAGCAATATGTAACCACATTTCTACACCAAGACAGAGATAATGATCAACCATCTTACACTGTGACAGACACTATTTAGAATTCTCACCTTTCTGCCTGCCTGAGTTCTTCCTCTACTTAAAGCTAAGGCCCATGCCAATGTTATAAAGGCAGACTCAGTTTATAATCTCTTTATACTTCCCAATATAGCTTCATTGATTAAACCACAATTATTTGACTCCTTAATAGGTCCATTGATGGACAAATTTGTCCAAGTCTAGCAAGGTAGAACTAGTGTGGCCTATGCTTCTTCCTTAAAATTCTATGACTAAAGGTTGCTCTCTCTCTCTCTCTCTCTCTTTGATTTTTCATTAATGAAACATGCAGCATTGCTTGTATGTTTTCTTTCTTTCATTCAGTATTGGGATTTTCAATGGCAGCATTTTCTGTTTCAGTTTTCTTCTGTGAATATATTTATTCACTATACAAATATACTATTATGTAGCAGCTGGTGTTGTTTTGCTAATTGTTACAAAAATAAAAATAAAAAAATAAAAAAAAAACAAACCTGTTTTGCAGTGTCTTGAATGCAGGCTAAAGAAAGCCTGCCCCAAGCTGGATTTGATTGACAATAAGGAATTGGTAAACAGACAATGACTGGGCAAAAGGAGCTGGGGCAGGACCCTGAGAGTTGCACGGGCTAAGACACAGGAGCAAGAAGGGAGAATTGCCAGAGAGACAGATGGAATAGATTTAGAGCTAGTATGGGGAGATCCTTTGAAATGTAGGAGTAAAGGGAAAGTGGCCCCCAGAAGGGCTGCTCAAAAGCATCTTGGGCAGCAAAGACCAATGGGCTTCACAGAAGGTAACAGGGCAGCAAAGTTAAAAGTAGATTTAGGTGGTGTTGAGTCAGGAGTACCAGAGGGAAGAGCATGCTAGCACTGAGAGGCTTAGAAGTGCCCTGCCACTGAGCTAGTTAAAAATAAGCTAATGTGTGTGTCTTTCATCCACGGATCCAACAATAGCTCCTGGGCCAGTGCTCAGGTGTAACCCACTAAGAGCCAAAGCAGTGTAGCCAAAACTCACTGCAACACTATTGTTTACCTTATCAGTTCTATTATTGATGGACATTTGGGCTTTTCCAAGTTTAGTTTAGTATGATATAGAAGTTAGATCCAGTTCTTCCTCCCAATCCCATGCTACCAGAAATAAGACTCAGATTCAAAATAGATTTACAAATACCTTGGCCATTATAGCTAGGCTTTTCTCTTAATAGATCACAAAATAACCCATTTATTTTAACCTACACTCTCTCATTTGGCAGGTTACGTGTGCTTAGGTACCATCCATCTGTCTTCTTACATCTTCCCAGTGAATTTTTTGTCCTTGACTCTATTCAAGAATTATTTCTGCTTCCTGGATATTCTACCTTCTATTATACTCTTTCCTATAGTCCAGAGTTTGTTTGTTTGTTTGTTTGTTTTTAGTTGACAAGTAATGCACCCATACAATACACAAGATATTCTCTCTACAGTATGGCTGTAACGGCTACAT
Source organism: Tokudaia tokunoshimensis (assembly GCA_036184795.1). Lineage (NCBI taxonomy): Eukaryota > Metazoa > Chordata > Mammalia > Rodentia > Muridae > Tokudaia > Tokudaia tokunoshimensis. The sequence goes on from BTHU01000002.1 coordinate 17,301,782, forward strand.
ACATTAATTTGCTTTATTTTTGTTGCAATACCTGACTCTTATTCACTTATTTACCATCCTAGAAACCAGTGAATATTAGGTTTAAGGTGTGTCCATAGGTTGTTAGAAAAATACTGTGCTGACTGCAGTACCTCAAGCACAGAGTTTGGCAACAATTCCTTCTAACATCAGATAATAAAGAAAATGTTTTGACTACCAAGTCTGTATAATTTATTACCTGTTAGTAATAGTTAATTGCCAGTGATTATATCAAAATGCATCTTTATATGAAATATATATTGTTTTCATATTTTATATAAACATTCTGATCAGCTAATCTAGTGGAAAAAGCAATCTTCGGTTCATAATTTGAAACTGATAACACAATAAAGTCTTTCTATCCCCAAATAATCATGTGGTTTATTTAGTTTTTAGCAAGTTTTTTTATTTAGCAATTTATAGTCTTTAAATCTATATATAATAAAGTTCCTTTTATTGCTTTTGATAACAAATCCAGATCTGGTCTCTCACCTTCAGTCACATTATTGTAACTAAAACAACAGAAAAAATGAGGTTTCTATTAATCTGAAGATAAGTGGAGAATTTAATAAGATTTATTACAGATGGATACAGATAGTATTCCTCAAATTTAAAGTTGAAAGTTGTAGGTTACGAGATAAAGAATTTGCTTTGTAGACATGAAGATGAAGATCTATTACTTGGGAATTCTGATCAAGAATAAATAGTTTGGGTTTTGGTGTTTAATGTTAGACTGTTTAGGTGAAATTGGGAGTCTCCAACCTAGATCAAATGGCAGAAAACAGACACAGGTGTCTAAAGAAGAGATTCATCAGAAAGAAACAGTATGTTTTGACTAGTATTCCAGGATCCATGCCAAGTCTGGGATTATTTCATTGGTGGGATAATATCAGACAAGTGTACATCTGGTACAATCTTTTTTTTCTTTTTTTTTTTTTTAAGTAGGCCTTTAGTGGAGAGTCAGGTCTTTAAAAGAAAATTGGGTATTCAGGTAAAGGCATATGTTTTTCTATGGAAATGAGAGGGGTGTTGGAAATGATATAAAGAGAAGTTAATACTTAGAAAAAACCCTAAAAGCAGAAACAGGCAGTCAGATGATTCATTGTTTCTATACTTAATTTTATATATATATACATATATACATATATATATAAATATATAAATTAGTAGCTGAAAACGGCATTATAAAATATATTAACATTATGGAAATTTATATTTAGTATTTAAGTATTTCTTATGTAGAATGTCTTGATTTGATAAAAGTTTTGACACCTAATGAACTTCTAAAAAGTAACTTAGAACTAATAAATATTTTAGGAAAAATATTAGCTTAACATAATAAAAATAAGGTTTATAAATGCAAATCAATGACTCGTGGCCTGGAAAATGGCTCAATAGTTGAATACTTCAAGCTTTTCATGGGACTAAAGTTTGGTTCCTAGCATGGACATTACAACTTTCTAAAGCCTGTAATTGTAGTTAGAGGAGGTTTGATGCTCTCCTCTGGCCTCCACTGGATTCTTTATCCATATAGGCACATGAACTCAAGCAGGCTCATGCATATAAACATTTTTGAAAACAAATCATCTTTACTAAAGGTAAGCCAAGTGAGGTTTTTAATATATATTTTAAAATTTATTTTCTCTCCCCAAGTACAAGGTTATACAAGTGACTTGGGATTTTTATTCATGCCCAAACATCATGACCAAGAAACAAGATGGGGAGGGAAGGGTTTGTTCAGCTTACATTTCCACATTGCCATTCATCAGCAAAGAAAGTCAGGACTGGAACTCAAACAGGTCAAGAAGCAGGAGCTGATGCAGAGGCCATGGAGGGATGTTACTTACTGGCTTGTTTCCCCTGGCTTGCTTTCTTATAGAACCCAGGACTATTAGCCCAGGGATGGCACCAGCCACAATGGGCCCTCCCACCCTTGATCCCTAATTGAGAAAATGCCTTACAGCTATATCTTATGGAGTTATTTCCTCAAGGAAGGCTCCTTTCCCTGTGATAATTCCAGCTTGTGTCATGTTGGCACACAAAACAGGCCAGTACAATTGACCCCTTGTCAACTTGACATGCAAACACATCACTATTAAGCCTTAATCCTTACTTTCTTATCCATTCCCAAGATCTAAATAACTTTAAAAGTCTTACAGTCTTTACATATTAAAATTTCAATCCCTTTAACATATCTATTATCTTTTGAAATCCAAAGTCTTTTCACAATTCAAAGTCTCTTAATTGTGGGCTCCACTAAAATACTTTCTTACTTCAAGACAGAAAAATATCAGGGCACAGTCACAATCAAAAGCAAAATCTAATTCTAATGTCAAATATCTGGAATCCACTCACGATCTTCTGGGCTCCTCCAAGGGCTTGGGTCACTCCTCCAGCTCTACCCTGTGTAGCACACACCCTGTCTTCGAGGCTCCAGCTATTTGTACTCCACTGTTGCTGCTGTTCTTGATGGTCATCTCATGATACTAGCTAGCATCTACAAACCACTGCTGTCTTCCACTGCAACTAGACTTCACCAATAGCATCTCATAGACTCTCTTCATGGTGCCAAGCTTCAAGTCCTTTGCATGACCCCTTCAGTCCTGGGCCATCAATTGCAACTGAGGCTACATCTTCACCGGTGGCCTTCCATGGCCTCTCACAGTGCTGAGTCTTAGCTGCTCTTCATACTTTCATGCCTTCAAAACCAGTACCGCGTGATTTTGTGACTCTTACACATTACCAAGTACAGCTGCAGCACGAGGTACAAGCTTGGCCATCTCTAGAACATAGCTTCTTTGTGCTCTCAGATAACACTTACCAGAGATTTCACCTCAGTGATGCTGGTCTCTTCTTTTTCTTTTTTTCTTTTTTCTTTCTTTTCTTTTCTTTTTTTTTCTTTCTTTTTTTTTTTTGTGAATGTACTTAAAGCCTATCAGTCACTTTCTTTCATGTTAAAATGTAACATTTTGTAACTTAACAGTGCTTGATGTTATTACTTCTGATGATAAATGTTTGTTTTCTTTGTTTCCATTGAACTTGTTTTGTCTTAGATTGTCAGGAGTTTTACTCTGAAGAGATGTGGTAAATGCATTTATCCAGTATTAGTGCATTTATCCAGTATTAGTGTAAAGCCAGGCAGATTCAGTGAGTGTACAGATTTGAGCCTATGTTTCATTTATTAGAAAATGCTTGGATATTTCTCTAAGTAACTTATTTTCTCTTCTGTTTCCATCCATTCAGAATCTAGTAGTTAAATCCAATTATCTGCCTATAATCTTTCTCTATTTTTCTTTATGTCACTATGATTGTGCTGCTCTGATTGTTTTGATACAACTTATTATACTGTCAATATCCCGTGCTATTAAAAGTCTATTTTAAGGTATTCATTAGTGTTTTTCCAAACTTACAAAGGTTATGATTTTTATCATTTAATAATTTATAATTATCTTCTGTCTTATTAACAAAAGTATTAATAAATATTTTGAGTGTTCTCTTGATATTCCAATGACTAGACCATATACATAATAGTTCTACTGATATAATATTTAGTTTGTTTCTGGTTGACAACTATCTCATAATTTTATACTGAGTTCAGGTCAATAAGTGACAGAGTAGATAATATACACAGCACATCCTCCACTAGCGGGTTTATGCAATCCTCTACTAAGAAGGAACAATAATTTCCTCTTCATTATTTATTATTTTGCTTGTGAGTGATCTTAAGTTTGGGTTGCAGGAATTCAGAGGACTCTTGCATTATCTGATTCTGTAGTCATATGGTGAATAACCTAATACAGTGTTTCAACCAAGATCTCTAACTATTTTTGGCTATTTATTGATAAGTCCTTAAATCCAAGTTCCTTCACTGTTTCGATGAAAGTATGAGACACCTTTGCTTTTCAAGCCCCATTTTTGCCTCTCTTTCTGCATAGCTCATATATCTTACATGTTTTTCCTAAAAATTACCTAACCCTTTTCTGCATACTTTTGCCTTAATTCTCTCCTTGCTAGTAGTCTTAATCCACTTTCCATTGCTAATATACAATACCACAGACTGCCAAGATATGAAAGAAAGAAATGTTATTTTTCTCCTCATTCAAATCTTCCCTCTTCTTTGTATAATTGATGGAGAGTCTGTCTTAGGCTACATGATGTGCACCCACAGCCAGCACCTAGAAGAGAGGGGTAGAGCCTCTGTCTTAGGCTACGTGAGGTGCCTCCATGCCCAGAACCCCCAATAGGAGTTTGATCCCTGGGCAATGGCCTCACGCTACTCCCGTCATGGAGTTACTCTACAGCCCTGGGATCATGCTCTACCAACTGAGTTAGCCAGGCTCTCAGGTGTGCATCTGGCATGTGGCATCATGATATTCCCGTCATGGACTTCTCCATAGCTATTTAAACCAAGGGTTTCGGTAGTCTGCGGCCAGGATCGAGAAATTGAGGCCAGCAGAGGGGGTCTCAAGGACTCCTCGTAGGCACCCAGGTTATTATCTCTGACCTCTAGACGATGGTAATGCACTGAAACCGGCTTGTTGGTGAAAGCGGCATCCACCTGTGACTTGACAAATAGAGTTAATTTTTGGAAGGCCCACGGCCCAAAAGAATTGAGCATGAGAAGGCCCACCAAAGGTCCCAAAAGACTAGGTAACAGAGTAGAGAGCCAAGGGGATGTAGAGAACCAGTTTTGATACCATGATTCTTTTTCCTCTCTTTCTTTCTTGCAGTTTTCTAGACTTTCCCTGACCTTTTTTAGGCTATCTTCAACCAATCCTGTCTTGTCTGCATAAAAGTAGCACTCTTCTTTAAGGGCAGTGCATAACCCACTTTGTTGTAAAAAGAGCAAATCTAAACCTCTTCTGTTTTGTAACACTACCTCAGAGAGGGATGTAACAGAATCTTTAAGATTCTTTAGTCCTAACTGTAGCTCTTATAGGCCTCTATCGACCACCGAGCTGAGCTGCGCATACTGCTGACTGGAAGTGACCAAGGAGTCAATTCCTGTTCCGGCCCCTGTGGCTCCCAAACCAAGGCGTATAGCCAGGGTGACTGCTGTTATAGGTTCTTTCTTTTGTCTGGACAAATGAGTTCCCCTTTCCCAAAAATTAAGGAGCTCATCAGAATCATGAATGGTCAATCGAGGGAGGAGCTTGACAAACACACAATATTCTCTATTCTCTAAAAAGGCAGCTGAAACTCTAAAAGTGGTCAGTCCCGAAGAGCAAGCAAGATAGGAATCATTAGATACAGCAACGTATTGAAAGGAAGCATTAATTACAATAGTTTGATTGCAAACCTCAATCAGAGCCTTGGGGGGCAGCATATCAGGTCCCAGAAGGCACATGCCTAGGCCAGAAATTTGGCCAAGGGTGAGTCCTTGCTTCTCTGGAGGACTCCGCCGCAGAAGCGAGGTATCATTAGTGGGTAATAATTCTCCAAAGCTTGCAATCTATTTGTAAAAGGGCGGGGAGGGTGAATAACAGACCCAACATTCCTCTAAAATGGAAAAATTAGCTTCATGTATGGCTTGTATCGAAGAATTAGGTAATGATAGCACAAGGTCAGTAGGCGAGGGAGGACCCATAGGTAGAATAGGCTGAAACAAAGGATTGGGTGTTCGGGTATCTGGGATAGTGGGTGTTGCAGGGACCTGGTTTCCAGATAGATGTCTACTACCTCCAGCTTTTAACTGTAGCTCAGGGTTTGGGCCAACAGCGGCTGTTTGGGAAGCAGGGATCATTTTTGATAACTTGATCTTTAAGGTTAGCCCCATATCATAATCATCCTTATATAGGCGGAGACCCCATTGGGCTCCTCTAAAGTTTTCCTAATCAAATTTTTTGCCCGCCTCTGTAAAGGCAATCTGGAGGGGGCTGCACCATCCTTTAGATGTTTTATTTTTAATGGAGCATGCCAAGGAATTTCCTTCCCACTTTAGGTATGGGGTGCTAGGATTGTGTGTTGGAGGATACTTTCTTTTTACGGTAATAAGGTTCCAAGAGGAGCTGGGTTTCCAGTAAGTGTCTCCTATAGTCTTGCAGCCCCAGGCTTTACAGTGAAAGTCAGATTCGTACTCACATGCTTGGGCAATGGAGCAGTCGCGATGACCTCCCTGGCAGACATAAAGTCTCTAGGGAAGGAGCGTTAAGTGTTTTCGCCTGCCTTCAGTGGCGCACCCAGGGGACCAGTTAGAATCCAAAAGCTCAGGTGCGCTTTTTTGAGGGACAAAGGTGTCAGGGGTACCTCAATCCGCACTAGATCCCCGAGCGAGCTGGTGAGCAACCACCTCATTGGGGCTACACATCATCATCCCCATTTGAGAGAGAATGTCTTTCCCCCAAAGATTGACAGGGAGGCCCTCAACAATAAAAGGCTGCACAGTGCCCGAATTCCCCTCTGAATCTTTCCATGTCAACAACTTTGAACTTTGTAAGGTATTTTTAGACTGGCCAATACCAGGGTTCAGGTCCCTGTTCAGGCGCCACTTGACCTGTCTAGCAGGTCCAGTTATTCAGGGTCCCGAAGAGGCGCTACCTGAGGGTCATAGGGGGGAGAAAGAAAGGAGACCAAGTAAGGTTCTATTGTCAAGGTCCTGTTTATTGTCACACAGGCAGCACATTTTAAGCAGTGGGGATGAGGAAGTTGGGAAGGGGAGCTAGGGGGAAGTGAGCTATGGGCCAAGCCCTGAATGAGGAAGTTGGGAGGGGGAGCTAGGGGGAAGTGACCTTTGCAAAATGCAAAGGAGGGAGGGGTCAAGGTGTTCTTGGCAGCAGGAAGCACAAAGGGCATCTGGTGAAGACATCTGGTATCTGCGCACGTAGGGACATTCCGCGGTTAAGGGTGGAGCGATCCGTAGTTACTCTTGGAATCCTTTTGTACTGGCAGTTCCTGGGCAGGTCTTTGTTCAACAATCTCATGGTCATAAGACAGCCATGGCTGAATGACCTTGTTTGGCTCCCCACAAAATCTAAAGTTGAAGGTCACACATGATAATTTCTATGATGTTTTCCAGACAGACCACATCATAGTAAGAAACAGAACGACCTAGCTAATTGCCTTAAAGGAAAAACCTCCATTAATGTCATTAATCAATCAATTGCTTGACTGTATTAAGTGACTCTTGAATACAGACCCTTTTTACATTCACTCTTTGCTTTTCTGAGTGGGTTACATTTTAGTGTGAGATTCAGAAGAGACATATTTGGGTAATGGCTCTTCCATATATTGTCATGGTGCCATCAAATTTCAAATTTCATTTCTTCAGCCCTGGAAGACTTCCAATAGAGGTTACCCCTTATCAGGCATCATTTACTTTGGCCTTCTGAATCTATCTACACCAGAAAGTAGAAAATGTTAGAATGATATGGTAGATGCTTCTTATCCTTTCAAAATCCCTGTTAATACCATCAAAAATTTCTTTTTTATTAGATATTTAGTTTATTTACATTTCAAATGGTATCCCCTTTCCACATTACCCCTCCGAAAACCCCCATCCCATCCCCCATTCCCCTGATCACCCCCCACCCATCCACCCAATTTCCTGATGTGCATTCCCCTATTCTGGGGAATCAAGTCTTTACAGAACCAATGGCCTCTCCTCTCATTGATGTCTGAAACGGTCATCTTCTGCTACATATGTAGTTGGAGCCGTGGGACCCTCCATGTGTACTCTTTGGTTGTTGGTTTAGTCCCTGGGAGCTCTAGGAGTACTGGATGGTACAAATTATTGTTCCTCCTGTTGGACTGCAAACCTCTTCAGCTCCTTGGGTCCTTTCTCTAGCTGCTCCATTGGGGACCCTATGCTTATTCTAGGTTGGCTGTGAGCCATTGGTATTTTGATCCACTTTCCAATAAGGAACAAAGTATCCACACTTTGGTCTTCCTTTTTCATGAGCTTCATGTGGTTTGTGAGTTTTATCTTGTAAATTCCTAGATTTTGAACTAATATCCATTTATCAGCGAGCGCATACTGTATGTGTTCTTTTGTGATTGGGTTTCCTCACTCAGGATATTTTCCAGCTCCATCCATTTACCTAAGAATTTCATGAATTCAGGGTTTTTAATAACTCCATTGTATAAATGTGCCACATTTTTTTAATCCATTTCTCTGTTGAGGGACATCTGGGTTCTTTCCACCTTCTGGCTATTATTAATAAGGTTGCTACGAACATAGTGGAACATGTGTCCTTATTACATGTTGGAATATCTTCTGGGTATATGCCCAGGAGTGGTATAGTTGGGTCCTCGGGTAGTGCTATGTCAAATTTTCTGAAGACCACCAAACTGATTTCCAGAGTGGTTTTTACCAGCTTACAATCCCACCAGCAAAGGAGGAGTGTTCATCTTTCTCTACATCATCTCCATCATTTGCTATCCCCTGAGATTTTGATCTTGACAATTCTGACCAGTGTGAGGTAGAATCTCAGGGTTGTTTTGATTTGCATTTCCCTGATGATTAAGGATGTTGAACATTTCTTTAGGTGTTTCTCAGCCATCTGGTATTCCTCAGTTGACAATTCTTTGTTTAGCTCTTTACCACATTTTTTAAATAGGGATATTTGGTTCTCTGGAGTTTAACGTCTTGAGTTCTTTGTGTATATTGAATATTAGCCCTCTATCAGATGTAGGATTGGTAAAAATCTTTTCCCAATCTTTTGGTGCCATTTTGTACTATTGACAGTGTCCTTTGCCTTACAAAAGCTTTGCAATTTTATGAGGTCCCATTTGTCAATTCTTGATCTTAGAGCATAAGCTATTGGTGTTCTATTCACGAAATTTTCCCCTGTGCCAATGTGCTCCAGGTTTTTTCCCACTTTCTCTTCTATTAGATTCAGTGTATCTGGTTTTCTGTGGAGGTCCTTGATCCACTTGGACTTGAGCTTTGTACAGAGAGATAAGAATGGATCAATTTGCATCCTTCTACATGTTGAATGCCAGTTGGCCTAGCACCATTTGTGGAAAATGCTATCTTTTTTCCACTGGATGGTTTGAAATCCTTTGTCAAAGATCAAGTGACCATAAGTGTGAAGGTTTATTTCTGGGTCTTCAATTATAATCCATTGATCTACCTTCCTGTCACTGTACCAATCAGTGCAGTTTTTATTACTATTATTCTGTAGTATAGCTTGAGGTCAGGGATGGTGATTCTGCCAGAAGTTCTTTTATTGTTGAGAATAGCTTTCAGTACCCTGGGTTTTTTTGTTATTCCAGATAAATTCGGAAATTGCTCTTTCTAACTCTATGAAGAATTGTTTTTGAATTTTGTAGGGGATTTCATTGAATCTGTAGATTGCTTTAGGCAAGATGGCCATTTTAAATATATTAACCCTGCCAATCCATGAGCATGGGAGATCTTTCCATCTTCTGAGATCTTCTTCAATTTCTTTCTTCAGAGACTTGAAGTTCTTGTCATACAGATCTTTCATTTGTTTAGTTAGAGTCACACCGAGGCATTTTATATGATTTGTGACTATTGTGAAGGGTGTCATTTCCCTAATTTCTTTCTCAGCCTCTTTATCCAGTGATTAGAGGAAGGCTAATCATTTGTTTGAGTTAATTTTATATCCAGCTTCTTTATTGAAGTTGTTTTTCAGGTTTGGGAGTTCTCTGGTGGAATTTTAGGGGTCACTTAAGTATACTATCATATCATCTGCAAATAGTGATACTTTGACTTCTTTTCCAATTTATGTCACCTGGACCTCCTTTTGTTGTCTAATTGCCCTCATTAGGACTTTGAGTACTATATTGAACAGGTAGGGAGAGAGTGGGCATCCTTATCTAGTCCCTGATTTCAGTGGGATTGCTTCAAAATCCTCTCCATTTAGTTTGATGTTGGCTACTGATGTGCTGTATATTGCTTTTATTATGTTTAGGTATGGGCCTTGAATTACTGATCATTACAAGACTTTTATCACGAAGAGGTGTTGGATTTTATCAACATTTTCTCGGCATCTAATGAAATAATTATGTGGTTTTTTTCTTTGAGATTATTTATATAGTTAATTACATTGATGGATTTGCTTATGTTGAACCATCCCTGCATCCCTGCCATAAAGCCTACTTGATCATGGTGGATGATCTTTTTGATATGTTCTTGGATTTGGTTGGCAAGTATCTTATTGAGTATTTTTGCATTGATATTCCTAAGGGAAACTGATCTAAAGTTCTCTTTCTTTGTTGGGTCTTTGTGTGGTTTAAGAATCAGAGTAATTGTGACTTCATAAAATGAATTGGGTAGTGTTACATCTGTTTCTTTTTTTTTTATTATTTATTTTATTTTATTTTTTTAATTTACATTCCAAATCACTTCCCCTTTCCCGTTTCCTCCCTCCCCGAAAGTCCCATAAGCCCCCTTCCCTCCCTCTTTTCTCCATTCAACCCCCTCTCCTTACTCTGTCCTGGCGTTCCCCTACATCCAGTCTTTCCAGGACCAGGGGTCTCTCCTTCCATCTTTTTAGAAATCTATTGATATGCGGATTGTGTCTAGGGTATTCTGAGATTCTGGGTCAATATCCCCTTATCAGTGACTGCATACCATGTGTGTTCTTTGGTGATTGGGTTACCTCACTAAGGATGATATTTTCAAGATCTGACCATTTGCCTAGGAATTTCGTGAATTCATTGTTTTTAATTGCAGAGTAGTATTCCATTGTGTAGATATACCACATCTTCTGAATCCATTCCTCCGTTGAGGGACATCTGGGTTCTTTCCAGCTTCTGGCTATTATAAATAAGGCTGCTATGAACATAGTGGAGCATGTGTCCTTATTGCATGCAGGTAAAGTCTCTGGGTATATGCCCAGGAGTGGTATAGCCGGATCCTCCGGGAGTGTCATGCCCAGTTTTCTGAGGAACCGCCAGACTGCTTTCCAGAGTGGTTGTACCAGCTTGCAATTCCACCAGCAGTGGAGGAGTGTTCCTCTTTCTCCACATCCTCGCCAATAACTGCTGTCTCCTGTGTTTTTGATCTTAGCCATTCTGACTGGTGTGAGATGGAATCCCAGGGTTGTTTTGATTTGCATTTCCCTAATGACTAAGGATGATGAACATCTCTTTAGGTGCTTCTCAGCCATTAGATATTCTTCAGGTGAGAACTCTTTGTGTAGCTCTGTACCCCATTTTTTAATAGGGTTATTTGCCTCTCTAGAGTTTAACTTCTTGAGTTCTTTGTATATATTGGATATTAGCCCTCTGTCGGATGTAAGGTTGGTAAAGATCATTTCCCAGTTAGTTGGTTGCCGCTTTGTCTTTTTGACGGTGTCTTTTGCCTTGCAAAAACTTTGTAATTTAATGAGGTCCCATTTGTCTATTCTTGATCTTAGAGCATAAGCTATTGGAGTTCTGTTCAGGAAATTCTCCCCTGTGCCCATATGTTCAAGGTTCTTCCCTAGTTTCCCTTCTATTAGTTTCAGTGTGTCTGGTTTTATGTGGAGATCTTTGATCCACTTAGAATTGAGCTTAGTGCAAGGAGATAAGGATGGGTCAATTTGCATTCTTCTGCATGTTGACCTCCAGCTGAGCCAGCACCATTTGTTGAAAAGGCTATCTTTTTTCCACTGAATGGTTTTAGCTCCTTTGTCAAAGATCAAGTGACCATAGGAGTATGGATTCATTTCTGGGTCTTCCATTCTGTTCCATTGATCTACATGTCTGTTACTGTACCAATACCATGCAGTTTTTAACACTATTGCTCTGTAGTACAGCTTGAGGTCCGGGATACTGATTCCCCCAGAGGTTCTTTTACTCTTGAGAATGGTTTTAGCTATTCTGGGTTTTCTGTTATTCCAGATGAATTTTTGAATTGCTCTTTCTAACTCTATGAAGAATTGAGTTGGGATTTTGATGGGGATTGCATTGAATCTGTGTATTACTTTTGGTAAGATGCTCATTTTTACTATATTAATCCTGCCAATCCATGAGCATGGCAGATTTTTCCATCTTCTGAGGTCTTCTTCAATTTCTTTCTTCAGAGACTTGAAGTTCTTGTCATACAGAGCTTTCACTTGTTTGGTTAGAGTCACGCCAAGATACTTAATATGGTTTGTGGCTATCGTGAAGGGTATTAGATGCAAACATAAACAATAGAATACAAGAGATGGAAGAAAGAATCTCAGGTGCTGAAGACTCCATAGAAAGCATCTACCCAACAGTCAAAGAAAATGCAAAATGCAAAAAATGTGTAACCCAAAACATCCAGGAAATCCAGGACACAATGAGAAGACCAAACCGAAGGATTATAGGTATAGATGAGAGTGAAGATTTGCAACTTAAAGGGCCAGTAAACATCTTCAACAAAATTATGGAGGAAAACTTCCCTAACTTAAAGAGAGAGATGCCGATGAACGTACAAGAAGCCTACAGAACTCCAAACAGACTGGACCAGAACAGAAATACCTCCTGTCACATAATAATCAAAACACCAAATGTTCTAAACAAAGAAAGAATACTAAAAGCAGTAAGAGAAAAGGGCCAAGTAACATACAAAGGAAGACCTATCCGAATCACATCAGACTTCTCACCAGAGACTATGAAAGCCAGAAGATCCTGGGCAGATCTCATGCAGACACTAAGACAGCACAAATGCCAGCCTAGACTACTATACCCAGCAAAACTCTCAATCACCATAGATGGAGAGAACAAGATATTCCATGATAAAACCAAATTTTCACAATATCTTTCCACAAATCCAGCCCTTCAACGGATAATAGGTGGAAACCTCCAATACAGGGAGAGAAACAACACCCTGGAAAAAATGAGATAATAACCTTCTTGAATCAAACCCAAAAGTAGATAACCACTCAAACATAAACATAGCGTCAAGAATGGCAGATGGCAATAATCACTATGCCTTAATCTCTCTTAATATCAATGGTCTCAATTCCCCAATTAAAAGACATAGACTAGCAGACTGGATACGTAAACAGGACCCAGCATTTTGCTGCATGCAGGAAACGCACCTCAGTGTCAAAGACAAACACTACCTCAGAGTCAAAGGCTGGAAAAAAATTTTACAAGCAAATGGCCCCAAGAAACGAGGTGGAGTAGCCATCCTAATATTGGATAAAATTGATTTTCAACCTAAAGTCATCAAAAAAGACACAGAAGGACACTACATACTGATAAAGGGAAAAATCCACCATCAAGAACTCTCAATTCTTAATATCTATGCTCCAAATGCAAGGGCACCCTCATTCGTAAAAGAAACTTTACTAAAACTCAAAGCACACATTGCACCGCACACAATAATAGTGGGTGACTTCAACACCCCGCTCTCTGAAATGGATCGTTCAGGAAAGCAGAAACTAAACAGGGACACAGTGAATCTAATTGAAGCCTTGGACCAAATGGAACTAACTGATATATATAGAACATTTCATCCTAGAGCTAAAGAATACACCTTCTTCTCAGCTCCTCATGGTACCTTCTCTAAAATTGACCATATAATTGGTCACAAATCAGACCTCAACAGATACAAGAAGATAGAACTAATCCCATGACTCCTATCAGATCACTATGGAATAAGGGTGGTCTTCAATGGCAACAAAAACAAAAGAAAACCCACGTACACATGGAGGCTGAACAATGCTCTACTCAATGATAACTTGGTCAAGGTGGAAATAAAGAAAGAAATCAAAGACTTTTTTGAAAGTTAATGAAAATGAAGGCACAACATACCCTAATTTATGGGACACAATGAAAGCCGTGCTAAGAGGAAAATTCATAGCCCTGAGTGCTGCCAAAAAGAAACGGGAGACAGCATACACTAACAGCTTAATGGCACACCTGAAAGCCCTGGAACAAAAAGAAGCAAATACACCAAAGAGGAGTAGAAGGCAGGAAATCATCAAACTCAGGGCTGAAATCAATCAAGTAGAAACAAATAAAACCATACAAAGAATCAACAAAACGAGGAGTTGGTTCTTTGAGAAAATCAACAAGATAGATAAGCCCTTAGCCAGACTAACCAGAGAGCACAGAGATAGTATCCAAATTAATAAAATCAGAAACGAAAAGGGAGAGATAACAACAGAAACTGAGTAAATTCAAAAAATCATCAGATCCTACTACAAAAACCTGTATTCAACACAACTAGAAAATCTTGAGGAAATGGACAATTTCCTTGACAGATACCAAGTACCAAAATTAAATCAGGATCAAATAGACCATATAAAACATCCTATAACCCCTGAAGAAATAGAAGTTGTCATTGGAAGTCTTCCAACCAAAAAAAGCACAGGTCCAGATGGTTTTTGTGCAGAATTCTATCAGACCTTCAAAGAAGACCTAACACCAATACTCTTCAAACTGTTCCACAAAATAGAAGCAGAAGGAACACTACCCAACTCGTTCTATGAAGGCACAATTACACTAATACCAAAAGCACACAAAGATCCGACAAAGAAAGAGAATCTCAGGCCAATCTTTCTTATGAATATCGATGCAAAAATACTCAATAAAATTCTTGCCAACCAAATCCAAGAACACATCTAAACGATCATCCACCACGATCAAGTAGGCTTCATCCCAGGGATGCAGGGATGGTTCAATATAAGGAAATCCATCAATGTAATCCACTACATAAACAATCTCAAAGAAAAAAACCACATGGTCATCTCATTAGATGCTGAGAAAGCATTTGACAAAATTCAGCATCCTTTCATGCTAAAGGTCTTGGAAAGAACAGGAATTCAAGGCCCATATCTAAACATAGTAAAAGCAATTTACAGCAAACCGGCAGCCAGCATCAATCTAAATGGAGAGAAACTTGAAGCAATCCCATTAAAATCAGGGACTAGACAAGGCTGCCCTCTCTCTCCATATCTTTTCAATATAGTACTTGAAGTTCTAGCTAGAGCAATTAGACAACAAAAAGAGGTCAAAGGGATACAAATTGGAAAGGAAGAAGTCAAACTATCACTATTTGCAGACGATATGATAGTATACTTAAGCGACCCAAAGAACTCCACCAGAGAACTTCTACAGCTGATAAACGACTTCAGCAAAGTGGCCGGATATGAAATCAACTCAAGCAAGTCAGAAGCCTTCCTATACTCAAAGGATAAGCAGGCTGAGAAAGAAGTTACATCTGTTTCTATTCTGTGGAATAGTTTGAAAAGTATTGGTATCAGATCTTCTTTAAAGGTCTGATAGAACTCTGCATAGAACCCATCTGGTCCTGGACTTCTTTTGTTTGGGAGACTATTAATGACATTTCTATTTCTTTACAGGTTATGAAATTGTTCAGATAATTTATCTGATCCTGATTTAACTTTGGTACCTGGTATCTATCTAGAAAATTGTCCATTTCATCTAGATTGTCCACTTTTGTTGAGTATAGTCTCTTATAGTAGGATCTGATGACTTTTTGGATTTCCTTGGTATATATTGTTATGTCTCCCTTTTCATTTCTGATTTTGCTGATTTGATTACTGTCTTTGTGCCCTCTGGTTAGTATGGCTAAGGATTTATTTATCTTGCTGATTTTCTCAAAGGACCAGTTCCTGGTTTGGCTGATTCTTTGTTTAGTTCTTTTTGTTTCTACTTGCTTGATTTCAGCCCTGAGTTTGATAATTTCCTGCAATCTACTCCACTTGAGTGTATTTGCTTCATTTTGTTCTAGAGACTTTAGATGTGCTGTCAAGCTGCTAGTGTATACTCTTTCCAGTTTCTTTTTGGAGGCACTGGGATCTATGAGTTTTCCTCTTAGCACTGCTTTCATTGTGTCCCATAAGTTTGGGTATGTCGTGTCTTCATTTTCATTAAATTCTAAAATATTCTTTAATTCTTTATTTTCTTTCTTTATTTCTTACTTGACCAAGTTATCATTGTGTAGAGTGTTACTTGGCTTCCATATGTATGTGGGCTTTCTATTATTTTTGTTGATATTGAAGACCATCCTTAGTCTCTGATAATCTGATAGAATGCATGGGATTATTTGAGTCTTCTTATATCTGCTCAGGTCTGTTTTGGGACAAACTATATGGTTAGTTTTGGAGACAGTACCATGAGGTGCTGAGGAGAAGGTCTATTATTTTGTTTTAGGATAAAATGTTCTATAGATATCCGTTAAATCCATTTGTTTCATAACTTTTGTTAGTTTCACTGTATCTCTGTTTAGTTTGTGTTTCCCTGATCTGTCCATTGATGAGAGTGGGGTGTTGAAGTCTCCACTATTATTATTTGGGCTACAATATGTGCTTTGAGCTCTAGTAAAATTTCTTTTATGAATGTGAGTGCCCTTGTATTTGGAGCATATATGTTCAGAATTGAGAGTTCATCTTGGTAGGTTTTTCCTTTGATGAGTATGAAGTGTCCTTCCTTATCTTTTTTGATTACTTTGGGTTGAAAGTTGATTTTATTTGATAGTAGCATGGATACCCCAGCTTGTTTATTTGGACCATTGGCTTGGAAAATTGTTTTCAAGCTTTTTACTCTGAGGTAGTGTCTGTCTTTGTGCCTGAGGTGAGTTTCTTCTATTTAGCAAAATGTTGGGTCCTGCTTGTGTATCCTGTCTGTTAGTCTATATCCTTTTATTGGAGAAATGAATCATTTGATATTAAGAGATATTAAGGAAAAGTGATTGTTGCTTCCTGTTATTTTTGTTTTTAGAGGTGGAGTTATATTTGAGTGGCTCTCCTCTTTCTGGTTTGTTAAAAGAAGATTAATTTCTTGCATTTTCTAGGGTGTAGTTTCCCTCCTTTTGTTGGTGGTTTCCATTTATTATCCTTTGAAGGGCTGGATTTGTGGAAAGATATTGTGTACATTTGTTTTTGTCATGGAATACCTTGGTTTCTACATCTATGGTAATTGAGATATTTGCTGAGTATAATAGCCTGAGTTGTCATTTGAGTTCTCTTAGGGTCTGTATGATTCTACCCAGGATCTTCTGGCTTTCATAGTCTCTGGTGTGAAATCTGGTGCAATTCTGATAGGTCTGCATTTATCTGTTAATTGACCTTTTCCCCTTATAGCTTTTAATATTCTTTCTTTGTTTAGTGCACTTGGTGTTTCAATTATTATGTGATGGGAGGAATTACTTTTCTTGTTTAAACTCTTTGGAGTTCTGTAGGTTTCTTGTATGTTCATGGGCATCTCTTTCTTTAAGTTAGGGAAGTTTTCTTCTATACTTTTGCTGAATACATTTACTGGCCTTTAAGTTGGAAATCTTCACTGTCTTCTATACCTATAATCCTTGGGTTTGGTCTTCTCATTGTGTCCTGGATTTTCTGGATGTTTGGGTCAGGAGCTTTCTGCGTTTTTCATTTTCTTTGACTGCTGTTTCAATGTGTTCTATGGTATCTTCTGCATCTGAGATTCTCTTTTCTATCTCTTGTATTCTGTTGTTGATGCTTGCATCCATGATTCTTGACTTCTTTCCTAGGTTTTCTATGTTCAGAGTTGCTTCCCTTTGTGATTTTTTTTTTATTTTTTCTACCTCTATTTTTAGATCCTGGATGGATCTAAAAATTGTTCAATTCCTTCACCCGTTTGGTCATTTTTTTCCTGTAATTCTTTAAGGGCTTATACCTGTTTACCTGTGTTCTCCTGTATTTCTTTAAGGGAGTTATTTATGTCCTTCTTGAAACCCACTATCAGTATCATGAGCTGTGATTTTAAATCCAAATCTTGCTTTTCCAATGTGTTGGGTTATCCAGGACTTGCTGTTGTGGGAGAATTGGGTTTGGATTGTGCCATGTTGCCGTGATTTCTGTTGGTAACTTTCTTAAGTTTGCCTTTTGCCATCTAGTTATCTTTGGTGTTAGTTGGTCATGCTGTCACTGGCTGGTGCTTGTCCCTCCTATGGGCCTACAAGCCTGTCTCAGCACCCCTGGGGGACTGGCTCTCTCCTGGCACAGAGTGCTGTGGCACTGCCCAGCTCCTGGGTGCAGATGAAGCCTGGAATAAGGCTGTCCAAACTGCTCTGCCACTCCTGTGTTTCCTTTGTTCCTGGATGTACCCATCTGCTCAGTCGCTGGAGAGAAGTTGGAGACCTCACCTCCAAAGCTGGTAGTCAAATCACTCCCTGCAGATTAGTTCTTCTCTGGCAGGATCAGTGCACAGAGTGCTGTGGTGCTGCCCATCAACTGGGTTCTTTCCAGCTTCTGGCTATTATGAGTAAGGCAGCTATGAACACAGTGGAGCATGTGTCTGTATTACATGTAGGAGCATCTTCTGGGTATATACACAGGAGTGGTATAGCTTGGTCCTTAGGTAGTACTATGTTCAATTTTCTGAGGAATCACCAAATTGTTTTACAGAGTGGTTTTACCAGCTTGCAATCCCACCAACAATGGAGAAGTGTTCCTCTTTCTCCACATCATCTCCAGCATCTGCTGTCCCCTGAGTTTTTCATTTTAACCATTCTGACCAGTGTGAGGTAGAATCTCACTGTTGTTTTGATTTGAATTTCCCTGATTAATAAGGATGCTGAACATTTCTTTAGGTGCTTTAGAGCCATTCGAATTTCCTCATTTGAGAATTCCCTGTTTAGCTCTGTACCCCATTTTTTAGATAGGGTTATTTGACTCTCTCGAGCCTAACTTCTTTGAGTTCTTGGATATTAGCCCTCTATAAGATGTAGGATTGGTAAAGATCTTTTCCCAATTTGTTTGTTGCCTTTTTGTCCTACTGACCCTGTCCTTTGCCTTACAGAAGCTTTGCAGCTTCATGAGGTCCCATTTGTGGATTTTTGTTCTTAGGGCATAAGCCATTGGTGTTCTGTTCAGGAACTTTTCCCCTGTGCCCATGTGTTCAAGATTCTTCCCCACTTTCTCCTCTATAAGCTTCAGTGTGTCTGGTTTTATGTGTAGGTCCTTGATCCACTTGGACTTGAGCTTTGTACAAGGAGATAAGAATGGGTCAATTTGCATTTTTCTACATGCTGAACACCAGTTGATCCAGCACCATTTGTTAAAAATGTTATCTTTTTGCCACTGGATGTTTTTAGCTCCTTTGTCAAATATCAAGTGACCATAGGTGTGTTGGTTCATATCTGGGTCTTCAGTTCTATTCCATTGATCTTCATGCCTGTCACCATACCAATACCAAACAGTTTTTATCACTATTGCTCTGTAATATAGCTTGAGGTCAGGGATGGTGTTTCCCCCAGGAGATCTTTTGTTGTGGAGAATATTTTTTGCTATCCTGGGTTTCTTGTTACTTCAGAAGAATTTGAGAATTGGTCTTTCTAGATCTATGAAGAATTGATTTGGGATTTTGATGGGAACTGCATTGAATCTGTAGACTGCTTTCAGCAAAATGGCCATTTTTATTATATTGATCCTGCCAATCCATGAACATGGGAGATCTTTCTATTTTCTGAGATCTTTGATTTCTTTCTTTAGAGGCTTGACGATTTTGTCATACAGATCTTTCACTTCCTTCATTAGGGTCATACCCAGGTATGAAATATTATTTGGGAGTATATATATTTGGGAGTGAAGGGTGTCATTTCTCTAATTTCTTTCTTAGTTTGTTTATCCTTTGAATAAAGGAAGGCTACTGATTTGCTTGAGTCAATTTTATATCCAGCCACTTTGCTGAAGTTGTTTATCAGCTTTAGGAGTTCTCTGGTGGAAGTTTTGGGGTTCACCTAAGTATAAGATCATATCATCTGCAAATAGTGATAATTTGACTTCTTCTCTTCCAATCTGTATACCTTTGACCTCTTTTTTGTTGTCTGATTGCTCTGGCTAGAACTAAATGTACTATATTGAATAGATAGGGCGAGAGTGGGCAGCCTTGTCTGGACCCTGATTTTAGCGGGATTGCTTCCAGTTTCTCTCCCTTTAATTTGATGTTGCCTACTGGTTTGCAGTATATTGCTTTCACTAGGTTTAGGTATGGCCCTTGGATTCCTGCTCTCTCCAAGACTTTTATCATAAAGGGATGCTGGATTTTGTCAAAAGCTTTTTCATCATCTAATGAAATGACCATGTGGTTTTTTTACTTGAGTTTGTTTATATAGTGGATTATGTTGACGGATTTCTGTATATTGAACCATCCCTGCATGCCTGGGATGAAGCCTGCCTGATCGTGGTAAATTATAGTTTTGATGCATTCTTGAATTCGGTTGGTCAGAATTTTGTCGAGTATTTTTGTATCAATGTTCATGAGAGAGATTGGTCTAAAGTTCTCCTTCCTTGTTTGGTCTTTGTTCGGTTTAGGTAAAAGCGTTATTGTGGCTTCATAGAATGAGTTGGGTAGTGGTCCTTGAGTTTCTATTTCATGGAATAGTTTGAAGAGTATCAGTATTACCTCTTTTTTGAAGATCTGATAGGCATTCCCTGCTAAACCCATGTGGCCCTGGGCTCTTTTTTGATGGGAGACTATTAAGACTATAAAAGACTGCTTCTATTTCCTCAGGACTTATGGGACTATTTAGATGGTTTATCTGATCCTGTTTTAATGTTGATACCTGGTATGTATCAAGAAAGTTGTCCATTTTGTCCTGATTTTCAAACTTTATTGACTATAAGTTCTTGTAGTAGGATCTGATGATTTTCTGAATTTCCAGTTTCTGTCATTATGTCTCCTTTTTCATTAATGATTTTATTAATTTGGATGGTGTTTCTTTGCCGTCTGGTTAGTCTGCCTAAGGGTTTATCTATCTTGTTGATTTTCTCAAAGAACAAGCTCCCGGTTTTGTTGATTCTTTGTATAGTTCTTTTTGTTTCTATTTGGTTGATTTCGGCCCTGAGTTTCATTATTTCCTGCTGCCTACTCCTCTTGGATGTAATTGCTTCTTTTTGTTCTAGAGCTTTCAAGTCAGCTCTGTCAAGCTGTTAGTGTAGGCTCTCTCCATTTTCTTTTCAGAGGAACTCAGAGCTATGAGTTTTCCTCTTATCACTGTTTTCATTGTGCCCCATAAGTTTTGATATTTTCATTGAATTAATTTCTTTCGTTATTTCTTCTTTGACCAAGCAATCATTGAGAAGAGCATTGTTCAAAGTCCAGGTGTATGTTTTTGTTTGCACTAAAGACTAGCCTTAAGTCATGGTGATCTGATAAGGTGCATGGAATAATTTCAATATTTCTGTATCTGTTGAGATCTGCCTGTTTTGTGACCAATTACATGGTCAATTTTGGAGAAGTGTCATGAGGTGCCGAGAAGAAGGTATATTCTTTTGCTTTAGAGTGGAATGTTCTATAAATATCTGTTAGATCCATTTGTTCCATAACTTCATTTAGTTTCACTGTGTCTCTTTTTAGTTTCTGTTTCCATGATTTGTCCATTGTTGAGAGTGGGTGTTGAAGTCTCCCACTATTATTGTGTGGGGTGCAATGTGTGCCTTGAGCTTTAGTAAAGTTTCTTTTATGAATGTGGGTGTCCTTGCATTGGGAGCATAGATGTTCAGAATTGAGAACTCATCTTTGTAGACTTTTCCTTTGACCAGAATGAAGTGACCCTCCTTATCTTTTCTGACAACTTTTGGTTGAAAGTCAATTTTATCCGTTATAAGAATGGCTACTCCAGCTTGTCTCTTGGGACCATTTGCTTGCAAAATTGTTTTCCAAACTTTGGCTCTGAAGTAGTGACTGCCTTCGTTACTTAGGTGGGTTTCTTTATGCAGCAAAATGTTGGGTCCTGCTTACATATCCAGTCTGTTAGTCTATTTCTTTTTATTGGGGAATTGAGACCATTGATGTTAAGAGATATTAAGGAAAAGTGATTGCTGCTTACTCTTATCTTCTTTGTTAAAGGTGAAATTCTGTTTGTATAGTTATCTTCTATTGGGTTTGTTGAAAGATTACTTTATTGCTTTTTTTCTACGGTGTAGTTTCTTGCCTTGTGTTGGTATTTTCTACCCATTATCCTTTGTAGAACTGTATTTGTGGAAAAATATCGTGTAAATTTGCTTTTGTCATGGAATGTCTTGTTTTCTCTGCCTATGGTAATTGAAAGTTTTGCTGGGTATAGCGGTCTGGGCTGACATTTATGTTCTCTTAGAGTCTGTATGACGTCTGCCCAGGATCTTCTAGCTTTCATAGTTTCTGGTGAGAAGTCTGGGGTAATTCTGATAGGTCTGCCTTTATATGTTACTTGACATTTTTCCCTTACTGCTTTTAATATTCTTTCTTTGTTTAGTGCATTTGGTGTTTTGATGATTATGTGACAGGAAGAATTTCTGCTCTGGTCCAGTCTGTTTGGAGTTCTATAGGCTTCTAGTATGTTCATGGGCATCTCTTTCTTTAGGTTAGAAAAATTTTCTTCCATAATTTTGTTGAAGATGTTTACTGGCCCTTTAAGATGTAAATCCTCATTCTCTTCTATATCTATAATCCTAAGGTTGGGTCTTCTCATTGTGTCCTTGAATTCCTGAATGTTTTGGGTTACCAGCTTTTTGCATTTTGTATTTTCTTTGACTGAGGTGTCAATGTTTTCTATGAAATCTTCAACACCTGAGATTCTTTTTTCTATCTCTTGTATTCTATTGTTGATGCTTGCATCTCTGACTCCTGAATTCTTTCCAAGGCTTTCTATCTCCAGAGATGTCTCACTTTCTGATTTCTTATAGTTTCTACTTCTATTTTTAGATCATGGACAGTTTTATTCAGTTCTTTCACTTGTTTGTTTGTGTTTTCCTGAAATTCTTTAAGGGATTTTTGTATTTCTTCTTTAAGGGTTTCCACCTGTTGACCTATGTTCTCTTATGTTTCTTTTAGAGATTTTTGTGATTCCTCTTTAAGGGCTTCTGCATGTTAACCCATGTTCTCCCATAGTTTCCTATGGGGTTTTTGTATTGCCTCTTTAAGGGTTTCTACCAGTTGACCCATGTTTTTCCATATATCTTTAAGGTATTTTTCTGTCTCCTCTTTCAGGGCTTCTACCTGTTGACCGCTATTCTCCTGCACTTCTTAAGGGATTTTTGTGATTCTTCTTTAAAGGCTTCTGCTCATTGACTCATGTTCTCATTTATTTCTTTAAGGGAGTTGTTTACATCCTTCTTGAATTCTTCTAACAGCATCATGAGATGTGATTTTAAATCCAGCTCTTGCTTTTCTGATGTGATAGAGTATCCTGGAATTGCTGTTGTGGGAGAACTGGATTCTGATGGTGCCATGTTGCCTTAGTTTCTCTTGGTAATGGTCTTGTTTGCCTTTGGCCATCTAGTTATCTCCAGTGTTAGCTGGTGTTGCTGTCTCTGACTGTGATTTCTCTGTCCTTCAGGCCTGTGTATCTGTACTCCTGGGATTCCCTTTCTCTCAAATGTCCTGCATACATCTGGTTTTCCAGGAAGTATCAGGAAATGGGGTCTTCCCTGTGGCAGACTTGGCAAGGGTTGGATGTCCTGCAAACTCTTGGTTCTCTAATGCCCTGCTGCTGCTGGATCTTAGGAAATGCAGGTTTCCCCCATGCAGACATTGCACAGGCTGAATGCCCTGCCTTGGCACAGGCTGAATACCCCATGGCTGCTGGATCTTGAATGCCCTATTACTGGATCTCGAATGCCCCACTGCTGCTGGATGTCTAGAAATCACTGGGAAATGGGGTCTTCCCCCATGGCAGACCTAGCACAGGTCTACCACATCATAAGGAACAGGATGGGCAGCAAAGGAGGGAGGGGTAGAGGAGGTGGAAGGGGTGTGGTGGTCCAGAGGGAAGGTGGGATTAGATGGTTGCTGGGTAATGGGTCCCTGCCTGAGGCTCTGGGCCTCCAGATGTGGGACTCTTTCTTACCGAGTGCCCCTCTGCTGCTGGGTCTCTAGAAAGCACCAGGAAATGGGGTGTTCCCCCGTGGTAGACCTAGCACAGGTCTACCACTTCAGAAGGAACAGGATGGGCATCCTGCTTGTCTCTTCTTAATCACCACTAATTTCTTAGCTCTAGCTAGCCAGCATCAATAGTCCCAGAAATGCAAAGATTTTATTTTAGTAGCTCTCATATCTTGTTATTCACAGCTGACCAAAACTACAGAATCTTCACAATCAAAACAGCAACAACCTTGACAAGCGTCTTTAATCTTTCCTCTGAAATTTCAGAAGCCAGGTCTCTATCATTTGCACACTCTCAACATTATCTTCCAAGTTCCTACAAAACATCCCACAGAGCTCTTAACACCCAACTCTTCTAGCCTAAAGTTCCAAAGTCCTTCCACAGTCTTCCCAAAAACATGGTCTGGTTGTCACAGAAATATCCCACTCCTGGTACAAATTTGTCTTAGTTAGGATTTCTATTCTTGCATAAACATCATGACCAAGAAACAAGTTGGGGAGGAAATGGCTACACTTCCACATTGCTCTTCATCAACAAAGGAAGTCAGAACTGGAATTCAAACAGGTCAGGAAGCAGAAGCTGATGCAGAGGCTATGAAGGGATATTACTTACTGGCATGTTTTCCCTGGCTTGTTCAGCTTGATTTCCTATAGAACCCAGGACAACTAGCCCAGGGATGGCACCACCCACAATGCTCTCCCCCCACCCTTGATCACTAATTGAGAAAATGCCTTACAGCTGTATCTTATGGAGGCATTTCTTCAAGGGAGGTTCCTTTCTTTGTGATAACTCCAGCTTGTGTCAAGTTGTCATACAAAACCAATCAGTAAAAAAAGTCAGCTCGATCTTCTTTATAAAATCTTTAACAACTTGGAATTTTAAACTCTTAATCTCTTGGAGTAATTTGTACATGAATATGCATAAATAACTTTAAGGCTTTATATTGTGCTGTTTGTTGTGTTCATGCCATATGGTCTATGTTTTTATTACCAAGCACTGAAATCGTAGTCACAATATTAGCCATGTAGACAAAGGTTCTTCAGATCATAAAATGTTGGTAGTGCTTGAATGTTTTTCAAAGGTTGAAGCTCACCAATGTCTTTGGCTCTTTAATTCACTGTATAATCCTACATCTAAAAGTATAAAAACAAATGGCATACACACACACACACACACACACACACACACACATATATATATATATATATATATATATATATATATATATATATACATAAGCAAGAAAGAAAACAAAAACATCTATTCACAAAGTTACAAAATTACTAGACTCCATCCTAAAGAACATGAAACTCATGCTCTGTATATTTCAATTATGTTTAACCTCTTGTTCTTTGTCTATAGTAACTAAATTAGATATATTCAGTATTTAAGACTTCAATATTTACAAAGGATTTTTAATAATATTCTTAACTTCTCAAATCTAAGCCTCATGAAATGTTAGGCCAACATTAGAATGTCAATATTGAGGAAGTTCTGTACATTAGCATTTGGTTTACATGAGGGAACCTTACAGAGATTCAGATTACACTTGGAGTCGCACAGCAGAAGATTCAAATAAGCTGGACCCATAACTTTGAAAAAATGATGAATACAAAGGATCTTATATATGGATGGTATATTTATTCATAGTCCTTTACTAAATGACTGTCTTAAATAATTACAAATATTTTCATTAAGGTATGTGTGTATCTAGCTTTGATAATTGTAAGATATTTTTCCAGTATTGAATTAAATCTTTTTTGGTTTATGTTCAAACTTCTTTGAACAAAAATTGTTGGTTGTGTTTCAGTGCTGAAGATATTTCTAGGTGATCACAGAAACTCTCTTCTGGAGAAGTGGTGGTGTTTGTGATATACCCAGGACTTAGAGGGTTACTGGCCATTATTGGCTTTGTGCAGGTAATTTTTTTCTTTTTTTTTTTAAGATTTATTTATTTATTTATTTATTTATTTATTATTTATTATGTATACAGTGTTCTCCCTGCATTTGTGTCTGTACACAGATCTCATGATAGATAGATATAAGCCACCATGTGAGTGCTGGTCCTGGGAATTGAACTCAGAACTTCTGGGAGAACAGCTAGAGTTCTTAACCTCTGAGCTATATATCAATCCCTTTACAGGTGTTTCTTCAGTAAGGAAATATTAAACAAAGCTAAAGAAAGGAGGCAGTCAGAGTTGCAATGAATGGAGAACAAAGATGTGATATGGATATTGATTGTCAGACTGCATTTATATATGTCTCTGTGTGTTTTTTGCTATTGTTATTGCTATTTTGAAGTTTTGAAATGTTTGGGAGACATGCAATTTTAATTCCTCTCAATGAATCTTCTTTGCTTGCTCTTTCTTTATGCTCACAATGAACAGTCACATTTCTACTACAATTGCATAAACTTTAAAATTCACTAGGTTAAATTTTTAAAACAAATTTCTTTCACATCCATTTCTGAATAAAAATCAGAGCAATTCCTGGAATTCTTTGGGGGCTCTATATCATTAGAATAGTACATTTCATGGAAAATGACTAACATTCACATTCTTTTGAATTAACATGGTTGCTGTATAGTTAGATGTAAATCAGTAAGAAAAGATTCTATTTTATTTTTATCCCAAGGTTAAAATATTAGTAAATACCAAAATTCTAACAAAAAAGACATATTCCAGCCTTGAAAAAATAAAATGTTGGTTTTTCTCCAATTATATTCGAATTTGTTCTTATGATAAAATACAAGACTTGACATTCTCTCTAAATCTGCCAAACACCAAGGGAGATTTTGTGCTATTTGATCTTCTACTTCCCTCTAACAGTATGGTCCAGATTCTTTATCATTTATTTTTATTGTCAGATGAAAACCACAAAAGGATTTGTGATGATAAGATAAGATACTTGATATACAGAGAACTTTCTAACAATATGATTATAAAACATTTTTAAAATTAAACTCAAGTGATATTTTCTAAGTACATACATTATGAATGACTTAACACTTCCATCACTAAAAGGACATAGATTACTTAAAAACAAATCCACTGACATAACTATTGTCAAGCTATGCAAGTATTTAAACTTACAGGTGAATTTCATCCAAGGAAGAAAGAGTCATAGTCACACCTGTGTAAACTGTTAGAATTTCTTACATGATGTTTGGGAAATATCCTCTGCAACTAGCTCAAAAACTAACAGATTCTCCAGAATTTGTGACTTTTCAATAAGTTCTCTCTTGCCTTTCTGGATGGCCATAATGTCTAAGTACTTCCAATTCAAATGAGCTCATGAAAGTATATGAGTATTTACTACTTAGAACATTGACCAAACTTTTTTTTTAATTTTTTTTTTATTTAATTTTATTTTATTTTTTTAATTTACATTCCAAATCACTTCCCCTTTCCCGTTTCCTCCCTCCCCGAAAGTCCCATAAGCCCCCTTCCCTCCCTCTTTTCTCTGTTCAACCCCCTCTCATTACTCTGTCCTGGCGTTCCCCTACATCCAGTCTTTCCAGGACCAGGGGTCTCTCCTTCCATCTTTTTAGAAATCTATTGATATGCTGATTGTGTCTAGGGTATTCTGAGATTCTGGGTCAATATCCCCTTATCAGTGACTTCATACCATGTGTGATCTTTTGTGATTGGGTTACCTCACTAAGGATGATATTTTCAAGTTCTGACCATTTGCCTAGGAATTTCGTGAATTCATTGTTTTTAATTGCAGAGTAGTATTCCATTGTGTAAATATACCACATCTTCTGAATACATTCCTCCGTTGAGGGACATCTGGGTTCTTTCCAGCTTCTGGCTATTATAAATAAGGCTGCTATGAATATAGTGGAGCATGTGTCCTTATTGCATGCAGGTAAAGTCTCTGGGTATATGCCCAGGAGTGGTATAGCCGGATCCTCCGGAAGTGTCATGCCCAGTTTTCTGAGGAGCCGCCAGACTGCTTTCCAGAGTGGTTGTACCAGCCTGCAATTCCACCAGCAGTGGAGAAGTGTTCCTCTTTCTCCACATCCTCGCCAACAACTGCTGTCTCCTGTGTTTTTGATCTTAGCCATCCTGACTGGTGTGAGATGGAATCTCAGAGTTGTTTTGATTTGCATTTCCCTAATGACTAAGGATGATGAACATCTCTTTAGGTGCTTCTCAGCCATTAGATATTCTTCAGGTGAGAACTCTTTGTGTAGCTCTGTACCCCATTTTTTAATAGGGTTACTTGCCTCTCTGGAGTTTAACTTCTTGAGTTCTTTGTATATCTTGGATATTAGCCCTCTGTCGGATGTAAGGTTGGTAAAGATCATTTCCCAGTTAGTTGGTTGCCGCTTTGTATTTTTGACAGTGTCTTTTGCCTTGCAAAAACTTTGTAATTTAATGAGGTCCCATTTGTCTATTCTTGATCTTAGAGTATAAGCTATTGGAGTTCTGTTCAGGAAATTCTCCCCTGTGCCCATATGTTCAAGGTTCTTCCCTAGTTTCCCTTCTATTAGTTTCAGTGTGTCTGGTTTTATGTGGAGATCTTTGATCCACTTAGAATTGAGCTTAGTGCAAGGAGATAAGGATGGGTCAATTTGCATTCTTCTGCATGTTGACCTCCAGCTGAGCCAGCACCATTTGTTGAAAAGGCTATCTTTTTTCCACTGGATGGTTTTAGCTCCTTTGTCAAAGATCAAGTGACCATAGGAGTGTGGATTCATTTCTGGGTCTTCAATTCTGTTCCATTGACCTACATGTCTGTTACTGTACCAATACCATGCAGTTTTTAACACTATTGCTCTGTAGTACAGCTTGAGGTCCGGGATACTGATTCCCCCAGAGGTTCTTTTACTCTTGAGAATAGTTTTAGCTATTCTGGGTTTTCTGTTATTCCAGATGAATTTTTGAATTGCTCTTTCTAACTCTATGAAGAATTGAGTTGGGATTTTGATGGGGATTGCATTGAATCTGTGTATTACTTTTGGTAAGATGCTCATTTTTACTATATTAATCCTGCCAATCCATGAGCATGGCAGATTTTTCCATCTTCTGAGGTCTTCTTCAATTTCTTTCTTCAGAGACTTGAAGTTCTTGTATATTAAGTATCTTGGCGTGACGCTAACCAAACAAGTTTTTTTAATTTTTTAATTGATATTTTATTTTTTTATAATTTTCTATATTTTTTATTTACATTCCAAGTGATTTCCCCTTTCCCATTTCCTCCTTCCCCGAAAGTCAAATAAGCCCCCTTCCCTCTCTCCGCTCACCACTCAAACCCCCCCCCACCCCTGTCCTGGTATTCCCCTTCATCCAGTCTTTCCAGGACCAGGGGTCTCTCCTTTCATCTTCTTGGAAATCTATAGATATGTGAATTGCTTCTTGGGTATTCCGAGATTCTGGGTTAATATCCCCTTATCAGTAACTGCATACCATGTGTGTTCTTTTGTGATTGGGTTATCTCACTAAGGATGATATTTTCCAGTTCTGACCATTTGCCTAAGAATTTCATGAATTCATTGTTTTTAATTACAGAGTAGTATTCCATTGTGTAAATATACCACATCTTCTGAATCCATTCCTCCATTGAGGGACGTCTGGGTTCTTTCCAGCTTCTGGCTATTATAAATATAGCTGCTATGAACATAGTGGAGGATGTGTCCTTATTGCATGCAGGGGAAGCCTCTGGGTATATGCCCGGGAGTGGTATAGCAGGATCCTCTGGGAGTGTCATGCCCAGTTTTCTGAGGAACCGCCAGACTGCTTTCCAGAGTGGTTGTACCAGCTTGCAATCCCACCAGCAGTGGAAGAGTGTCCCTCTTTCTCCACATCCTCGCCAACAACTGCTGTCTCCTGTGTTTTTGATCTTAGCCATTCTGACTGGTATCAGGTGGAATCTCAGGGTTGTTTTGATTTGCATTTCTCTAATGACTAAGGATGTTGAACATCTCTTTAGGTGCTTCTCAGCTATTAGATATTCTTCAGGTGAGAACTCTTTGTTTAGAGTGAGAATTCCCTGTTTAGCTCTTTACCCCATTTTTTAATAGGGTTATTTGGCTCTCTGGTGTCTAACTTCTTGAGTTCTTTGTATATATTGGATATTAGCCCTCTGTCGGATGTAGGGTTGGTAAAGATCTTTTCCCAGTTTGTTGGTTGCCGCTTTGTCCTTTTGACAGTGTCCTTTGCCTTACAGAAACTTTGTAATTTTATGAGGTCCCATTTGTCAATTCTTGATCTTAGAGCATAAGCTATTGGTGTTCTGTTCAAGAAATTTTCCCCTGTGCCCATATGTTCAAGGTTTTTCCCTAGTTTCCTTTCTATTAGTTTCAGTGTGTCTGGTTTTATGTGGATGTCATTGATGCACTTGGAATTGAGCTTAGTGCAAGGAGATAAGAATGGGTCAATTGCATTCTTCTGCATGTTGACCTCCAGTTAAACCAGCACCATTTGTTGAAAAGGCTATCTTTTTTCCACTGGATGGTTTTAGCTCCTTTGTCAAAGATCAAGTGACCATAGGAGTGTGAATTCATTTCTGGGTCTTCAATTCTGTTCCATTGATCTACATGCCTATTACTATACCAATACCATACAGTTTTTAGCACTATTACTCTGTAGGACAGCTTGAGGTCTGGGATACTGATTTCCCCAGAAGTTCTTTTGCTCTTGAGAATAGTTTTAGCTATCCTGGGTTTTCTGTTATTCCAGATGAATTTGAAAATTGCTCTTTCTAACTCTATGAAGAATTGAGTTGGGATTTTGATGGGGATTGCATTGAATCTGTATATTGTTTTTGGCAAGATGGTCATTTTTACTATATTAATCCTGCCAATCCATGAGCATGGCAGATTTTTCCATCTTCTGAAGTCTTCTTCAATTTCTTTCTTCAGAGACTTGAAGTTCTTGTCATACAGATTTTTCACTTGTTTGGTTAGAGTCACACCAAGGTATTTTATATTATTTGTGATGTACAGGGTTTCCCCAATATAACATCACTTGGGGCAAGGTACATCAGGGCTCTAAAGTCACTCAGGAGCAGGGCAGGCCCCAGAAATCGGTGCCAGGGTAATCCCGGTAATCCAGGGGGGTCAGAAATAGCCTTGCAGGCTCAAAGGAGGTCCAACCAACAGCCAGTGACAGCAGGACCAACTAATACCAGAGGTAACCAAATGGCAAAAGGCCAACGTAGGAACATTACTAACAGAAATCAAGGCAATATGGCACCATCCGAACCCAACTCTCCAACAGCAGCAAGTCTTGGATACCCCACCACACCTGAAAGGCAAGATCTGGATTTAAAATCACTTCTCATGTTGCTATTAGAGGATTTCAAGAAGGATGTAAATAAATCTCATAAAGAAATACAGGAGAACATGAATCAACGGGTAGAAGCCCTTACAAAGGAAACAAAAAAAGTTTCTTAAAGAAATGCAGGAGAATATGGGTCAACTGTTGGAGGCCCATAAAGAGGCAACACAAAAATCGCTTAAAGAAATGAATCACCGGGTAGATACCCTTACAAAGGAACCACAAAAATCGCTTAAAGAAATGCAGGAGAATATGGATCAACAGATGGAATCATATAAGGAGGAAACACAAAAATCGCTTAAAAAAATACAGGAGAACTTGGGTCAACAGGCAGAAATCCTGAAAGAGGAAATGCAAAAATATCTTAAAGAAATACAGGAAAGTACAGACAAGTGAAGGAATCCAGGATCTAAAAAGGAAGTAGAAACAACTAAGAAATCACAAAGGGAGACAACTTTGGAGATAGAAAACCTTGGGAAGAAATCAGGAGTCATAGATGCAAACATCAACAATAGAATACAAGAGATGGAAGAAAGAATCTCAGGTGCTGAAGATACCATAGAAGGCATCAACTTTTTTTTTTTTGCAAGTATGTTTATTTATCAGTTTTCCACTCTCCATGCTAATGATAGTAAGAGAAGTATTAAGCCTGATCATTTCCTGAAGTCTCTACCATAAGTTATTAACAAGGTGCAGACTATTACATAAGTATATTCCTGTAAAAGTTGGGAGCAGAGCAAAGAATATCATTTGCAGTTATAAGTAAGCCTGAAATTAAGATTGGTTCTAAATTTACACTGAAAAAAATGGTCTTTTGACCATTTCTTTTACATATCAATAATAAATTATTATGTAACAGACATACTTAATATTTTCTTTTTGAAATCCTAGTAGTGATTTTTCCTAAGTCAAAAAGTTCCACTGGTAGCTATGTTTCATGTCTTCAATATTTTATCATTTTATGATTATAAAAAATGACCTCTCTCATTCTGTTACTTCAAGTGATTTCCAAATTGATCTAAGGATTAGTTTAGAACTGTCCATTTATCAATTCTCAACCCAGGTCAGAGAATTTTTGCAGAGCTTGATAGTGATGTTTAAGATTTGTGTTTGTCCAGTGGATGGAGCTTGGAGACTCTTAGAGAAGAATAGGAGGAAGAGATAGAAACTCCACAGGAAGATCAACAGATTCAACTAACCTGGAACCTTGCGGCCTCTCAAAGTCTGAACCACCAAAGAACATACACTGGCTGGACCTAAGTCTTCCCTAGGAGAAGCACCTAGCCTTGCAGTGACTTGAAGTGCTAGTGTGGGGGGATTCCCAGGGGACCCCCCATCCACTCAGAGAAGAAGGAAATGAGGGGTGGGAAAAGGATTTTGTGTATGGATGACCAGTGGGGAAGGGGATAGTGAACAGAACATAAAGTGTATAAGTAAAAAAAAAAAATTAAATTTTAAAAAATGTTTTGGTTTGTCCATTGGTCAATAATTTTGTTAGGGCTGCAAGATATGCTAGGTAATGGTGCCACAAAGCTCATGGGAGTAACCAACCAACCTCAGATTTCACTAAGGACTTACTTCATGAGATAGATCGAACCATTAGGCAGCCAAGCTTGGGTAACAAAGAACTTAAAGCTAGACAGACCAAGGACCTTGAATCAAACAAACAATCAAAAAAGTAGCAATGAAATAAGAGAGCTCCTAATGGTATTGTGCTATACTCAATGCCTTATTCAGTCACCATCAGAGAACTTTCATTATGCAGTATATGGGAATAAATATAGAGACCCACAGCCAGGGATGAAATGAGTGAGAGACCTTGAAACACTCAGACTTTCATGGGATGTATCAATCAAATCCCTCCCCTCGAGGCTCAGGGAACTCTGCAGATAAAGTGGCAGAGTTTACAAAGCCAGAGAGGATGGAGGACAGACCCCCAAAAAACCAGGTACTCTAAACTAACATATCGATGTTCATATAAACTGATAGAGGCTGAGAAAATTTGCATGGGGTCTACAAGCATCAGTCTCTATTAAGTCCTCTGTATGTATATTATGGCTTCTAGCTCAGTGTTTTTATGGGATTCTTTATTGTGCTAACAAGTGTGTCCGATTCCTGTGCCACTTCTTGGACTCTTTTTCTTCTCTTGGTTTGTTGTGTCTAATTCCAAATGTGTTAGTTTTGTTTTGTCTTACTATATTTTATTATCATCCCTTAAAATCCTGTTTGCAGTCTAATGAGAGAGAGTGTATCCAGATGGTAGGGGATATGTTGTGGAAGTGGGAAGGGTACAGGGAGGTGAAACTGTAATTAGATATACCATGTAAGAAAAAAAATCCCTATTTTTAAAAAAAGAAAAAGATAAAAAAAATTAAAGTTATGTTTCTTGTTTTAAATTATCTGTATTTGTATTTGTGTTTTGTATGTGTACATGAGTGCTGGAGTCCAGGCTGTTGTAAGACCAATGACATAAGTCCTGTGCATTGAATTGTGTTTTCTGTAAGAACAGTATACATTGATAACTGCTGAATCATCTCTACAGTTCCTCCATACTTTTGATTCTTTATTGGTTTCTTTATATAAATATTAGTAGTAAGTTGTTATGAAATAAAATCTGTACTTTTGGTCTAATAATTCCTCTACCTTTTAAATGTACTTAGTTAAATCACACCTAGATCAAGCTTTTAATCAAATCAATAGACAAAACATTTGGGATAGTGTGGGATGAAAGGAGATATTTTTACCCGGAAAAGATGTTCAACATCAAGTTCAACTCTTTATTTCTGTACCATGATTCAGTTCCATGTAAGGTTTTCTTATTTGAATATAATAGTTCCTTGGTCATTACAAATGTTAATAAATACGTGTTTATCAAAGAGAAACCAACAAACTAACAAAGAAACAAAATTTGAGTTTCAGAGTCAAGGAGATAGGCCAGCAAGATTGGCATGTAAGGGTACCTGCTGCCAAACCTAAGGATCTGAGTTCTATCTCTAGAACCTACATGGCAGAGAGAATCAGCTTTCATTAAGTTGTCCACTGATTTCTACACAGGTGGTGTGGCACAAGGGCATATCCATACTAAATAATATGTGTATTCATGTGTGCATAATACAAACATACATACATACATGCATACATACACACACATACATACGTACATTCATATATGTGTAGAATGGGGCCATTCAATGTCTGTGAAGGAGAGACCTATGGGGTCAGAGCCAGGACTCCTTCAGGTAAACATAGAGTCAAAATGGATATTACTGTGGCCATATTTCAGGGCTCTCAAAATGCAGGGAACATCCACAGTGATCCAAATGTCATCAAAGGGCAAGAACTTCCAACATCCAGCCTAATTTAAAACAGCTATAATTGCAGAGTAGTGGAAAGCCTACCAGCCTCCCTTTGGTGACCTTTGTTCTGGGGATCGACTGCACTGAAGATAATGGTATCCAGGGACCCCTCAATATAACATCACTTGGGACACAGCCTGTTGGGCTTCCATCTGCACCCAAGAGCTGAGCAGCTCTGTGGAAGTCTGGGCATCAGCTCTGCTGTGGGACATCTGCCCTGCAGAGTGATCTGCACCTAGAGAATACAAAGTGCACTCCCCTATCTTTGCTCCTGTAACAGGGCAACTCGAACCTCCAGACACAGAGACAATCAAGCATAATATCACTTGGGTCTTAGCCAGCTTGTGTGCTCCCTGCTCCCAAGAGCCGGGCAGGTCTGCGGTAACCTACACGCCAGCTCTGCTGTGGGACATCTGCACTGCAGAGGGAATCTCCCTCCCCGCCCCTGGGAGAGTGCGCCCACAGAGGGCAGGAGCATACCAGCCTCCCTTTGGCGACCTCTGCTCTGGAAATCCACTACGCTGAGCCTTTGGATGTGCAGGGATTCCCCAATATAACATCACTTGGGGCAAGGCACATCAGGGCTCCAAAGTCACTCAAGAGCAGGGCAGGCCCCAGAAATCAGTGCCAGGGTAATCCCGGTAATCCAGGGGGGTCAGAAATAGCCTTGCAGGCTCAAAGGAGGTCCAACCAACAGCCAGTGACAGCAGGACCAACTAAAACCAGAGGTAATCAGATGGCAAAAGGCAAACATAGGAACATTACTAACAGAAATCAAAGTAATATAGCACCATCCGAACCCAACTCTCCAACAGCAGCAAATCCTGGATACCCCATCACACCCGAAAGACAAGATTTGGATTTAAAATCACTTCTCATGATGCTATTAAAGGATTTCAAAAAGGACACAAATAAATCTCATAAAGAATTACAGGAGATCATGAATCAACGGTTAGAAGCACTTACAAAGGAAACACAAAAATCGCTTAGAGAAATGCAGGAGAACATGGGTCAACAGATGGAGGCCCACAAGGAGGCAACACAAAAATCGCTTAAAGAAATGAATCAAAGGGTAGATGCCCTTTCAAAGGAATCGCAAAAATCACATAAAGAAATGCAGAAGAATATGGGTCAACAGATGGAGGCCCATAGGTAGGCAACACAAAAATCGCTTGAAGAAATAAATCAACGGGTAGATGCCCTTAAAGGAAACACGAGAATTGCTTAAAGAAATGCAGGAGACTATGGATCAACCGATGGAAGCCCATAAGGAGGAAATACAAAAATCGCTTAGAGAAATACAGGAGAACTTGGGTCAACAGGCAGAAATCCTGAAAGAGGAAATGCAAAAATACCTTAAAGAAATACAGGAAAATACAAACAAACAAGTGAAGGATCTGAGTAAATATATCAGGATCTAAAAAATGAAGTAGAAACAACTAAGAAATGACAGAGGGAGACAACTTTGGAGATAGAAAACCTTG
Organism: Tokudaia tokunoshimensis; assembly: GCA_036184795.1. NCBI lineage: Eukaryota > Metazoa > Chordata > Mammalia > Rodentia > Muridae > Tokudaia > Tokudaia tokunoshimensis. The sequence continues at coordinate 17,337,645 of BTHU01000002.1, forward strand.
GGAAGAAATCAGGAGTCATAGATGCAAACATCAACAATAGAATACAAGAGATGGAAGAAAGAATCTCAGGTGCTGAAGATACCAAAGAAAGCATCGACTCAACAGTCAAAGAAAATTCAAAATGCAAAAAACGTGTAACCCAAAACATCCAGGAAATCAAGGACACAATGAGGAGACCAAGCCTAAGTATTATAGGTATAGATGAGAGTGAAGATTTGCAACTTAAAGGGCCAGTAAACGTCTTCAACAAAATTATGTAGGAAAACTTCCCTAACCTAAAGAGAGAGATGCCGATGAACGTACAAGAAGCCTACAGAACTCCAAACAGACTGGACCAGAACAGAAATACCTCCTGTCACATAATAATCAAAACACCAAATGTACTAAACAAAGAAAGAATATCAAAAGCAGTAAGAGAAAAAGGCAAAGTAACATATAAAGTAAGACCTATCTGAATCACATCAGACTTCTCATCAGAGAGTATGAAAGCCAGAAGATCCAGGGCAGATCTCATGCAGACACTAAGAGAACACAAATGCCAGCCTAGATTACTATACCCATCAAAACTCTCAATCACCATAGATAGAGAGACCAAGATATTCCATGATAAAACCAAATTTTCACAATATCTTTCCACAAATCCAGCCCTGCAACGGATAATTGGTGGAAACTGCCAATACAGGGAGAGAAACAACACCCTGGAAAAAATGAGATAGTAACCTTCTTGAATCAAACCCAAAAGTAGATAACCACTCAAACATAAAGATAGCTTCAAGAATGGCAGATGGCAATAATCACTATGCCTTAATCTCTCTTAATATCAATGGTCTCAATTCCCCAATTAAAAGACAAAGACTAGCAGACTGGATACGTAAACAGGACCCAGCATTTTGCTGCATGCAGGAAACGCACCTCAGTGTCAAAGACAAACACTACCTCAGAGTAAAAGGCTGGAAAACAATTTTACAAGCAAATGGTCCCAGGAAACGAGCCAGAGTAGCCATCCTAATATCAGATAAAATTGACTTTCAACCTAAAGTCATCAAAAAAGACACAGAAGGATGCTACATACTGATCAAGGAAAAAATCCACCAAGAAGAACTCTCAATTCTGAATATCTATGCTCCAAATGAAAGGGCACCCTTATTTGTAAAAGAAACTTTACTAAAGCTCAAAGCACACATCGCACCACACACAATAATAGTGGGTGACTTCAACACCCTGCTCTATGAAATGGATCGTTCAGGAAAGCAGAAACTAAACAGGGACACAGTGAATCTAATTGAAGCCTTGGACCAAAAGGAACTAACAGACATATATAGAACATTTCATCCTAGAGCTAAAGAATACACCTTCTTCTCTGCACCTCATGGTACCTTCTCCAAAACTGACCATATAATTGGTCACATATCAGACCTCAACAGATATAAGAAGATAGAACTAATCCCATGCCTCCTATCAGATCACTATGGAATAAGGGCAGTCTTCAATGGCAAAAAAAACAACAGAAAGCCCACATACACATGGAGGCTGAACAATGCTCTACTCAATGATAACTTGGTCGAGGAGGAAATAAAGAAAGAAATCAAAGACTCTTTAAAATTTAATGAAAATGAAGGCACAACATACCCTAATTTATGGGGGCACAATGAAAGCAGCGCTAAGAGGAAAATTCATAGCCCTGAGCGCCACCAAAAAGAAACAGGAGACAGCATACACTAGCAGCTTAATGGCACACCTGAAAGCCCTGGAACAATAAGAAGCAAATACACCAAAGAGGAGTAGAAGGCAGGAAATCATCAAACTCAGGGCTGAAATCAATCAAGTAGAAACAAATAAAACCATACAAAGAATCAACAAAACGAGGAGTTGGTTCTTTGAAAAAATCAACAAGATAGATAAGCCCTTAGCCAGACTAACCAGAGGGCACAGAGACAGTATCCAAATTAACAAAATCAGAAACGAAAAGGGAGAGATAACAACAGAAACTGAGGAAATTCAAAATATCATCAGATCCTAATACAAAATCCAGTATTCAACACAACTAGAAAATCTGGAGGAAATGGAAAATTTCCTAGACAGATACCAAATACCAAAATTAAATCAGGATCAAATAGACCATCTAAACCATCCTATAACCCCTGAAGAAATAGAAGTGGACATTGGAAGTCTTCCAACCAAAAAAAGCACAGGTCCAGATGGTTTTAGTGCAGAATTCTATCAGACCTTCAAAGAAGACCTAACACTAATACTCTTCAAACTGTTCCACAAAATAGAAACAGAAGGAACACTACCCAACTCATTCTATGAAGCCACAATTACGCTAATAACATAATCACACAAAGATCCGACAAAGAAAGAGAATCTCAGGCCAATCTCTCTTTTGAATATCGATGCAAAAATACTCAATAAAATTCTTGCCAACTGAATCCAAGAACACATCAAAACGATTATTAACCACGATCAAGTAGGCTTCATCTCAGGGATGCAGGGATGGTTCAATATAAGGAAGTCTATCAATAAAATCCACTATATAAACAATCTCAAAGAAAAAAACCTCATGGTCATTTCATTAGATGCTGAGAAAGCATTTGACAAAATTCAGCATCCTTTCATGTTAAAGGTCTTGAAAAGATCAGGAATTCGAGGCCCATATCTAAACATAGTAAAAGCAATTTACAGCAAACCCGTAGCCAACATCAATCTAAACGGAGAGAAGCTTGAAGCAATCCCACTAAAATCAGGGACTAGACAAGGCTGCCCTCTCTCTCCATATCTTTTGAATATAGTACTTGAAGTTCTAGCTAGCGCAATTAGACAACACAAGGAGGTCAAAGGGATACAAATTGGAAAGGAAGAAGTCAAAGTATCACTATTTGCAGACGATATGATAGTATACTTAAGTGACCCAAACAACTTCACCAGAGAACTCCTACAGATGATGAACAACTTCAGCAAAGTGGCCGGATATAAAATTAACTCAATCAAGTCAGTAGCCTTCCTATACTCAAAGGATAAGCAGGCTGAGAAAGAAGAAAGAGAAATGATACCCTTCACGATAGCCACAAACAATATAAAGTATCTTGGTATGACTCTAACCAAACAAGTGAAAGATCTGTATGGCAAGATCTTCAAGTCTCTGAAGAAAGAAATTGAAGAAGTCCTCATAAGATGAAAAAATCTTCCACGCTCATGGATTTGCAGGATTAATGTAGTAAAAATGACCATCTTACCAAAGCAATATACAGATTCATTGCAATCCCCATCAAAATCCTGACTCAGTTCTTCATAGAGTTAGAAAGAGCATTTAAAAATTCATCTGGAATAACAGAAGCCCCAGGATAGCTGAAACTATTCTCAAGAGTAAAAGAACTTCTGGGGGAATCAATATCTCAGACCTCAAGCTGTACTACAGAGCAATAATGTTAAAAACTGCATGGTTTTGGTACAGTGACAGGGATATAGATCAATGGAACAGAATTGAAGACCGTTAATGAATCCACACTCCTATGGTCATTTGATCTTTGACAAAGGACTTAAAACCATCCAGTGGAAAAAAGATAGCCCTTTCAACAAATGGTGCTGGCTCAACTGGAGGTCAACAGGCAGAAGAGTGCAAATTAACCCATTCTTATCTCCTTGCACTAAGCTCAATTCCAAGTGGGTCAAGGACCTCCACAAAAAACCAGACACACTGAAACTAATAGAAAGGAAACTAGGGAAGAACCTTGAGCACATGGGCACAGGGGAGAATTTCCTGAACAGAACTCCAATAGCTTAAGCTCTAAGATCAAGAATAGAGAAATGGGACCTCATTAAATTACAAAGTTTTTGCAAGGCAAAAGGTACTGTCAAAAAAGACAAAGCGTCAGCCAACTAACTGGGAAATGATCTTTACCAACCCTACATTCAACAGAGGGCTAATATCCAATATATACAAAGAACTCAAGAAGTTAGACTCCAAAGAGGCAAGTAACCCTATTAAAAAATGGGGTACAGAGCTAAACAAAGAATTCTCACCTGAAGAATATCTAATGGCCGAGAAGCACCTAAAGAGATGTTCATCATCCTTAGTCATTAGGGAAATGCAAATCAAAACAGCCCTGAGATTCCATCTCACACCAGTCAGAATGGCTAAAATCAAAAACACAGGAGACAGCAGTTGTTGGCGAGGATGTGGAGAAAGAGGAACACTCCTCCACTGCTGGTGGGATTGCAAGCTGATACAACCACTCTGGAAAGCAGACTGGCAGTTCCTCAGAAACCTGGGCATGACACTCCCACAGGATCCGTTTATACCACTCCTGGGCATATACCCAGAAGCTTTACCTGCATGCAATAAGGACACATGCTCCACTATGCTCATAGCAGCCTTATTTATAATAGCCAGAAGCTGGAAAGAACCCAGATGTCCTTCAACAGAGTAATGCATTCAGAAGATGTGATATATTTACACAATGGAATACTACTCTGCAATTAAAAACAATGAACTCACGAAATTCCTAGGCATATTGTCAGAACTTGAAAATATCATCCTTAGTGAGGTAACCCAATCACAAAAGAACACACATGATATGCAGTCACTGATAAGGGGATATTAACCCAGAATCTCGGAATACCCTAGACAATTCGCATATCAATAGATTTCCAAGAAGACGGAAGGAGAGACCCCTGGTCCTGGAAAAACTGGATGTTGGGGAATACCAGGACAGAGAACTGAGAGAGGGTTGAATGGGATACAGGGGGAGGGAGGGTGGCTTATGGGACTTTCGGGGAGAGAGCAAATGGGAAACGTTAAATCATTTGGAATGTAAATGAAAAAATATAGAAAATAAAAATAAATAAATAAATAGTCATGAAAAAAATAAAAAATAAAACAGCTATAAAATGGCTGAAATTAACCAGCTAATGTCAAACTAGTGAATTTAGCTCCTCAGTGTCCATTGATGCTCTGCAACTGATAGCAGGATAACCTACAACAGAGTGGAGCCTGTTCTTTTAATCTCTATCCTTTGGTCAAGCAAATCAAAGGCATGAATCTCTTCCTGGAAACCTCTTTATTTTTGGTTAATATGGGAGCACCAGACTTGATATATCTAGCATAGAGTAAAGATCCAGAGGTGAGTAAGATGTCAGCTATCCTGTGTCACATATTAAAAGGAGATAGATGGGGAGCTAAGATGGAGTGTCTACAGCATGCTTCCTGAGTCAGAACTCATGGAGACCTTCATCATGAAAGATGCTCTAGCTTTAATCTATTTTCCTATTCCACTACTAGCTAGGCCTGCAGCTGAGCCAGACTGCACAGCGGGTGGCTTTAGGTTTTCCTGAGCCTCTACATGGGCCTTGCCTGATGAGTGAATTAATTGCCTCACTGGGACTTAACCACAACATTCCTTAAAACCAAAGGTAGGACCTTTGAATTCCTAGAAATTCTTTAAAGCACTCTGCCTTGAGAGTTATTTCTATTTTCTTTAGAATGTTTGAAATTGAGAGTGTGTTTAGTCCACTACAATGTAACTGTAGAGAAAAGGGAGAAATGTTTGCAATACTGTCCTCTCTCATTCTTGTAAAGTACTACTAAGGCATTTGGGATTGTAAAGCTAAAATTAAAAAACAATGAAACAAATGTCAAAAATGGGTTTTAAAAAATAATTTGGGTTTGACTTACTGTTTTAACAATATTATTTGGTGTGTAAAGAAACAGGAAATGGTCCTTTGGCTGGGTCTCTTCTGCTGGGGCAGACTCCTAGTTGATCTGCTCCCTTGAAGACAACAATATCCTGACCCATCCTAGAGGACCCACTGCACTCAGAGTGGTTGAGGATCCACCGCACTCAGAGCAGTTGAGGATTTTCTGCAGAGCAGTTGGACAACAGCTTGACTGTTCCATTGAAGATCCAACAGTCTGAAGGTCTCCCAGGAGATCCACTGCAGCCAGAGCAACAGATCAGCAGCTTCTCTGCCCCTGTGAAGAGAACCCAGTTGGAAGACCCCACAGGTAGTCTGCTATAGCCAAGGCTGCAGGCCTACCAGGAGACCTGAAGAAACCGAGACAAAAGAGGCAGTCTCCAGACAGTCACCTAGACCAACAAATACCAGGGAAATCCAGATGGCAAAAAGCAAGCACAAGATCATAAGCAACAGAAGCCAATATACAGGTTCATCATCAGAACCCAGTTCTCCCACCAAAGCAAGCCCTGAATATATCAACACACCTGAATATCAGGAAACTGTCCTAAAATCCTATCTTATGAATAGAGTCTTTTTAGTAGGATATCAACAACTCACTGAAAGTATTACAGGAAAACAGAGGTAAAATTGAATAAAGTGATCTAAGACCTAAAACTGGAAGTAGAAACACTAAAGAAAACACAAATGGAGGCAAACCTGGAAATGGAAAACCTAGGAAAGAGGTCAGGAATTACAGAGGTATATATCACCAACAGAATACAAGAGATAGAAGAGAAAATCACAGGTGTAGAAGATACTGTAGAAGAGACTGACACAACTGTCAAAAAAATTCAAAATATAAAAAACTCCTAACACAAAGCATTCAGGAAATTCAGGACACAATGTAAAAACCATATCTAAGAATAATCTGAATAGAGGAGAATGAAAACCCCTGCTTAAAGAACCTGAAAATGTCTTCAACAGAATCATAGAAGAAAACTTCCACAACCTAAAGAAACAGATGGCCAAAAAGGTACAAGAAGCCTATAGAACAACAAATAAATGGGACCAGAAAAGAAAATCCTCTGGTCATACAATAATCAAAACCCTAAATGTGAAAAACAAAGACAGAATATTAAAAACAGCAAGGGAAAACGGCCAAGTAACATACAATGATAGACCTATAGAATTACACCAGACTTCTCAACAGAGACTATGAAAGCCAGAAGAGCCTGGTCAGAGGTCATGCAGAGTCTAAGAGAACATAAATGCCAACCCAGGCTACTGTGCCCAGCAAAACTTTCAATCAACATAGATGGAGAAACCAAAATATTCCATGACAAAACCAAATTCAAACAGTATCTGTCTATCAATCCAGCCCTACAGAGGAACCTAGAAGGAAAACTCCAGCACAAGGAAGTTACCTGCACCACAGAAAGGACAAGATATTAAGCATCTCACAACAAAGAGAAAAGGAAAAAACCACAAACACAAAAAGTCACCTACAAAAGCAAACATGTCAGGAATAAACATCTCTCTTTAATATCCCTCAATATTAATGGACTCAACTCACCTATAAAAAGACATAATCTAACAGACTAGATACACAAGATCCAGCATTTTGATGCATATAAGAAACATACATCAATAACAAAGACAGACACTCTCTCAGAGTGAAAGGATAGAAAAATATCTTCCAAGCAAATAGATCCAGGAAACAATCAGGAGTTGCCATCTTAATATCCAATAAAATAAACTTTCCCCAAAAGTTATCAAGAGTGATGAAAAAGGACACTTCATATTCATCAAGGGGGAAAGTCCACCAAGATGAGCTCTCAATTCTGAACATCTATGTCCCAAATGGAAGAGCATACACATTCATAAAAGAAACACTACTAAAGCTCAAACTACATATTGAACCCTACACAATAATAGTGGGAGACCTCCACATTCCACTCTCACCAATAGACAGGTCATTGAAACAGAAACTAAACAGAGACAGCATGAAACTAAGAGAAGTTATGAACCAAATGGATTTAACAGATATCTATAGAACATTTCACCCTAAAGCAAAAGAATACACCTTCTTCTCAGTACCTCATGGTACCTTCTCCAAAATTAACCATATAGTTGGTCACAAAACAACCCCCAACCAACACAAGAGGATTGAAATTATACCATGCATCCTATCAAATCACCATGGTTTAAAGCTGGTCATCAATAACAGCAAAAACTACGGAAAGGCCACATACATGTAGAGACTGAGCAACTCTTTACTCAATGATAATTTGACCAGGGAAGAAATGAAGAAATTAAAGACTTCCTGGAATTTAATGAACATATTGATACATCATACCCAAACTTTTTGGACACAATACAACAGTACTAAGAAGAAAGTTCACAGCACTAAGTGCCCTGGTAAAGAAACTGGAGAGATATTATACTAACAACTTAACAGCACACCTAAGAGCTCTAGAATTAAAAGAAGCAAACTCACCCAGGAGGAGTAGAAGGCAGAAAATAGACAAACTCAGGGCTGAAATCAATCAAATAGAAACAGAAAACAATGCACAGAATCAATAAAACCAGAAGTTGGTTCTTTAAGAGAATCAACAAGATATACCTCTAGCCAAACTAGCTAAAGGGCTGAGAGACAGTATCCAAATTAACAAAAATCAGAAATGAAAAGAAGACATAACAACAGAAATGGAGGAAATTCAAAAATTCATCAGATTCTACTATAAAAGCCTATACTCAACAAAGCTGGAACATGTAGAAAATATAGATGATTTTCTAGACAGATGCCATATATCAAAGTTAAATCAAGAGCAGATAAACTATCTAAACAGGCCTATATCACACAAGGAAATAGAAGAAATCATTAAAAAAATCTCCCAACCAATAAAAGCCCAGGGCCAAATTGATTTAGTGCACAATTCTACTAGACCTTCAAAGAAGACCTGATACCAATTTTCCTCAAATATTCCATAAAATAGACATAGAAGGAAGACCACACAATTTGTTCCGTGAAGCCACAATTACTCTGATACCTAAACCACACAAGGACTCAACCAAATAAGAAAACTTTAGACCAATCTTGTTTATGAATATTGATGCAAAAATACTCAATAAAATTCTTGCAAGTTGAATCCAAGAACACATCAAAAGCATCATTCACCATGACCAAGTAGGCTTCATCCCAGGAATGCAAGGTTGGTTTAATATATGAAACTCTTTACTCAATGATAACGTGATCAGGGAAGAAATAAAGAAAGAAATTAAAGACTTCCTGGAACTTAATGAAAATCCAGTAATGTATTCCACTATATAAACAAACTCAAAGGGAAAAAAATCACATGATCATCTCCTTAGATGCAGAAAAAGCATTCGACAAAACATATCACACCTTCATGTTAAAAGTATTGGAGTGATCAGGAATTCAATGCCCATACCTAAACATAAAAAAAGCAATTTACTGTAAATCAATAGCCAATAACATATAAAATGGAAACGTACTTGAGGCAATCCCACTGAAATTGGGAACAAGACAAGGATGCCCACTCTTCCCATATGTATTCAATATCAAACTTGAAATGCTAGTTAGAACAATAAGACAACAAAAAGAGATCAAGGGGATACAAATTGGCAAAGAAGAAATAAAGGTATCACTATTTGTAGATGATATGATAGTATACATAAGCAACTCCAAAAATTAAACAAGAGAACTTTTCTGGCTGATAAACACCTTCAGAAAAGTGGCCTGATATAAAATTAGCTCATATAAATCAGTAGTCTTCATTTATCCAAATGATAAACAGGCTGAAAAAGAAATCAGAGAAACAACTCCCTTCACAATAACAAGAAATAATATGAAATATCTTGGAGTAACTCTAACCAAACAAGTGAAAGATCTATATGACAATAACTTCAAGTCTCTCAAAAAAGAAATCAAATATCTCAGAAAATGGAGAGCTCTCCCATGTTCATGGATTGGCAGAATTAACACAGTAAAAATGGCCATCCTATCAAAGGCAATCTATAGTTTTAATGCAGTCCCCATCAAAATCCCAACATAATTCTTCAAAGACATGGAAAGAGCAATTCTGAAATTCATCTGGAAAGGCAACAAACTCAGAATAGCAAAAACAATTCTTAACAAAAAAAGAATGGCTGAGGGAATCAATATGCCTGACCTCAAGCTTTACTACTGAACAATAATCACAAAACCTGCATGGTATTGGTACATAACCAGACTTGTTGTTCAATGGAATAGAATTGAAGACCCAGAAATAAAACTATACACTTATAAACACTTGATCTTTGAAAAAGAAGCTAAAAATATAGAATGGAAAAAAGAAATCATCTTCAATAAATGGTGCTGTTCTAACTGGCTGTCTGTATGTAGAAAAATGAAAATAGATCCATATTTGTTACCTTGCACGTAGTTCAAGTCCAAGTGGAACACAACATAAAACCAGATACACTGAATCTAATAGAAGAGAAAGTGGGAAAGAGCCTTGAACTTATTGGCACAGAGGGAAACTTGCAAATCAAAATGACCCTGAGATTCCACCTTACACCAAACAGAATGACTAAGATCAAAACTGCAGGTAACAACACATGTTGGAGAGGATGTAGAGAAAGAGAACCATCCTTCCGTTGCTGGTGGGATTGCAAACTGAAACAACCACTCTCGAAATCAATCTGTAGTTTCCTCAGAAAATTTGAAATAGATATACTTGATACCTTTCTCTACCACTCTTGGGAACATACCCAAAAGATGCCCCACCATGCCATGGGGGCACATGTTCCACTATGTTTATAGTGGCCTTATTTGTGATAGCCAGAAGCTGGAAACAACCTAGATATCCCACCACAGAAGAATGGATACAGAAAATGTGTTTCATTTACACAATGGAATACTACCTAGCTATTAAGAATGAGGACATCTTGAGTTTTGCAGACAAATGGATGGAACTAGAAAATATCATCCTGAGTAAGGTAACTCAGACCCAAAAGGACATTGTATGTACTCACTAATAAGTGGATTTTAACCAAAAAAAGTACAGAATACCCAAGATACATTCCACAGAGCTCAAAAAGGTCAACAAGCTGAAGATCCCAATTGAGGCTGCCACAGTTCACTGGGAGGGAGAAGAAACCAACCACAAGTGAGGAGGGAGGAAAAGACATCGGAAGGAAAGTGAATGGGGAGGGGCAGTTTGGGCGGGGGGAGAGGGGAACCTGATCTGGCATTGGGGGAGGGAAAAGGACTGAAACCCTGAGGGCTAGCAGAAAGAAGGGAAACAGGCAACCACAGAAGAAAAGAGTTTAGGGGGACCCTCCAAAATGTACCAGAGGTAAGAGACTCACAGGACTAAAAGAGGGTGGGGGGTGCCTTAGATGAAATGCCTGACATTAGGGAGAGGGAACTTATAGAGCATACCTCCAACAGGAAGACAGGGAATCAAATGAGGGAGGGGGGGCCTCCCACCGTCATAACTCTGACCCATAATTGTACTTGTCTGAAACAATTACAAGGATGGAAATGGAGAAGAGCCCAAGGAAAAGAAGGTCCAGCGACAGACCCAAAGTGGGATCAGCTCAAGGGGAGGTCCCAATGCCTGACACTATTGCTGAGGATATGGAGTGCTCACAAAAAGGGACCTAGCATGACAGCACTCTGGAAGACCCAACAAGCAGCTGAAAGAGTCAGATGCAGATATTTGCATCCAACCAATGGACAGAAGCAGCTGACCCCTGCTGTTGAATTAGGGAAGGATGAATGAAGCTGAGGGCAACACTGTAGGAGGACCAGCATTCTCAATTAATTTGGACCCCCAGGATTTCTCAAACACTGGACCACCAAACAGGCATCATACACCAACTGGTATGATGCCCCTAACACACATACAGTAGAGGACTGCTGAATTTGTGCTTATTCAGAGATGATGCACCTAACCCTCAAGAAACTGGAGGCCCCAGGGAGTTTAGAGGTCAGATGGGGTGGGGGGTGGGGACATCCACGTGGAGACAGGGGTAGGGGAGGGGATATGAATTGTAGAACAGTTGGTGGGTGGACAGGGTTTGATAGGGTGAGAAATAAAATATGTGTATAAAAATAATTAATAAAAAGGGAAAAAAGAAGCAGGAAATAAAAAATCTCAAGCTAGACATTATTATTATAATTGAACTTTCTTAAAGAGAAGTTTGAATATAAAACTTAGTAGGATTATTTGATAAAGGATAGGCTTATTCACAATATTCAAAGCTGCCAGCTTATATTAAAAGGCAGGGCAGTATAAAAGTTAATTTTACTTGTCAAGAATTTTTTCAGACCCTTACTTTTGTTCCTTTATGTATTTCTACATAATGATAGCTTTTTCTCTTTTTAGAGCTAGTAAACAAAATATGAAGTAACAGTAATTGACTTTGTTTATGCCTTTAGAAAAATCTTTGTGTTCTTTGACATTGAATGCTCACCAAGTTTTATGTCTACTTAAAACTGATTTAAGACAAAATCCAACAAAAGGAAAACAATATTTAAAACATTCTTTTAAAAAAATAGTGTAGAACCTCTCCTAAGGCTTATAACCTCTATTGAAGGGTCCATAGGCAGTTTACAAAGCCAGCTCTGAGTTCTGTCCTGTTGAGTGGACCTTAAATCCAAGCAAATAGAAGCTGATTACTCACTAATTCTGATATTATGGCTTCAGTAAGTACTCCATGATTGGCGAGTTATATAGGAGCTTGCAAAACTAATAGTTAAGTGAGATTGTTGATGCCTTTTCTCTCCTAACAGCCTACCTATAACCTGGGACATTATACAAGCTGGCCATCATGGCAGATTTTCTAATTCAGTGAACCTATTTGATTTCTTCAAGTCCTGTGATCAAAACATATGGTATCTTCATCAATACATTCTTGTCTTCATGTTCTGGTAGGCAACCAACTGCAAGCACAAAAGCCTGCACTGTTTTCAGGATTTCTTGGATCAACTTCTCAAAGTTGGGAATCCCATGCCTGAAATTTGCCTTATCAATTGATAGCCTGTGGTTGCTATAATAACAGATTGCTTTCCAAATATTTATCTTTATCATAGATCAGTTAATTTCTTATCCTTCATCAAATAAACTTCTTTTTGTAGCAAACATGAAGAACCACAAATGGTAAAAGTGATTGTGGAGCACTAATCCTCAATGGGACATCTGTCACATACCAATGCTCAGATATGTCATGGAAAAGAAAGTGGAAAGATTGTTAAGAGCCAGAGGTTAGGGAGGATTGTTTTGAAATAGTGTCTACCTGGACAGGTATTTTTGAACTATCAAGAGCTTGGTTACCCAAACAAGATGAGTCTAATATGTATTTCAGCATGGATGTGTTATACTAGAAGTCCCTAGTACCTAGTCCTCTTTGAGAAGCTGCTGCCAGTTTCTCAAAGTTAGGACTCAGTCTCAAGTTATGACTGCTGGGGAAAGAAAGACTCCTGATAATATTTACTGCTACAGTAGACAGTTCTATGCCCACATGAATTAGGGCAACATTAATTTAATTTAGTAGTTTTGATACTCTCTCTCTCTCTCTCTCTCTCTCTCTCTCTCTCTCTCTCTCTCTCACACACACACACACACACACACACACACACTTTAAAATGGTGATCTGAATTTTGAAGATAGTCATAAGCGGAGAAACTTTGTAGAGTAGGGGTTGAAGAACATAAAATTGCATCATATTTTAAAAATTCGAAAATAACAACAGGAAATAAAAGAATGATACAAATAATATTCAGAAAATATTATCATATTGAACATACCCACATAACATCCCTAAATTCATTCACTCATTGAAGACAACTGAAGAGATGTAGCTTCCTTTTGCTGAGTCCAAATATAGCAACATTAAATTTTACAATTGTGAAAGGGCTTTGAGGTTTACCAAAAGAGTTTCCATACAAAGAGGGAATCGCATTGCAGAGATGAAATGAATACCAGATTTAGGTGATGTCAACTTGATGTTTAGGATTTAATCACTGATATTTTTCTCCTCAAAATAATTACTTTTGATTCCTCTGATCTTCATGAATATGACAACTTTTCTTAGACCAGTCACATATGTTGAAATAAGCTTCTACTACTGAAATAACATAATTTCTAGGCATTTTGTTTTGCTAATGTATGGGTATCTATTTTACAGGTAAAATATTTCCTGTTTTATATACATGAAATTCAGAGGGCAAATAGACAGGTTACCTGTTTATATTGGATCATACTCTCCAGTAGTACAAAGCAATGCAGACTAGCTGAAGGTGATACTCCAAGGAGTGATCTTGCCAATTATTCATTACTTCACTGGTGAGAACTGAGACCAAGATAGAGAAATAGTTGGTCATACCTTGGCAGCCCAAAGTTGAGGGAAGGCAAAGGGATAAAATTTACTACACTTTCTACAATTCTTGTATTTATGATCACAATTGATACTTCTTGATTTAAAGAAATAATGTAGTTGGGACTGCCAGGCTCTGAGACAGATAGGCATAATATCACTTGGGTCTCGGGGGGCTTGTGTGTACGCGGCTCCCAAGTGCTGGGCAGATCTGCAGTAACCAGCGCGCCAGCTCTGCTGTGGAACTTCTGCCTGGCAGAAGGACCCCGCACTGGGCGGAGCCTACCAACTTCCCTTCCGCAACCTCTGTTCTGATAGACTGCACTGAAGAGACAGGTACCCAAGTTCACCCCAATATAACATCACTTGGAACACGGCCTGTTGGGGCTTCCGCCTGCTCCCAAGAATGGGACAGTGCTGTTGTCATCTGGGTGACAGATCTGCTGTAGGCCTCTGCAGGGTGACCAGTGCCACGGAGAGAGTGCAGAGTGCACTCCGCCATCTTTGTCCAGTGGCCAGGAAGTTGGGACTGCCAGGCTCTGAGACAGACAGGCATAATATCGCTTGGGTCTCGGGCAACTTGTGTGTACGTGGCTCCCAAGAGCTGGGCAGATTTGCAGTAATTAGAGCGCCAGCACTGCTGTGGGACTTCTGCCTGGAAGAGGGACGCCCCCTCCCCCCCCACTCTAGGAGAGATCACACACCCCTGCACAGGGCAGGAGCCTACCAGCCTCCCTTTGGCGACCTCTGCTCCAGGAAGCCACTACGCTGAGCCTTTGGATGTGCAAGGACTCCCCAATACAACATCACTTGGGGCAAGGCACATCAGGGCTCCAAAGTCACTCAGGAGCAGGGCAGGCCCCAGAAATCTGTGCCAGGGGAATCCTGGTAAACCGGGGGGGGGGGGGGGCGGCAGAAATAGATTTGCAGGCTCACAGGAAGTCCAACCAGCAGCCAGTGACAGCAGGACCAACTAACATCAGAGGTAACCAGATGGCAAAAGGCAAATGTAGGAACGTTACTAACAGAAATCAAAGTAATATGTCACCATCCGAACCCAACTCTCCAACAGCAGCAATTCCTGGATACCCCACCACACCCGAAAGACAAGATCTGGATTTAAAATCACTTCTCATGATGCTATTAGAAGATCACAAGAAGGACACAAATAAATCTCATAAAGAATTACAGGAGACCATGAATCAACGGTTAGAAGCCCTTACAAAGGAAACACAAAAATCACTTAGAGAAATGCAGGCGAACATAGATCAAAAGATGGAGGCGCGCAAGGAGACAACACAAAAATCGCTTAACGAGATGAATCAACAGGTAGATGCACTCACAAAGGAATCACAAAAATTGCATAAAGAAATGCAGAAGAATATGGGTCAACAGATGGATGCCCATAAGGAGGCAACACAAAAAATTGCTTAAAGAAATTAATCAACAGTTAGATGTCCTTACAAAGGAAACACGAGAACTGCTTAAAGAAATGCAGGAGATGATGGATCAACAGATGGATTCCCTTGAGGAGGAAACACAAAAATCGCTCAGAGAAATGCAGGAGAACTTGGGTCAACAGGCAGAAATCCTGAAAGAGGTGACGCAAAAATACCTTAAAGAAATACAGGAAAATACAAACAAACAAGTGAAGGATCTCAGCAAATCCATCCAGGAACTAAAAAAGGAAGTAGAAACAACTAAGAAATCACAAAGGGAGACAACTTTGGAGATAGAAAACCTTGGGAAGAAATCAGGAGTCATAGATGCAAACATCAACAATAGAATACAAGAGATGGAAGAAAGAATCTCAGGTGCTGAAGATTTCATAGAAAGCATCGACTCAACAGTCAAAGAAAATGCAAAATGCAAAAAACATGCAACCCAAAATATCCAGGAAATCCAGGACACAATGAGAAAACCAAACCTAAGGATTATAGGTATAGATGAGAGTGAAGATTTGCAACTTAAAGGGCCAGTAAACATCTTCAACAAAATTATGTAGGAAAACTTCCCTAACCTAAAGAGAGAGATGCCGATGAACGTACAAGAAGCCTACAGAACTCCAAACAGACTGGACCAGAACAGAAATACCTCCCGTCACATAATAATCAAAACACCAAATGTTCTAAACAAAGAAAGAATATTAAAAGCAGTAAGAGAAAAAGGCCAAGTAACATACAAAGGAAGACCTATCCGAATCACATGAGACTTTTCACCAGAGTCTATGAAAGCCAGAAGATCCTGGGCAGATCTCATGCAGACACTAAGAGAGCACAAATGCCAGCCTAGACTACTATACCCAGCAAAACTCTCAATCACCATAGATGGAGAGACCAAGATATTCCATGATAAAACCAAATTTTCACAATATCTTTCCACAAATCCAGCCCTGCAACGGATAATTGGTGGAAACTGCCAATACAGGGAGAGAAACAACACCCTGGAAAAAATGAGATAGTAACCTTCTTGAATCAAACCCAAAAGTAGATAACCACTCAAACATAAAGATAGCTTCAAGAATGGCAGATGGCAATAATCACTATGCCTTAATCTCTCTTAATATCAATGGTCTCAATTCCCCAATTAAAAGACATAGACTAGCAGACTGGATACGTAAACAGGACCCAGCATTTTGCTGCATGCAGGAAACGCACCTCAGTGTCAAAGACAAACACTACCTCAGAGTAAAAGGCTGGAAAACAATTTTACAAGCAAATGGCCCCAAGAAACGAGGTGGAGTAGCCATCCTAATATCAGATAAAATTGACTTTCAACCTAAAGTCATCAAAAAAGACACAGAAGGACACTACATACTGATCAAGGGAAAAATCCACCATCAAGAACTCTCAATTCTGAATATCTATGCTCCAAATGCAAGGGCACCCTCATTCGTAAAAGAAACTTTACTAAAGCTCAAAGCACACATCGCACTACACACAATAATAGTGGGTGACTTCAACACCCTGTTCTCTGAAATGGATCGTTCAGGAAAGCAGAAACTAAACAGGGACACAGTGAATCTAATTGAAGCCTTGGACCAAATGGAACTAACAGATATATAGAGAACATTTCATCCTAGAGCTAAAGAATACACCTTCTTCTCTGCACCTCATGGTACCTTCTCCAAAATTGACCATATAATTGGTCACAAATCAGACCTCAACAGATATAAGAAGATAGACCTAATCCCATGACTCCTATCAGATCACTATGGAATAAGGGTGGTCTTCAATGGCAAAAAAACAAAAGAAAACCCACGTACCATGGAGGCTGAACAATGCTCTACTCAATGATAACTTGGTCAAGGTGGAAATAAAGAAAGAAATCAAAGACTTTTTGAAAGTTAATGAAAATGAAGGCACAACATACCCTAATTTATGGGACAAAATGAAAGCAGTGCTAAGAGGAAAATTCATAGCCCTGAGTGCCACCAAAAAGAAACGGGAGACAGCATGCACTAATAGCTTAATGGCACACCTGAAAGCCCTGGAACAAAAAGAAGCAAGTACACCAAAGAGGAGTAGAAGGCAGGAAATCATCAAATTCAGAGCTGAAATCAATCAATTAGAAACAAAGAAAACCATACAAAGAATCAACAAAACGAGGAATTGGTTCTATGAGAAAATCAACAAGATAGATAAGCCCTTAGCCAGACTAACCAGAGGGCACAGAGATAGAATCCAAATTAATAAAATCAGAAACGAAAAGGGAGAGATAACAGAAACGGAGGAAATTCAAAAAATCATCAGATCCTACTACAAAAACCTGTATTCAACACAACTAGAAAATCTTGAGGAAATGGACAATTTCCTTAACAGTTACCAAATACCAAAATTAAATCAGGATCAAATAGACCATCTAAACTGTCCTATAACCCCTGAAGAAATAGAAGTGGTCATTGGAAGTCTTCCAACCAAAAAAAGCACAGGTCCAGATGGTTTTACTGCAGAATTCTATCAGACCTTCAAAGAATACCTAACACCAATACTCTTCAAACTGTTCCACAAAATAGAAACAGAAGGAACACTACCCAACTCATTCTATGACGCCACAATTACACTAATACCAAAAGCACACAAAGATCCGACAAAGAAAGAGAATCTCAGGCCAATCTCTCTTATGAATATCGATGCAAAAATACTCAATAAAATTCTTGCCAACTGAATCCAAGAACACATCAAAACGATCATTCACTATGATCAAGTAGGCTTCATCCCAGGGATGCAGGGATGGTTCAATATAAGGAAATCCATCAATGTAATCCACTATATAAACAATCTCAAAGAAAAAAACCACATGGTCATCTCATTAGATGCTGAGAAAGCATTTGACAAAATTCAGCATCCTTTCATGCTAAAGGTCTTGGAAAGAACAGGAATTCAAGGCCCATATCTAAATATAGTAAAAGCAATTTACAGCAAACCGGTAGCCAGCATCAATCTAAATGGAGAGAAACTTGAAGCAATCCCACTAAAATCAGGGACTAGACAAGGCTGCCCTTTCTCTCCATATCTTTTCAATTTAGTACTTGAAGTTCTAGCTAGAGCAATTAGACAACAAAAAGAGGTCAAAGGGATACAAATTGGAAAGGAAGAAGTTAAACTATCACTATTTGCAGACGATATGATCATATACTAAGCGACCCAAAGAACTCCACCAGAGAACTCCTACAGCTGATAAAGGACTTCAGCAAAGTGGCCGGATATAAAATCAACTCAAGCAAGTCAGTAGCCTTCCTATACTCAAAGGAAAAGCATGCTGAGAAAGAAGTAAGAGAAATGATACCCTTCACGATAGCCAAAAACCATATAAAGTATCTTGGCGTGACTTTAACCAAACAAGTGAATGATCTGTATGGCGAGAACTTCAAGTCTCTGAAGAAAGAAATTGAAGAAGACCTCAGAAGATGGAAAAATCTGCCATGCTCATGGATTGGCAGGATTAATATAGTAAACATGACCATCTTACCAAAAGTAATATACAGATTCAATGCAATCCCCATCAAAATCCCAACTCAATTCTTCATAGAGTTAGAAAGAGCAATTCAAAAATTCATCTGGAATAACAGAAAACCCAGAATAGCTAAAACTATTCTCAAGAGTAAAAGAACCTCTGGGGGAATCAGTATACCGGACCTCAAGTTATATACAGAGCAATAGTGTTAAAAACCGCATGGTATTGGTACAGTGACAGGCATGTAGATCAATGGATCAGAATTGAAGACCCAGAAATGAATCCACACTCCTATGGTCACTTGATCTTTGACAAAGGAGCTAAAACCATCCAGTGGAAAAAGATAGCCTTTTCAACAAATGGTGCTGGCTCAACTGGAGGTCAACATGCAGAAGAATGCAAATTGACCCATTCTTATCTCCTTGCACTAAGCTCAATTCCAAGTGGAGCAAGGATCTCCACATAAAACCAGATACACTGAAACTAGTAGAAAGGAAACTAGGAAGAACCTTGAACATATGGGCACAGGGGAGAATTTCCTGAAGAGAACTCCAATAGCTTTTGCTCTAAGATCAAGAATAGACAAATGGGACCTCATTAAATTACAAAGATTTTGCAAGGCAAAAGACACTGTCAAAAATACAAAGCGGCAACCAACTAACTGGGAAATGATCTTTACCAATCTTACATCTGACAGAGGGCTAATATCCAATATATACAAAGAACTCAAGAAGTTAAACTCCAGAGAGGCAAGTAACCCTATTAAAAAATGGGGTACAGAGCTAAACAAAGAGTTCTCACCTGAAGAATATCTAATGGCTGAGAAGCACCTAAAGAGATGTTCATCATCCTTAGTCATTAGGGAAATGCAAATCAAAACAACCCTGAGATTCCATCTCACACCAGTCAGAATGGCTAAGATCAAAAACACAGGAGACAGCAGTTGTTGGCGAGGATGTGGAGAAAGAGGAACACTCCTCCACTGCTGGTGGAATTGCAAGCTGGTACAACTACTCTGGAAAGCAGTTTGGCGGTTCCTCAGAAAACTGGGCATGACACTCCCGGAGGATCCTGCTATACCACTCCTGGGCATATACTCAGAGGCTTTACCTGCATGCAATAAGGACACATGCTCTACTATGTTCATAGCAGCCTTATTTATAATAGCCAGAAGCTGGAAAAAACCCAGATATCCCTCAATGTAGGAATGGATTCAGAAGATGTGGTATATCTACACAATGGAATACTACTCTGCTATTAAAAACAATGAATTCACGTAATTCCTAGGCAAATGGTCAGAACTTGAAAATATCTTCCTTAGTGATGTAACCCAATCACAAAAGAACACACATGGTATGCAGTCACTGATAAGGGGATATTAACTCCGAATTTCGGAATACCCTAGACACAATTCGCATATCAATACATTTCTAAGAAGATGGAAGGAGAGACCTCTGGTCCTGGAAAGACTGGATGTAGGGGAACGCCAGGACAGAGAAGTGAGAGGGGGTTGAATGGAGAAAAGAGGGAGGGAAGGGGGCTTATGGGACTTTTGGGGAGGGAGGAAACGGGAAAGGGGAAATGATTTGGAATGTAAATAAAAAAAAATTTAGAAAATAAAAAAAATAAAGAAACCATTAACAACCAGTCAAAAAAAAGAAAAAAAGAAAAAGAAATAATGTTTGTCCTTCCTGTCTGAGTTGATGGCCTGAGCAGACCTTGGGTGCTAGCTCTGCTCCCAATCCCACAATACCCAGAAGAACCTGGACTCCTAGGTGCTCTAACATACCTAGGATCATAGGTGAGGAGGGCTCATGATCCTCCCCAAACACGGAGTAATTGGGGACCCCAGAGATCCAGGGACACAGGAACCCCCACCCAGTCAGTGGCACAGGTTCCCGCTGCTCTGAGCGAGTGCCCTCAGCTGACATTGGGCACTAGCTCTGCACCCAATCCCACAACACACAGAAGAAGCTCAACTCTCAGGTACTCTGATATGCCCAGAATCACATGATCATAGGATCAGAGGATCTCAGGAGATTGGTAATTCCAGAATTTCAGGATCCTAGAGGCAGTTTGACTCCCAGGAGCTCTTACATCCTGTATCTCAGGATCACAGGATCACAGAGACAGCTGGACTCTGAGGAGTTCTGACACAACCAAGATAACAGAAATGACAGGCTCCAGTCAGAGATAGTAAGTGCGTGTAGTACTACAGATAACCAGATGGCAAGAGGCAAGCACAAGAATATAAACAACAGAAACCAAGGTTACTTTGCATCATCAGAACCCAGTTCTTCCACCATAGCAAGTCCTAGATATACCATCACATCAGAAACGCAAGATTCAGATTTAAAATTAGTTCTCATGATGATGATACAGGACTTTAAGAAGGACATAAATAAATTCCTTAAAGAAATACAAGAGAACACAGGTAAACATGTAGAAGCACTTAAAGAGGAAACACAAAAATCCCTTAAAGAATTCCAAGAAAACACAACCAATCAGGTGAAGGAATTGAACAATACCATCCAGGAACTAAAAATTGAGGTAGAAACAATAAAGAAATCACAAAGGGAGACTACCCTGCTCATAGAAAATCTAGGAAAGAGATCAGGAGTCATAGACACAAACATCACCAACAGAATACAAGAGATAGAAGAGAGAATCTCAGGTGCAGAGGATACAATAGAAAACATTGACAAAACAGTCAAAGAAATTACAAAATGCAAAAAGCTTGTAACCCAAAACATCCAGGTAATCCAGGACAAAATGAGAAAACCAAACCTAAGGATGATAGGTATAGAAGAGAGCAAAGATACCTAACCTAAAGGGCCAGTAAATATCATCCAGAAAATTATCAAAGAAAACTTCTCTAACCTTAAGAAAGAGATGATCATGAAAATACAAGAAGCATACAAAACTCCAAATAGACTGGCCCAGAAAAGAAATTCTTCCTGTCACATAATAATCAAAACACCAAATGCACAAAACAAAGAAAGAGCATTAAAAGCAGTAAGGGAAAAACGTCAAGTAACATATAAATGCAGACCTATCAGAATTACATCAGACTTTTCACCAGAGAATATAAAAGACAGAAGATTCTGGAAAGATGTCATATAGACCCTAAGAAAATGCAAATGACAGTCAAGACTACTATACTCAGCAAAACTCTCAATTACCATAGATGGAGAAACAGGATATTCCAAGACAAAATCAAATTTACATAGTATCTTTGCACAAATCCAGCCCTACAAAGGATAATATATGGAAACTGCCAAATCAAGGAAGAAAACTACACCCTAAAAAAAGCAAGAAAGTAATCTTCTTCCAAAAAAAACAAAAGAAGGTAGCCACACAAACAAAATTCCACCTCAAACAACAGCAACAACAACAACAAAACAGGAAGCAATAATCACTATTCCTTAATATCTCTTAATATCAATGGACTCGATTCCCCAATAAAAAGACATAGACTAATCAACTGGATACATAAACAGGACCCAGCATTTTGCTGTATACAGGAAACGTACCTTCCTGACAGATACTCTCTCAGAGTTAAAGGTTGGAAAATACTTTTTCAATCAAATGGTCCCAAGAAAAAAGCTGGAGTAGCCATTCTATTATCAAATAAAGTTGACTTTAAATTTAAAATTATCAAAAAGGATAAGAAAGGACACTTCATATTCATTGAAGGAAAAATCTACCAAGATGAACTTTCAATTCTGAACATATATGCTCCAAAGGCAAGGGCACCCACATTCATCTAAGAAAGCTTTACTAAAGCTCAAAGAATACATTGTACCTCACACAATGATAGTGGGAATCTTCTATATTGTACTCTCAGTGATGGACAGATCATGGAAACAGAAACTAAGCAAAGACTCAGTAAAACTAACAGAAGTTGTGAACCAAATGGATTTAACAGATATCTATAGGACATTTCATCCTAAAACAAAAGAATATACCTTCTTCTCAGCACCTCATTGTACCTTCTCCAAAAATGACCATATAGCTGGTCACAAAACAGGCCTCAACATATACAAGAAGACTGAAATAATCTGGTACATCCTATCAGATTACTAGGAACTGGACTTCAATAAAAACAAAAACAATGGAAAGCCCACATACATGAGGAAACTGAACAATGCTCTACTCAACGATGACTTGGTCAAGGAAGAAATAAAAAAAATAGTGACTTTTTAGAATTTAATGAAAATGAAGACACATAATACCAAAATTTATGAAAGCAGTACTAAGAGGAAAACCCATAATTCTAAGTGCCTCCAGAAAGAAACTGGAGAGAGCATACACTAGCAGCTTGACAGCACACCTTAAATCTCTATAACAAAAAGAAGCAAAAACACCCAAGAGGAGGAGACAGCAGGAAATAATAAAACTCAGGGCTGAAATCAGCCAAGTAGAAATAAAAAGAACCAGAAAATCAACAAGGTAGATAAACTTTGAACCAGACTAAACAGAGGGGTAAACAGACAGTACCTAAATTAATAAAATTAGAACTGAAAAGGGAGACATAACAACAGAAACTGAGGAAATCCAAAAAAAATCATCAGATCCTACTACAAAAGCCTACACTCAAAATAACTGGAAAATCTGGAGGAAATGGCCAATTTTCTAGACAGATACCAGGTACCAAATTTAAATCAGGATCAGATAAACCATCTAAACAGTACCAAAACCCCATAATAGAAGAGGTCATTAAAAGTCTCCTAAACAAAAAATAAGCCCAGGACTAGACGTTTTTAGTGCAGAATTCTACCAGATCTTCAAAGAAGCCCTAATACCAATTCTCTTCAAACTATTCCACAAAATAGAAAAGGAAGGAAAACTCCCAAATTTGTTCTATTAAGCCACAATTACACTTATATCTATAAAACACACAAAGACCCAACAATAAAGAGAACTTCAGAACAATTTCCCTTTTGAATATCTATGCAAAAATAATAAAATTCTTGCAAACCAAATCCAAGAACACATCAAAACAATTATCCTTCATAATCAAGTAGGTTTTATCCCAGGAATGCAGGTATGGTTCAATATAAGAAAATAATCCACTATATAATCAAATAATCCACTATATAAACAAACTCAAAGAAAAAACCACAAGATCATCTCCTTAGATGCTGAGAAAGCATTTGACAAAATTTAACACCCCTTCATGTTAAAACTCTTGGAAAGAACAGGAATTCAAAGCCCATACCTGAACATACTAAAAGCAATATACATCAAACCAGTAGCCAACATAAAACTAAATGGAGAGAAACTTGAAGCAATCCCTTTAAAATCAAGGACTAGACAAAGTTGCCCACTCTCTCCTTACCTATTCAATATAGTACTCAAAGTCCTAGCCAGATCAATTAGACAACAAAAGGAGGTCAAAGGGATACAATTTAGAAAGGAAGAAGTCAAAATATCACTATTTGCAGATGATATGATAGTATACATAATTGACCCCAAAAATTCCACCAGTGAACTCCCAAACCTGAAAAACAGCTTCAGTAAATTAGCAGGATATACAATTAACTCAAACAAATCAGTAGCCTTCCTCTACTCACTGGATAAAGAGGCTGAGAAAGAAATTTTGGAAATGACACTCTTCACAATAGTCACAAATAATATTAAATAACTTAGTGTGACTCTAACCAAACAAATGAGAGCTCTGTATGACAAGTGCTTCAAATATCTGATGAAAAGAATTGACGATCTCAGAAGATGGAAAGATCTCCCATGCTCATTGATTGGCAAGATTAGTATAGTAAAAGTGGCCATCTTGGTGAAAGCAATCTACAGATTCAATGCAATCCCCATCAAAATTCCAATTCAATTCTTCATAGATTCAGAACGAGCAATTTGCAAACTCACTTGGAATAAAAAAAACCCCAGGATAGCAAAAACTATTCTCAACAATAAAAGGGATGAGGGAAATCACCATCCCTGACATCAAGCTATATTACAGAGCAATAGTGATACAAACTATGTGGTATAGGTACAGAGACAGGCTGGAAGATCAATGGAATAGAATTGAAGACCCAGAAATGAACCTACTCACTTATGTTCACTGGATCTTTCCCAAATAATCTAAAACCATCCAGTGGAAAAGACGAAATTTTAAACAAATGGTGCTGGTTCAATTGGTGGTCAACATATAGAACAATGCAAATCTATTTTTTCTTATCTCCTTGTGCAAATCTCAAGTCCAAGTGGATCAAGGACCTCCACATAAAACCAGATACACTGAAACTAATAGAAGAGAAAGTGGGGATGAACCTCAAATACATGGGCACAGGGGAAACTTTCCTGAACAGAACAATAGCTTATGCTCTAAGACCCAGAATTGACGAATGGGACTTCATAGTTTCTGTAAGGCAAAGGATACCATCAATAGGACAAAAGTGCATCCATAATATTGGGAAAAGATCTTTACCACCCTACATCTGATAGAGGGCTAATATCCAATATTTTCAATGAATGCAAGTAATTACAATCCAGATAATCAAATAATCCTAATAAAAATGGGGTACAGAGCTAAACAAGGAATTCTCAATCAAGGGAACTAGAATGGTTGAGAAGCACCTAAAAAAATGTTCAACATCCTTAGTCATCAGGGAAATGCAACCAACTCTAAGAATCAAACAACCCTGAGATTCTACCTCACACTAGTCAGAATGACTAGGATAAAAAACTCAGGTGACAGCAGATGGTGGTAAGGATGTGGAGAAAGAAGAACACTCCTCCAATGTTGGTGTAATTGCAAGCTGGTACCACTCTGGATTTCAGTCCAGTGGTTCCTCAAAAAAGTGAACATAGTATTACCTGAGGACTCAGCTATACCACTCCTGGGCATATACCCAAAAGATTCTCCAACATATTACAAATAGACATGCTCCACTATGTTCATAGCAGCCTATTTATAATAGCCAGAAGCTGCAAAGTACCCTGATGTCCTTCAACAGAGGAATGGTCACAGAAAATGCAGTACATTTACACAATGGAGTACTACTCAGCTATTAAAAACAATGATTTCATCAAATTCTTAGATAAATGGATGGAACTAGAAAATATTATCCTGAGCAAGGTAACCCAATCACAAAGGAACACACAGGGTATACATTCAATGATAAGCGAATATTGCCCCTAAAGTTCGGAATAACCAAGATACAAATTCACAGACCAAATGAAGCTCAAGAAGAAGGAAGAGCAAAGTGTGGGTGCTTTGGTACTTCTTAGAAAGAGTAAAAAAAATACTCATGGGAGCAAGTAAGGCAACAAAGTGTGGAGCAGAGACTGAAGGAAAGGCCATCCAGAGATTGTCCAACCTGGTGATCCCATTTACAGTCACCAAAGGCAGACACTATTGAGGATGCCAAGAAGTGCATGCTGACAGGAACCTGAAATAGCTGTCTCCTGAGAGGCTCTGTGAGAGCCTGACCTATATAAAAGGTATGTTCGCAGCCAATCATTGAACGGATCACAGGGTCCCCAATGGAGGAGTTAGAGAAAAGACTAAAGGATCTGAAGGGGTTTGCAACCCTATAGGTAGAACAACAATATCAATCAACCACAGCTCCCAGTGTCTAAACCACCAACCAAGGTATACACATGGAGGGACCCATAACTACAGCCGCATATGTAACAGAGAATGGCCTTGTTGGGCATCAATGGGAGAAGAGGCCCTTGGTTCCATCGAGGCTTGATTCCCCAGTGTAGGGGAATGTTTTTATGGAGAAGCAGGAGTGGGTTGGTGGGTTTGGGCACACTTATAGAAGCAGGAGGAGGGGGGATGGGATATGGAGTTGGGGGGGTGGAATCAGGAAAGGGGATAACATTTGAAATGTAAATAAATAAAATATCCAATACAAATAAAGAACCAATTTTCTTAATAAGGACAGCTTAACCATTACCCATGCAGCAATTTAAAAAATAGGTGATTTTTTTCTGTGACCAGCATCAATGGGATCAGTCTCTTAGAGGTTAATCTACCTATACTCATTCATTTTGCATTTCAGTGCTGAAAAATGAAGCTGAAGACTCTAACTTCATGAAGAAATGATGCTGATTTTCCTCATGGTGTTAAAAGTTCAAAGATCTGGGTCTGGATGGCTTTCTCATTGCCTGATTTATCTTAAGGTACAGGCATTCTAATGCAAATTGTTTTTAAAAGGGCTGGAGGTGTTTCTGTTCTGATTTATCTCCTTTATTTTATCAAGCCAAGGCAGGAAAAAAATTGATGACTTTATCTAATTCTAATTACTTCCTTACAGTCCCTGCTCAAAATATCAGTTATTTAAGTTTTTACCCTAAATTATCTAGCTGGTAAGTTTAAAATCCAAAACATAAACCCTTGGGAAAAACAATCAAGCCATATCCAAAACATCTTCAAATATGTGATGGCAGTGTCCGTTTTCTTTCAAGACTTCTTTGGTTAACACTCAGGTCAACTGTTGGAAGCTCAAAACTCTTGAATCTGAAGATCACATTTGACCCTCTTCATTAAGTGAAGTTCTGCTTTAGAACATGCACTTAAATGTTTGATGAATGCATGGCTGGGTAAGCCCTTAGCCAGGATATTGTTTCAGCATGTTTTCCAGAAGGCTAGCCTTTATAGACGTTCTTTTAAAGTTGGTGCCCAGTCGCAGGGACCATCCTTCAGATCTGTGTGTTTAACTTCCTTTGATATTGCTATATGTAAATTAGTGCAGGCTGAAAGTACATTTTCTTTTTTAGTATCAGAGCAACACTGTTGGCTCATTTTGAGTTTGTGGTCATATAAAATCTTGGACCTTTCCATGAACTCTCTTCATTCTGAAGACCAACCCATATATTATATTCTGAAGAAAAATGGTCTCATCTTTGAGCAGTTATATCCTGTACTTACAAGATTATCTTTTGAACTTAAAATCAGGGCCACATGTTTTTCTGTTAAACTTCATCTTGCTGCTGTAAGTTCATTCTATCAAATTCATTGTGCTTTCTAAATTTATCATCCTATATTCTGGTGACCCCACACTGCCTTCTGCAGGCTTGACAAGTATATCTTTCTATGTTTAAAAGAACCAGCCATTTGAGAGAGAGCAAGTCTCTGTGGAATGCTCCATTCAATGACATTTAAAAGAGAGCAAATCAAAATGATGAATTTGAAATGTTTTTGTTAAGCAGTTATGAACTAGGACAACCCATGTAAAAACAGGACAAATGAAAAAAATCTGTCAGCTATTGTATTCTCTTGACCTGGTAACCTATACTATATCAAATGTAGTGTGGAGTGAAGGGCTAAGAGTAGGTTTTCAACTTAGATTCATATTTCTACTGTTCTACTCTATATCTCTGAATGCTAAGTGGTCAGCTTCTACAATAGTTGTCTTTCCACATTTACTAGGAAGATGATGTTCTATTAGATGAGAAGATACACGTTTTATGCAAAGGATAGCTTAGTACATGGTTAAGAAATCAATGAACTATTTTACCTGATTCTCATAAGGGACACAGTTTATTTGAGCTGAGAACATCTTAAGCTTTTAAGGAATTTACTGGTCAGTTTGTAGTTCTATTTCATTTGATCCCAATGCATCAGAAAATTATGGAATATACCTCACGTTTTAATTTTTAATGTTAACATATCTACAAATTTCTAGGTTACTATAGCACTGTGTTTATCTGGGGTGCTGAACAATGGTTGCTATTGTATCATGAAATCAGAAGAGGTGCTGGATGCCCCAGGCCTAGAGTGAACTGGTACATAAATGGAGGGCTAGAACTAAAACACAGATCCTTAGAACAAGCATCCTATGCTCTTAATCACTGAGCCATCTCTTCAGCTACAGAAAGGAGTTTTATCAATTACACTTGATGGGACAAATCAAATTTGCTTAATGTCATATAATTATATTCTTAATCTAGAGGATATAGATCTTTGTTTACCTTAGTCCTGGTGAAAAGGCTACTGAGAGGAATAAAATTAGTTTCCAACCAAAATGGGTCCCTGGATAGAATATCCAATTGCAAATAGTTAGTCTTAGACACGTGTATATGAGCAATACTGCATGGATTCAGTAGGGTTGCATGTACTGTGTATATGTGAGTATGTATATATATGTAGCAATCATAATTAAAGAAGAGGCCATGAACTTTGCTTGTGAGATCTGGAGGGGTTTGTGATGAGGAGAGACATGGTGTAGATACAGTGCACATGTATTAAATTATAGAGTAAGTATACTACAAATATATCATCTCAAAAAGATATAAACAGAGGAGGTGAATTAAAGATTAAAGAATTTTTCTGGATGAGTATTATGCTCAAGCACCCAGTCATTCCCATTACTCCTCAACAACTCTCATGTTCTACTAAAAGGCTCTTCAATCTTTACCTCTTGAAAATAAAAGACAAATATTGCCATTTTACAAAAGCCCACAGAATTGTTAGGACTATTGCCATTTTACTCCTAATGTAAATCCTGTCTAACTAAGAGGATTCCATCCACTATAGACAGAGAGTCATTTCCAAGCAACTTTTTATTTGTGATTTTTGTGCCAAAAATTTTACAAATTCAAGAACATAAAAGCCTTCATAAACTTGTTGGTGTTCCATTACAAAGCCAGAATGTATTATGAGTTTTGGTAATCAGAAGAAAAATGAACTTAAATTCCATGTTTGTTCAATATAATTTTAGAAATTGAACTCTTTTAAGTACTTGTTATCAACAAGGAACAAATAACGAAGTATTGCTTCATATGCAAAGAAAGGTTTTAATTTTAGGTTCCTGGAAGATGAATTAGCTATTAGAACACTCAATGTAAAGAATATGAGCTAAAAAGAAGGGGTTGAAGAGATGGCTCCTTGTTTACAGAACTCCATGGTTCTATAGAAGCCAACTTTAGCTTCTAGTGCCTACATGGGGCTAAGAACCATTGTGTAACTCAAGAAGTAGGGTATTTAATTCCCTATTCTGGCCTTTTTATTCATCACTCACTCTAGGGATGAGCAAACATAAGTGCAAGCAAAATATCCATATTCATAGAATCACGATAACCAGCATGGGACCATAACCTAAAGTGGTATAGTTGTTGTATGCATATTTACAAGGCAGCCTACAGTAATCTAATTGGGTTTAAGACACTCTCAATGAGAGGGAAACAATGACTAGTATGGGAAAACTAGCAACTACTCAGTGCTAGTGAAATCATGGATCTTAGAGGAGAACTTACAACTACTACTTTATTTAACCAGCAAAATCCTTAACAATTTAAAAAATGTGGTGCTATAGCCACCACTAAGTCTAGTTTTTATTTCTCATAAAGGAAACTTCACTTTCCAACAAGGACCAGTATAGAAAGCCATAACCAATCAAAATATAGAGTTGTGTAGTCCTCAGGCCCAAGTGATTCATTTAGAAAACTCACCTGTACCTAAGACTCAGGGAATGTTGTAGAAAAGGGGGCAGAAAGATTTTAAGAGCCAGAGAAGTTATGGTGGGAGTTTCTCTGAGTAATGTCAGTAGTTACACCCATAAATCCCCACCAACATGACTGTGTAACTATGAGCTTAACAAGGATAACACCAATACACATGCAAATGTTGAAAGGTGAAACACCCAAGAGGCTTCAAGTCTATACAGAAAGAACTACACCCAACTAAAGAATGCTAAGAGCAGAATAAATACTTTCTTTCCAGTGAAAAGAAGACAGATTAGTGATTCAACAGCAAATAGTCTGTTGTGAAAACACATATATGAGTAACACTATAAAAACTGAGTACCACTTGACGGTGGTGGTCTATGTCTTTAATCTCAGCACTTGTGAAGCAGAGGCAGGTGAATCTCTAAGTTTGAGGCCAGCCTACTCTATAGAGTGATCTCCAAGACAGCTAGGACTACAAATCCAAAACAACAACAACAACAACAGTAACAAACCCAAACAAGTTATATTTAAGAATATGTGTGTGTCTGTATGTATTAATCAGGGTTCTCTAAAGAAATAAAACTGATAGAATAAATTATATAAAAATGGTATTTATTATAATGGCTTGCAGACTATGGATCAACTATTTCAACAACCTTCTTGCAACAGAAAGTCCAAAAACTCAGTTGTTTATTCCACACATAGGGCTGAATCCCAAACACTTAAGTTCTAATGACAGTGGAGATACAAAGTTGCCAATGTGAGTGAGGACAAACAAGGCGAAGAGCAAGTGTTTCCTTCTTCCATATCTTTTATATAGCCTCCTACCAGAAGGTGTGAACCAGATTTAAAGTAGCTCCTTCTAACTCAAAATATCTTGATTTCGGGTAGGTATTCCTACCTCAAATTATTCAAACAAGAAAACTCCTCCATATGCATACTCAACCACTTATATTTTAATTAATCCCATGTGTATTTTAGTTGACAGTCAATAGTAGAATCATTGTATATATTAACATGTAACAATTAAAACTGAGTTCATGAACTTGAAGGAGAGCAAGGGGAGGTATATGAAAAAGCTTGGAAGGAGGAAAGGGAATGGGGAAATGCTCAAAATATAATCTCTAAAATAGAAGAAAAGGTATTATTTCAGAGTGTATTGGTTTGCAGCATTGTAAATAAAAATAATTATTTTTTAAATATACAAAGGAAGGGTCATCAAAAACTGTTGGTTTGTTACTACCAATTCTTATTGTATTACTCAATACTGTGTAAGCATATCAAAATTTTAACTATAACAATGTAGGTTGGAAAATGATAAAAAGAAACATGTTACTTTTCATGCTAAACTAGGAAAATATAGAAATAAAGAAACAGAGAAAACTACAATCAAATTGTACTTGGTTTGCTTTTATTTCTCCTGACTCAAATTTACTCTTGAGCATCATTCACATGAAAGTAATTATAGATCATGAATTGTACTGTAGAAATAAAACGTATTTGATGACTGAAAATACCTTTCAACTATCACTGTGTGCATTGTTGAAAAATGTAGAGCAGCTGAACGTCATTTGGAACAAGCAGTTCATAGGACAGTCAAGAAAAATAAAGATCACACATATTTTTATTAATATTCTTATAGCTATAACCAAAGTCTTTAAATTTTTTTCAATGTGTCTAAAGCTATGAGGCAAATATATAAAAGAACAAAAAATTACCCACAAATTATTTTTATGTTGTCACAAAGAATAATAGGCCACCTAGCCTTTGAAATTTTACAAATATTAATGAAGTAATTAAATTACCAAGAATCAAAAGAGAATGATAAACATAATCAGCAGTGGCTCAGTTAGAATACTAACTTCCGTTCGCAACCATCATCATTTACTTATAATTAAATTTCCTTTTACTTGATTTTGCAGTGATTTTGTAGTTAATAAAGATGACTGAAAGAGACCAGGGAGGTCATTTACTCCATCCATTGATTTACTAAGCCACTGCTTCTTCATTTCTGTCCAGCTGATATCTGTCTTTTGACTGACAGCTCGACAAGGATACTTATAATCTTTCAGATAGGAATACAAACCATTTTTCTGTAGCCTGAATTATTCTTACACCGGTAGAATTGGAGAATTGGATATGACCAAGTTCTTCACAGTGAAGTTTGTATTTTCAGATTCTCCATCTTCCATGCTCTTAGAAAGCTGGCAGAGATTTTGCACTATGATCCTTCCTCTTGTCAATTTCGTTTCTATTTCCATCTTTAAGATTGAGGATGGTGATTTTCATTGTACCTGGTCTTTTACTAGCCTTTTGTTACTATTATGGCTTGGAAGTAACATACTACTTAGTAAGATCAAGTTACAGGCTTGGTATTGGCGGGTTACCATTCCAACTCTAGGACCAACCATCTGCAGTGTTTGTACGTCATTGGCTCTGAAACTAGACACCAGCAATTGGCCTATTAACAAATTGATGGATGTAAGATTAAAATAGATATGAAAACAGAAAAACAATACAGTGTTTTTCTTCTTCAACAAAAATCTTCATCTTGTCTAGTGGCTTTAAACCTGTAAACATGCCAAAAGAGCTTTAACTTTTTCCTTATCTAGCAAACTGAAACAGCGTTAGAAAAATCTGCCTCAGGACAGAAAGGCTGGCTCAATTTCTTGCAATTTCTTCTCATGGGCAAAAGCCAGAAAATGTGCTAGTTAGGCTCAGGTTGTTGGATTTGATACAGGAAAAATCAGACCACAGTACAAAAATTTATCAGATAATTATGTTTTATTTAACCACAAACTAACAACTCAGGGCTTATAAAGGATTTAAGACTTTTACAGACAAAAGCAAATTCAAATTCTGAATCTATTATTTTTCTTTAAAGCTATATTAACCTTTTTGACTAAATAAATAATTTTCTTCATGATGTGCAAATTTCCTAGGCTTAGAGAAATGTTCATTGGTCCAAGGAAGAGGTGTTGCTTTAAGAAAGGACTTATGAACAGATTTCTGTTTCATATCCACTCAGACAGCTCACTAACATTTGGTTTTCCCCAGTATGAATACATGTAAGCTGAGATTATTCCCTTGCCTTGAAGACGAAAGGCAGCATTTTTATAATATGCTTTTCTTTTTGTCTAAAGAAAATTTGTTGAGAAAAAAGTACCTAATTAGGGTCAAAATGGTGAATCCTAGCATAGTTGAATATTTTCACATTGTCGTATGTCAAATGTATAACTATACATTTGTCTCTGAATGTCCATCAAAATTTATCTTTATAAATCTGATCATAGGTTATTGTTTTCCAATTTTATGATCCATTTGTTAACAGGTGTGGAACAAGGCACAATGAAGAGATAAATATGCATATAAATATAGTATATTTATATTTCCACAAATAGTTTTTCACATTTAAGTAATAATTAGTCAAAGAGCTGGCAAATGGATAAAGAACTGCACTGACAGATGATGGAGAAGTATCTAAATATTTGATTTTGCATGTATTATTCAGAGCAAAAATGATTTTGTCTTAAGGCTAATATGTAACACTTACTATACTATGATCCTTTTTATTGAGCCTTGCTTTGTAGGAAGATTTTTATTTTATTTATTTATTTATTTATTTATTTATTTATTTATTTATTGACACAGGATCTTCTCTGTAGCTTATACTAACCTGAGACTCAGTGGGTTCCCCTGCTTCCTGAGATTACAGACAGGAATGGACCAAGTCTCAATGATCCATCTTGACTAGTGACCCTTACCTGAAATGACAGAAACTCTTTATACAGTTTTTTATTAAAAAAATCATAATTTCTGAAGGCATACTTTATAATATTAAGTTAGTATTACCTTGTGTATCTGTTTATTATTTTCATGTTTACTATCTTAATGATTTTTCCCCACAGCCTTCAACGAAATCTGAAAGATATTGTAGAGCAAACTGATACTTACAGATCTAATTTGTTTCTGTTACTAACTTTATTCTGTTGGTAATGTTTGTGTTTTTGTATAATTCACATGTTGCTCTCAATTTCCTGTTAACTAAATTTGGAATCCAAAACTAATTCTGTCAGACTCCACTGAGTTACCATGTGACTTAAAAATGAGACACTAAATATGATTTTCAGATCAGTGACTATACTTTCTTAAATTAAAAGTAAATAGAATATTAATTAACATAGGCTTAAATTGTCAAGTCTTATACTACTTTAGAATTTTTACTACAGTAGGACATTTTCATTAAGGTTATAATAATAAGATTTATAATATTATAAATTATAATAAAATTTAGATATACTTCAGTTCGCAAAATTTAGCACCCTACTCAGGTGTACATTTCTATTATTCAGTCTCCAGTACCTATATTTCAATTAAAGAGATGTTTGTTCTTAATGTGTAAGTCCAAACTGAAGCACTGTATTCTTTTAAGAAAAGCATCTAGGAAGAAGTAAACTCCACAGAACAACACAGCCTTATTCTGGGCTCCTTGTAAAAGTCAGATCACTTCAAATATCCTTAGAACATTTTGATGAGACTGAGAGTCCTTAAGTTATACTCTTGACTTACTGATCACTGGTTCACGGTCACATCTGTTTTTCTAGTTCCCTGATGGGTTTTGTTTTTTACATTGCTACTTAAACCACAAGACTGCACCCATAATCACATTCAAGACTGTTTCCTGAGATGTGGATTTTGCAAATTGCTTTTGGAATATTTCCTATATCTGGCAGACAATTCAGTCTTTACTAATCTCTCTCTCTCTCTCTCTCTCTCTCTCTCTCTCTCTCTCTCTCTCTCTCTCTCTCTCACACACACACACACACACACACACACACACACACACACCCCTATGGTATTATAATATTCAGCTTTTCTCTTTGCTTCTGGGTTGTCTAAATTCAAATATATAAATATATTTAATATTTATCAAGAAGGAGATAATGAAAAAGCTTTTGGCTAATTTTCCACAATAATTCTTAATATTGCCTCTTGTTTTGACTTAAGTTTAACTCAAATTCCTTTTGTCTTAAATAGAAAACACATGAAAGTAGGTTATATAGGACATACTGGGTACTTTATAATGATTATTCCTTGCTGTTGTAGGTTTTGTTAGAAAACAAAATATTAGATTGCTATCATTGTTCCTGAAAAATAATTTTTTCTTGTTTATTTCCCTGTCCAAAATATAATTTTTAATGGAGTTATCAATATTAAAAATGAATATATTTAAACGTCACTATTGTTTTAGCATAACTGTTTCATGTAAGTTTTTCTATTACATCTTACCTATATTACTCCTTACTTTACATACCCATCTTTAATTTTCATCAGTAAACTTGTGTTATCTCTGGAAAACAGTTTGGCGGTTCTCAGAAAATTAGACATAGTACTAACTGAGGACCCAGCTATACCACTTCTGAGCATATACCCGGAAGATGCTCCTACATGTAATAAGGACACATGCTCTACTATGTTCATAGCTGCCTTATTCATAATAGCCAGAAGCTGGAAAAAACCCAGATGTCCTTCAACATGGAATGGATGCAGGAACTGTGGTATATATACACAATGGAGTACTATTAAGGTATTAAAAACAATGAATTCATGAAATTCTTAGGAAATGGATGGAACTAGAAAGTGTCATCCTGAGTGAGGTAACCCAATCACAAAAGAACACACAGGGTATGCACTCCCTGATAAGTGGATGTTAGCCCAAAAGCCCAAAATAGACAAGTTACAATTCACAGACCACAGGAAGCTCAAGGAGAAAGAGGACTGAAGTAGGGGTGCTTGGGTTCCCCTGAGAAAGGGAACAATATATTACAGGAACAATAATGGAGGCAAAGTGTCGAGCAGGGACTGAAGTAAAGGCCACCCAGAGACTGCTCTACCTGGGGATTCACCCTATAAACAGTCGCCAAACCCCAACACTACTATGGACAACAAGAAGCGAATACCAAAAGAGCATTCCATGGTTGTCTTCAGAGGAGCCCTGCCAGAGCCTTGCACATACCGAGGCAGATGCTAGCAGCCAACCATTGGTCTGGGAGTGGGGTCCCCAAGGGAGGGGTTGGAGGGTGGTAAGGAGGAGGTGAAGGGGTTTACAGCTCCATGGGAAGAACAACAATAATGGCCACCCAGACGCCCCAGGACTCCCAGGGACTAAACTATCAACCAAGGGGTACACAGGGTTCCAGCCTAATGTGTGACAGAGTAATGCCTTGTTGGGCATCAGTGGGAGGAGTGGTCCTTGGTCATGTGAAGGCTCAATAGATGCCCCAACAAGGGAAAATTGAGGGTGGGAGGTGGGAGTGGGTCGGGTGGAGGGGCATATACTTGGAGGCAGGGAGTGGGAGGAGGGGTTGGGGGATATTGGGGAGGGGGGAAACCAGGAAATGTTTTGCCACTTGAAATGTAAATGAAGATTATATTTAATAAAAAAAATCTTGTATTATAAACTTTGTATATATTGGACATTTTCATGGGGACCATGACTTCCTGCACGCTGAGTTATCTCATAAAGACTCTTCTTTGCATATTGTTATTATTTATGTTTTTGTCTGTGTATGGGAACACATATGAGAGACAGGTGAGGGGGCCAGAAGCCAATATTGGTGGACATTCTCTATTGCTTTATACCTTATTATTTTCAAATATATTTTTATATGTGTGTGTGTTTATTATGTGTATTAGTGAGTGCAGATGTGCATGTGTCATGGCAGGTTAGCATGTGGAACTCAGAGGATGGCTTTACAGATTTAATTCTTTTCTTCCACCTTTTACAGTTGTGGGGATGAAACACAAGTCTTTGGGATTTCATAGTAAACACCTTCTTCCATTGAACCATCTCTCTGGCTCACACGTTATTTTTTGAGAGAGAAGTTTTAGTAGGCTCACCATTTACTTATTTATTTATTTATTTATTTATTTATTTTTGAAAATTGGAACAGTGAACTCCCAGGATTTTCTGTTCCTGCTTCCTAGTAACATAATGGCAAGCACTTCACTATCTTTTTGACATTTTTCACATCGGTTCTGAGGTGCTAACGTCAGGTTTTCATACTTGAACAGCAACCACTGTACCTACTGAGCCATCTTACTGGAGATCTTACTTTAAAATGTTGTTCCATTATAGATTAAGGTTAATATTCTAATTTGGAGAAACCTGTGCATAACAAAATAGGCAGCATGAGACAGGCCAAGATGAAATAATAATTTAAGTTCAGTAAAGAATGTCACTACTTATTCTAAAGAAAAAAATTGAAGTTTAAAAACAATATAATTAAATACGTATTTTAGAAGGTTTTTTTTTACATAACTTTATTTTAATAAAAATGTTAATTAAAAAACCTACAATTTAAACTAATAACAAATATGTGAACTTTATTCAAGGATCAATTTTCTCCTTGTGGAGACTAAAGTCAAACAAATGCATTTATGTTTCCAGCATGAGGTTTACTGAGGGATTTACTGGGAACCTTGAAAGTTGGCATCATTTATAAACCTAGACAGGTTTACAATTAAATTTGGTATTTTCCAGAGGATCCCTGGCTCAGCACCTTCATATTTGCTTCTGCTTTTCTTTTCTTTTTTTTTAATTTTCTTTTTTTTTTATTTTCTAAGTTTTTTTATTTACATTCCAAATCATTTCCCCTTTCCTGTTTCCTCCCTCCCCGAAAGTCCCATAACCCCCCTTCCCTCCCTCTTTTCCCCATTCAATCCCCTCTCACTTCTCTGTCCTGGCATTCCCCTACATCCAGTCTTTCCAGGACCAGGAGTTTCATGTTCTTGAAGTATGTAAAATGAATCGAATGTGAAGAGCCCACAGGCACTTATTGTTAGCACTTTAGCCAGTTCTGATTCTCTGCTCTAACCACTGTCCATTGCAAAGGAAAGCTTCTCTGACCAATATGGAAGCTTTCCAAAGTCTATGGGTAGAAATATAAATACCTAGAAGACAGTTTGCAACATGTCCATTTAGCAAAACAGCAATAGTAGCTATTTTCCTAGCATCTACAGCCTCCCCAGTCATTGCCACCAAACAATTGCAGTAACTGACCACATGTTAGTACAAGAGAAGTAGTGAGAACAAAAGAGACTATAGCATCATGATAATCACTGAAATTTAACAGTTAAGAACATAATTAGAAAACCATGCCACATCACTGCTTCAGATTCAAAGGTTGGAAAACAATTTTCCAAGCAAATAGTCCCAAGAAACAAGCTGGAGTAGCCATTCTTATAAGGGATAAAATTGACTTTCAACCAAAAGTTGTCAGAAAAGATAAGGAGGTTCACTTCATTCTGTTCAAAGGAAAAGTCTACAAAGATGAGCTCTCAATTCTGAACATCTATGCTTCCAATGCAAGGGCACCCACATTCATAAAAGAAACTTTACGAAAGCTCAAAGCACACATTGCAACCCACACAATAATAGTGGGAGACTCTCAACCCACTCTCAACAATGGACAAATCATGGAAACAGAAACTAAAAAGAGACACAGTGAAACTAACTGAAGTTTTGGAACAAATGGATCTAACAGATCTTTATAGAACATTCCACCCTAAAGCAAAAGAATATACCTTCTTCTCGGCACCTCATGACACCTTCTCCAAAACTGACCATATAATTGGTCACAAAACAGGTAGGCCTCAACAGATACAGAAATATTGCAATTATTCCATGCACCTTATCAGATCACCATGGCCTAAGGCTAGTCTTAAGTGCAAACAAAAACATACACCTGGACTTTAAACAATGCTCTTCTCAGTGATAGCTTGGTCAAAGAAGAAATAAAGAAAGAAATTAAAGACTTTTTAGAATTCAATGAAAATACCAAAACTTATGGGACACAATGAAAGCAGTGATAAGAGGAAAACTCACAGCTCTGAATTCCTCCGAAAAGAAAATGGAGAGAGAATACACTAACAGCTTGATAGAGCTGACTTGGAAGCTCTAGAACAAAAAGAAGCAATTACATCCAAGAGGAGTAGGTGGCAGGAAATAATCAAACTCAGGGCTGAAATCAACCAAATAGAATCAAAAAGAACTATTCAAAGAATCAACAAAACCAAGAGCTGGTTCTTTGAGAAAATCAACAGGATAGATAAACCTTTAGGCAGACTAACCAAAGGGCAAAGAAGCACCATCCAAATTAATAAAATCATTAATGAAAAAGGAGACATAACAACAGAAACTGCGGAAATTCAGAAAATCATCAGATCTTACTACAAGAACTTATACTCAATAAAGTTTGAAAATCAGGACGAAATGGACAACTTTCTTGATACATACCAGGTACCAACGTTAAAACAGGATCAGATAAACCATCTAAATAGTCCCATAAGTCCTGAGGAAATAGAAGCAGTCTTTTATAGTCTTAATAGTCTCCCATCAAAAAAGAGCCCAGGGCCAGATGGGTTTAGCAGGGAGTTCTATCAGATCTTCAAAAAAGAGGTAATACTGATACTCTTCAAACTATTCCACGAAATAGAAACTCAAGGAACACTACCCAATTCATTCTATGAAGCCACAATAATGGTTATACCTAAACCAAACAAAGACCAAACAAGGAAGGAGAACTACAGATCAATCTCCCTCATGAACATCGATGTGAAAATACTCAACAAAATTCTGACCAACTGAATTCAAGAATGCATCAAAACTATAATTCACCACGATCAGGCAGGCTTCATCCTAGTGATGCAGGGATGGTTCAATATACGGAAATACATTAGCATAATCTACTATATGCAAGTGGATATCCTAAATTCAAGGAAAAAAACCACATGGTCATTTCATTAGATGCTGAAAAAACTTTTGACAAAATCCAGCATCCCTTTATGATAAAAGTCTTGGAGAGAGCGGGAATCCAAGGGTCATACCTAAAGGTAGTGAAAGCAATATACTGCAAACCAGTAGCCAATATCAAATTAAACAGAAAGAAACTTGAAGCAATCCTGCTAAAATCGGGGACCACCCAAGGCTGCCCACTCTCTCCCTATCTATTCAATATAGTACTTGAAGTTCTTGCCAGAGCAATCAGACAACAAAAAGAGGTCAAAGCTATACAAATTGGAAAAGAAGAAGTCAAATTATTACTATTTGCAGATGATATGATCGTATACTTAAGTGACCCCAAACCTTCCACCAGAGAACTCCTAAAGCTGATAAACAATTTCAGCAAAGTGGCTGGATATAAAATTAACTCAAGCAAATCAGTAGCCTTCCTTTACTCAAAGGATAAACAAGCTAAGAAAGAAATTAAGGAAATGACACCCTTCACAATAGTCCTGTAGTGGCTATTCCTGGTTGTCAACTTGACTAAATCTGGAATGAACTAATCAAGTATTGGAATGCTCACCTATAATCCTAATCTGGAAACTCAGAGATACAAGTTTCTGACCTGGATCTTGGCATGGAGATCTTGAAGCATAATGACTATGAATTCCAGAAGATTAATATAAGGAGATCTCTGAGTTCAAAGTCATCTGGGATTAAAGGCACAGTGGCACACGCCTTTAATTTGGGCCACACCCTTTGCTGGAGACCTATATGAGGACATTCGAAGAAGGAAGATTCACTTTCGCTTTTCCAGGCCTGCTTCGTGGGACTGAGCAACTGCTAGATCCTTGGATTTCCATCCACAAGTACTGCTGACTATTGTTGGGGAGTTGGACTACAAGCTGTAAGTCATCGACAAATTCCCTAACTCTATAGAGACTACCCATAAGTTCTGTGACTCTAGAGAACCCTGACTAATACAAGTCCCAAATAATATTTCGTACCTGGGTATGACCCTAATGAAGAAAGTAAAAGATCTGTATGACAAAAACTTCAAGCCTCTGAAGAAAGAAATCAAAAAGATTTCAGAAGATGGAAAGATCTCCCATGTTCATGGATTGGTAGGATCAATATAGTAAAAATGGCCGTCTTGCTGAAAGCAATCTACAGATTCAATGCAATTCCCATCAAAATCTCAAATCAATTCTTCATAGATCTAGAAAGAGCAATTCTCAAATTCATCTGGAATAGCAAGAAACCCAGGATAGCAAAAACTATTCTCCA
Source organism: Tokudaia tokunoshimensis (assembly GCA_036184795.1). NCBI lineage: Eukaryota > Metazoa > Chordata > Mammalia > Rodentia > Muridae > Tokudaia > Tokudaia tokunoshimensis. Next base: position 17,379,145 of record BTHU01000002.1, read on the forward strand.
CAAGAAAAGATCTCCTGGGGGAATCACCATCCCTGACCTCAAGCTCTACTACAGAACAATAGTGATAAAAACTGTTTGGTATTGGTATGGTGACAGGCATGAAGATCAATGGAATAGAATTAAAGACCCAGATATGAACCCACACACGTATGGTCACTTGATATTTGACAAAGGAGCTAAAAACATCCAGTGGCAAAAAGACAGAATTTTTAACAAATGGTGCTTGATCAACAGGTGGTCATCATGCAGAAAAATGCAAATCAACCCATTCTTATCTCCTTGTACAAAGCTCAAGTCCAAGTGGATCAAGGACCTACACATAAAACCAGACACACTGAAGCTTATAGAGGAGAAAGTGGGGAAGAAACTTGAACACATGGGCACAGGGGGATAGTCCCTGAACAGAAAACCAATGGTTTATGCCCTAAGAACAAGAATCTACAAATGGGACCTCATGAAGTTGCAAAGCTTCTGTAAGGCAAAGGACATGGTCAGTAGGACAGAATGGCAACCAACAAATTAGGAAAAGATCTTTACCAATCCTACATCTGATAGAGGACTAATATCCAAGGTAGACAAAGAACTCATGAAGTTAGGCTCAAGAGAGTCAAATAACCCTATTAAAAATGGGGTACAGGAGGGGTATAACAGGATCCTCCAGGAGAGTCATGCCCAGTTTTCTGAGGAACCACCAGACTGCTTTCCAGAATGGTTGTACCAGCTTGCAATAAGGACACATGCATATACCAGAAGTTGCTTCTACACGTAATAAGGACACATGCTCCACTACGTTCATGGCTGCCTTATTCATAATAGCCAAAAGCTGGAAGGAACCCAGATGTCCTTCAACTGAGGAATGGATACAGAAACTATGGTAAATATACACAATCGAGTACTATTCAGCTATTAAAAATAATGAATTCATGAAATTTTTAGGTAAATGGAAGGAAGTAGAGAGTGTCATCCTGAGTGAGATAACCCAATCACAAAAGGATGCACATAGTATGCACTCCCTGATAAGTGGGTATTAGCCAAAAGCCCAAAATAGACAAGTTACAAGCTCAAGAAGAAAGAGGACTGAAGTAGGGGTGCTTGGGTTCCTCCAAGAAAGGGAACAATATATTACAGGAACAATAATGGAGGCAAAGTGTCGAGCAGGGACTGAAGTAAAGGCCACCCAGAGACTGCTCTACCTGGGGATTCACCCTATAAACAGTCGCCAAACCCCAACACTACTATGGACAACAAGAAGCGAATACCAAAAGAGCATTCCATGGTTGTCTTCAGAGGGGCCCTGCCAGAGCCTTGCACATACCGAGGCAGATGCTAGCAGCCAACCATTGGTCTGGGAGTGGGGTCCCCAAGGGAGGGGTTGGAGGGTGGTAAGGAGGAGGTGAAGGGGTTTACAGCTCCATGGGAAGAACAACAATAATGGCCACCCAGACGCCCCAGGACTCCCAGGGACTAAACCATCAACCAAGGGGTACACATGGTTCCAGCCAAATGTGTGGCAGAGTAATGTCTTGTTGGACATCAGTGGGAGGAGTGGTCCTTGGTCATGTGAAGGCTCAATAGATGCCCCAACAAGGGAAAATTGAGAGGGGGGAGGTGGGAGTGGGTCGGGTGGAGGGGCATATACTTGGAGGCAGGGAGTGGGAGGAGGGGTTGGGGGTATTGTGGAGGTGAGAAACCGGGATAGACTGTATCATTTGAAATATAAATGAAGATTATATTTAATAAAATGAAATTGTAGAAAAACATGTTAAAATCGAAGATTATCATGGAAAATTTTATAGATATAAAAATGGTAGGCATAAAAGTATTCCTAAGTTGATTGAAAGTGGAATTTTAAACATTTTCTGATAAAGTTGAAGATTTATATGGAAAATATTTCTAATAAAATTCAAGAAATATATAGAAAAAAAAAAGAAAATCATGCTACTAGCAAACTTCCACCAATGACACTTATCATAGATTTTCCATTTAGATATTTAACATATGAAATGCTTAATTAAACATAAACACAATAAAAATTATTATTAAATTTTTTCATTTCAAAAATTAGGAAAGGATCAGATCAACTGTATGACTTATAAAGCATAACAGAGAGTACAAGACTACTTAAATATCTATAATACCCATCTCAGACACAACACATCTTTATTCAGAGTACACAAAAACACTCATGAGAAATTGCTGTTTTGTTAACCTTCCAATAAATGAGCATATAGGAATTTATAAAATCTAAAAACAAAGTTATACAGAACCTCTCAGGAGACAGTCATATCTGACTCCTGTTTGCAAGCACTTCTACAATACATCTACAATAGTGCCCCAGTTTGGTGTCTATATATAGATCCCTAGGTGGGGCAGTCTATTGATGGCCTTTCCTTCAGTCTCTACTCCACACTTTGTCCCCATATTTCCTCCCATGAGTATTTTGTTCCTCCTTCTAAGAAGCACTGAAGCATCCACACTTTAGAGTTCCTTCTTCTTGGGCTTCATATGGTCTGTAAAAAATTCTCAGAATGTACTGACTGATAGCTACCTGACCCTCTGGAAAATCTCAGAGTAACTTGTGCCACTAAAAAAGTATAAAACTGTTTGTAATAGCCATTCAGGATCACCTTCTCATTACTCCCTTTGAGGGACTGATTGAAGGTTTACTCCCACATGCTTGAAAATAAACGTCTTGTTTTTGGAAAAAAAAAAAAAAAAGAGAAAAAATCAACTAATGGGACCTCATAAAATTGAAAAGCTTCTGTAAAGCAAGGGACACTCTCAATAGGACAAAATGTCAACCAACAGACTGGGATAAGATCTTTACCAATCCTACATCTGACAGAGAGCTAATATCCAATATATAAAAAAGTTAGATTCCATCGAAACAAATAACCCTATTAAAAATGAGGAATGGAGCCAAACAGAGAATTCTCAACTGAGGAAACTCTAATGGCCAAGAAGCACCTAAAGTAATGTTCAACCTCCTTAGTCATCAGGGAAATGCAAATCAAAACAACACTGAGATTCCACCTCACACCAGTTAGAATGGCTAAGATCAAAACCTCAGGTGATAGCAGATGCTGGTAAGGATGTGGAAAAATAGGAACACTTCATGATTGTTAGTGGGATTGCTAGCTGAAACCTCCCAGGAGTTACACACAAGTGGGTTTTCCATGGATGGAGAGTTGGAAAAATGAAATGACAGGGGACGAGAGAAAGACAGAGATATTAATGCATAGCTGTAAAAAATCTCTCTTTACTTGGGGATAAAAAGCAGCAATATATGCTTTGTGCATGTGACCTTCCCTCCTAGGGTTTCAAGTCTTCTCAGCATGTTCTCAGTGGGGCTTCGGCTCCACTGTTCCAAGGAGGATGTTGATCCCATAGGGTCTGTTGCTCTGTGGGAAGCTGAGGTGTGATAAAAGGCTTGCTCCTGGAGCTCTGCCAGCTCCACCAGGTGGGGGAGGTGTGGCTCACTAAGGTCTGGAAATCCTTAGCTCAGATCTTGGAGTGGGGGAAAAATTCAGGAAGCTGAACGATAGCTGCCAGGCGATAATGCACTTCAATATGACTCTCTACACTACCTGCTACAACCACTCTGGAAATCAGTCCGGTGTGTCCTCAAAAAATTAGACATAGTACTATCTGAGGACCCAGCTATACCATTCCTGGGCATATATCCAAAAGATACTCCAGCATATAATAAGGACATGTGTTCCCCTATGTTGATAGCAGCCTTATTTATAATAGTCAGAAGCTGGAAAGAACCCAGATGTCCTTCAACAGAGGAATGGACACAGAAAATATGGTTCACCTATACAATGGAATACTACTCAGCTATTGAAAACTTCAAGGAATTCATAGGTAAATAGACATAGCTTGAAAATATCATCCTGAGTGAGGTAACTCTGTTACAAAAGAACACACACAGCATGCACTATTTGATAAGTAGATAGTATCCCTAAAGTTCAGAATACATAAGATTCAATTCACAAACCAACTACATTAAATATAGATCCCAGAGGCCAGGAGAAAAATCAACAATAACCAGGGCAATATGGCACCATGAGTACCCAGTAATCCTAATACAGTGCCCTGGACATTACAAAACATGTGAATCACAAGTAAAAGACCTTTAAAACAATTTTATGTAGATGATTGAGGTCTTTAAAGAGGCAATGGTAATCACTTAAGGAAATCCAGGAAAACATAAACAAACCAAAGAAGGAAATAAATGAACCCCTTAAAGGAAGTCAAGGAAAACAGACAGGTAAAGGAAATAAATAAAACTGTTCAAGATATGAAAATGAAATAGAAGCAATAAAGAAAACACAAACAGAATGGGTCCTGAAGCTTGAAAACCTGGAAATGTGAATAGGAACTGCAGACACAAGCATCAGCAAAAGATTACAAGAGATGAAAGAAAGAATGTAAGGCACTGAAGATAACATAGAAGAAATTGATATATCAGTCAAAGAAAATATTAAATCTAAAATATTCCATGTAAGGAGCCATTCTGGGCCGTATAGCCACAGGTGCTCAGCCCTAAGATGGCTGCCATAAGGCCATGAGATTGTTGGACAGAAGCCTTTTCCATGAATGGATGGGGCGTTTTGTGGTTGTTCTCGCAATCTTTTTATGCCATCTGGGAGGTTCCGGGAGTGACCGCAGAATGTTCCAACCCTGACTGCGGAATGTTCCTGCCTGCACAAACACCAGATGTCTCTACCAGATGACCTTTTCACTTCCTGCTATTGCTGCCAAGAATACCTTTACCCCTCCCTCCTTTATGTTTCGCAAAGGTCACTTCCCCATAGTTCCCCCTCCCAACTTCCTCATCCCTATTGCTTAAAAACTGCTGCTTGTGTGACAATAAATGAGACCTTGACAACAGAACCTTGCTTGGTCTCCTTCTTTTCTCCCCACCTTGACCCTCAGGTAGCCCCGCTTCGGGATCCTGAATAACTAGACCTGCCAGACGGGTCAAGTGGCGCCCAAACAGGGACCCGAAGCACGGCCAAATACTGGACGACGGAGGAACCCCGGGAAAAGGAATCGAGGACCTTTCAAGCCGCATCGCTTGTGCGTCACTGGAAAGGGAGGTAAGGCACCAAATAATTGTGGTCCAATTGTCATGGGGAAACAATTGTCTAAAGAAGCTTGTTTCACAGGAGAGATCAAGCGTTCACTCAGGGAGAGAGGAATAAGAGTCAAGAAAAATGATTTAATTAAGTTCTTTTGTTTTGTGATGAAAAATGTCCTTGGCTGGTTTTAAGCAGCCCTGATATACACCCACTTACATGGAATAAGGCTGGTAAAGATATTAATAAGCTTTTAAAAGCTGGTGACCCAGTGTCCGCTGCATTTTTTAGTTATTGGGGCATTATAAGAGACATAATACAAGATGCTGAGAAAGGGGGCGAGAATGCCAGTCTCTTAACTATAGCAGAGGACTTCTTGCAGGCTTCATGGCCGCCATCACGTAAAAAACGAAAGTAAAGACTGAGAGCCGCACTCTCCATGCCCCTCCATTGTCATTGATATGCCGGGGTGATGGGGGAAATCCCTCATCCAAGACCTCACACTCTCTAGAGAATCCTAATATCTCTAAAAATCCAAAAACCATCTATCCCTCTCTAAAAGAGATTTCTAAAGACCAAGACAAAGATAAAAACAAAGGGCACCACTCATGCCATTTTTTCTGATTCGAGGCTAGATCCAGCCTCTGAGGCTGAGTTAGAGGAGGAAGCTGCCAGATATGAGGAAGAGAGATATGGCCCCGGGCCCCAAGAACCTCAGATCTTCCTCACACAAAGGTCCGGACCCATTCGCCCCCCGCCCTACTTGCCCCCACTACCGTCAGCTCCCCCTGCGCCCCTGCCGATCGCAGTGGTAGAGGGACTAACCCAAACTAAGGCTGCACTTCAGGCACAAATTACCGGCCTCGCCTGAGTTTTACAATTACAACAGGAATTAGGAGATCTTACTTTAGATATTCAAAATTTACAAGAGACCATGAGAAAGGGACAAGATGCCCCCAAAAGACCATCTAACACCTTAAAAAGATCCCAGCCAAAGCTAACTTTCCAAGTTATGACTAGGGCACGTGCCAGGCAAACCAGGGAGGAGTCCAAGTTAGACAGCCCAAGGACGCGAACTAGAACGGCCCGAGATGAGCCTGAGCCAGATAGTACCTATCATAACCAAGGGGAGGAGATTGAAGAGGAAACTGATTATGATGAGGTAGCTGTAGACTCTGAGGAGGAGGGCTCTGATCAAGGTGAATACGAGACCTTATGTCCCGTGTACAAGAAACTCAAACTTAAACATATCAAAGAATTACACTCAGCTGTTAAAATTATGGTTTAACTGCACCCTTTACCTTGTCCGTTTTAGAAGGACTCGCAGGTCCGGATATCTGACTCCTAGTGAATGGACTAAGGTGGTGCAGTCTGTCCTCACCAGAGGACAATACTTAACTTGGAAATCTGAATTCATAGATAGGGCTGAGAGTCTGACCGCTAGGATCAGAAAAAACTCTCTAGGCAGGACCGCCTCTTGGACAGCGGACAAGTTGTGTGGGAGGGGCCCATTTGCCTCTGAGGAAAAACAATTAGGATTGTCCCCTGGCGTACTCACTCAAACAGTGCAGGCCGCCTTATCTGCTTGGAGAGCGGTTCCTGCTACAGGGGCCCTCACCACCACCTTAACTAAAATAATCCAGGGGGCCCAGGAACCCTATGCTCAATTTGTGGGGAGGTTACAAGAAGCAGCAGAGAGAATCCTAGGTTAAAGTGAAAGTGAGGGGCTCCTCGTTAAGCAGCTTGCTCTTAAAAATACTTACTTGGCATGCAGAGCCACATTACGAGGCAAGACCAAAGATCTTGATATTATAGGAATGATTAAACTTTGCAATGATGTTGACTCCTTCTCACATCAAGTGTCCAAGTCTATCAGTTTAGCTATCGGGGCTGTGTTCAAAAAAAAACTGGAGATTCTGGCCGCCCTAGAGGCAAAACATGCTTTAGATGTGGGCATCCTGGTCACTTTGCTAGAGAATGTAACGCTCTCAACCTGAGCCAGCCATTTAATCCTGTCATTGGCCAAGGGGCCCCTAAGCCTACCGCGCCGGGAGTTTGTCCTCGCTGTAGGAGAGGCCGTCATTGGGCCAAGGAATGTCGGTCTAGAACTGATGCTAATGGGCAAGCCCTCCCTGCGGTCCAGGGAAATGGCCAAGGGGCCCCGCACTGGGGCCCCTACCCACAGATGACCACACACCCCCAAGTACAGCACCAAGCTCCTGCGGCACCAGCTTATCTAGGGCAACAGCAGGGAGTGCAGGACTGAACCTGTGTTCCTCCACCACCAGGCTTATAACCCCTGAGGAAGGAACTACTATCATAGAATCTGGAAAGTTTGGGCCCCCACCATCTGGTAATAAAAACAGATAATGGGCCCAGCTATGCTAGTCAAAAATTTAAACAATTTTGCTCCCAATTACAAATAAAACATATTACAGGCATTCCTTACAACCCTCAGTGACAGGGAATTGTAGAGCCAGCCCATCAAACTCTCAAAAATACATTGTTAAAACTTACCACTGAGGAAACCATTTACTCCTTTAGAGGCAATGTTAAACTCTTATTGTCCCATGCACTTTTTGTTTTAAATTTCTTGACCTTGGACATGCAAGGGCGTTCTGCCGCCGATCGCTTATGGCATTCCTCCACCAAGATGGATCATGTTTATGTTCTCTGGAGGGACCCCCTAACTGGACAATGGCAGGGTCCTGACCCTGTCATAGTATGGGGAAAAGGGTCTACTTGCATTTATAATTCTAAAGAGGGAGGAGCAAGATGGCTCCCTGAAAGATTAATAAAGCCTTATAACAAATTCCTGAGAACACCCTATTTTTTCTTTCAGAAAATGACCCGTTACTGGACTGTGGTGTGTCTCCTCTCCCTTCCGCTGCAAGTCATTGGAGCACCTTCACCCTACCAGATCTTCAACTATACTTGGATTGTCCGTAATGAGGCTGGTGATGTAGTCAATATTTCCTCCACTCTGGGAAAATCCCCTAGCTGGAACCCCTTATTTGTAGATCTATGCCAACTGGCTTTGGGGGCTGGAGATGCCTGGGGTACCCCCAGTACCTTCATGCCGCAGCAGGCACCAGTCAATGACAAAAATATTGCAGCGGCCCCTGGTTGTCAAAATAAGTGGGTCTGCTCCTCCCTGGTAGATACACCTGTTTATGTTTGCCCTGGAAGCCACAGAGACCGAGCCTTAGGATACAAATGTGGTCATCATGATAATTATTTTTGTGCTTCCTGGGGTTGTGAAAGTATGGGTGACACTTATTGGAATCCCTCTTCTTCTTGGGATCTTATACTACTCAAAAGAATTAACCCACCACAGGACATACAATATGCTCCCCACAGTGGGAGGCCTAATGCTCATGTATATACCTTTTACAAGCAATGTGAGTCCTGGTGCAATACCCTACGGATAACCTTCACAGAACCAGGGAAGAAATTTGATTGGGAAAGTTCTCAAGGAGCTGAATGGGGCCTATGTGCCTACAAATCAGGCAAAGACCCGTGCCTTTCCTTTAAGATACAATTGCAAAAAACATTGCCATTTCGACATCAGGCCTCTCTTGGACCTAATCCTCAATTGCACAATTTGAGTCCACCCAAAAAGGCTTCGGAGCCCAAGGCTCCAGTGGCTACACAGACCCCGCAAGGCTCCACCTAGCCACTTTGTCCCCCCTATCCACTCTGTTTCAGCCAACCATTCCTCAAGGCCCTATACCATCATCTCGAGTCATTCTTTCCATCCTTAATTCACTTGCCTCTGCCTTGCTTCTCCAAGAGCAGATGAATCATTCCTCCAGATATATGGAATGTTGGATGTGTTTTTCAGCTTCTCCCCTGTTTTATGAGGGCGTTGGCCTTTTTGGAAACTTTACCTATACCAATGATTCTAATGCCCTATGTGGGAGTATTTTGGGACTTACCCTCACCGAGATATCCAGAGTGGGAAGCTGTGTCCTGGGAAAGCATATGCTCCCTCCTCAGCAGTTGTTAGGAATATGTAACCATACCTTAATTATTGAAAATCACCATGAATATTTGCTTGCTCCAAATCACACCTATTTGGCATGTTCGTCAGGATTGACTACCTACGTAATAATATCTGCCTTCTTGCAACAGCACGATTATTGCGTACTGGTACAACTGCTCCTGAGGCTCAGCATTCATGAGCCACAAGATATCCTAAATTTTGGGGATAGACACTCTGGCATATCCCATCGGGAGAAGAGAGAGCCCATATCAGCTATCATTCTCGCAGTCATCTTGGGGCTGGGAGCAGTAGGGACAGGCACAGACATCGCTTCCCTTGTGACCTCCCTACTAAATCAACAACGTTATCATTTACTGAGCGCTACTATTGATAAAGATTTAACTGAATTAAGAGAAGGTTTAGCCAATTTAAAAGATTCTGTTGACTCCCTTGCAGAAGTAGTGCTACAAAATAGGAGAGGGCTTGATCTGCTCTTCCTACAGCAAGGAGGGCTTTGCGCAGCTTTAAAAGAAGAGTGCTGTGTCTATGTAAGCAAAACTGGACTGGTAGAGGACAGTCTAAAGAGAGTGAAGGAAAGCCTAGAAAAGCGAAAAAGAGAACGAGAACAACAAGAGTCCTGGTATAAAAACTGGTTCTCCACATCCCCTTGGCTTTCAACCCTGCTGCCTTCAATTTTAGGACCTCTTGTGGGCCTGCTTCTGCTAATTTCCTTTGGTCCTTGGGCCTTTCAGCGACTCACGCACTTCATTAAATCACAAATAGATTCTGTCTTGACTAAAATTTCTATTTCAGTGCATTATCATCGCTTGGAGACTAGAAGAATCGAAAACCATCAGGACGGCAGCGACCAAGACGATGTGCCCACAACAAACCGAGAGGGGCTCAACTTCCGCAATCTCTTGAAATAATGCCATCTGGCCCCTACCCTCTCATCCCTGGGTTTGTGGGGGGAACAAAAATAATAAAATGACTCAAGGTAGCCATCTTAATGACGGGCAACTTCCTCCATCCCCTGACCAACCTAAGACATGGAGCCTTGAGGATGACAAGGTGATCCTACGACGGGTAAGGCTGGGGCCTGAGAGGTCGATCCTAAGACAGAGATGGCTACACCTCTTTTGGTCATTTGTTCCCCTGCCCAGTCACTCCCCGAAAATCTTAATGATCTTCTATAAAATAAAGAAGGGGGAGATGTAAGGAGCCATTCTGGGCCGTACAGCCATAGGCGCTCAGCCCTAAGATAGCTGCCATAAGGCCATGAAATTGTTACACAGAAGCCTTTTCCACGAACGGATGGGGCATTTTGTGGTTGTTCTCGGAATCTTCTTGTGCCATCTGGGGGGTTCCGGGAGTGATCGCAGAATGTTCCAACCCTGACCGCGGAATGTTCCTGCCTGCGCAAACACCAGATGTCTCCACCAGATGACCTTTTCACTTCCTGCTATTGCCGCCAAGAATACCTTTACCCCTCCCTCCTTTATGTTTCGCAAAGGTCACTTCCCCATAGTTCTCTCTCCCAACTTCCTCATCCCTATTGCTTAAAAACTGCTGCTTGTGTGACAATAAATGAGACCTTGACAATAGAACCTTGCTTGGTCTCCTTCTTTTCTCCCCCCTTGGCCCTCAGGTAGCACCTCTTCGGGACCCTGAATAACTAGACCTGCCGGACGGGTCAATTCCAAACACCAACCACTCAGGACATCTGGGACATTATCAGAAGACCAAATCTATCAGAAGACCAAATCTAAGGAAAATAAGAACAGAAGAAGCAGAAGAATCCCACTTCAAAGGCAGAAAATATTTTAACATAATTATAGAAGAAAAATATTCTAACCTAAAGAAAAGAAGTGTATACAACACACACACACATACACACACACATATACACATACCACCACTACCACCACCATGACCATCAACAACAGTAAAAAAAAAAAAAAAAAAACAAAAACAAACCCCAGGAATTACAAGGTATTGGAATATTGGTCATTGAAATCTCTCAATAACAAAGGGACTCATTTCCCTAATAAAAAGACACAGACTAACAGAATAGATGTAAAAACTAGATCCATCCTTCTGCTGCATACAAGAAATATACAAATATACCTGAAAATCAGAGACAGACATTACCTCAGAATAAATGGTTAAAACACAATTTTTCAAGAAAAAAAACAAAAAACCAAAAACCAAGAAACAAGAAACAAGCTGGTGTAGCTATTCTAAAATTCAACAAAATAGACTTCTAACCAAATCTATCAAAAGATTTCGACAGGTACACGTGTATTCATCAAAGAAAAAAAAATCCACCAAAATAATATTTCAATTCTTTACACCTGTGCCTTCCCAAAAGGGTACCCGTGATTGTAAAAGAAACATTATAAATTAAAGTTCAAATTACACATAGAAATTTACGTATTAATAGTAGGGACTTCAGTACTGCACTCTCAGCAACGGATAAGTCATCCAGACAAAAACTAAGCAGAAAAATTATGGAGCAAAAATAAATTATGACTCAAGTGAACATAACAGATAACTGTAGAACATTCTGCTCAAACACAAAATATACTGTCTTTTCCACACCTTATGAAAGTTTCTTAAAAATTGACCACATAATTAGTCACAAAGAAAGTCTCAACAAATAGAAGAAAACTGAAATCACCTCCTGTATCCTGTTGGACAATTATGGATTAAAGCTGAATTTCAACAATAGGAAGGACAGAAGGCCTATAAACTTATAGAAACTAAATAAGTCTCTATTGTTTGACTACAAAGTTGAGGCAATATAAAGAAATGAAATACTTCCTAGCACAATGAGTACAGTACATAGTTTATTAATGTTAGACAGTCTTTTATTTAGGACAAGAAAGAGAAAATGTTGCAGGATATTTGATCCCATCGTGAACCTCAAGATTGTTAACAAGTAATTGCGGTGTGGCTCTACCCAACCACATACCTTTAATCCAAGAGCTAAGTAATGCCAAAACTAGGTCAAGAGGGGGAGCAAGCAACCATCAGACAGGGAGTGAATGTGAGTAAGCAGAATGAGGGTCTTTGAGGTGAAGAATATTTAAGAAAGCATGGAAAAGGAGAAAGATTTTTTTTCCTTCTGGTACATAGATGGAGAATGATAGTCAGTTGAGTGCTTTCTCTACCTCTTTGAGCTAGCAGGTTTTCACCACAGTATCTGGCTCTTGAGTCTTCCTTGGTGAAACAGAACGGTTAGGGTTTTTCTTTGTAAAATAACAATGCATCTTTAACATATGGTGCTAGTCTAACTGAATGTTGGCAGATAGATCCATGTCTATCGCCCTGCACAAGTTCAATTCCAAGAGGATCAAAGCCCTCATAATAAAACAAATACACTGAACTTGTTAGAAGAGAAAGTGGGGACCAGCTTTGAAAACTTTGGCTTAAGAAACAGCTTCGTGAACAGCACCAATAGCCAAGGCACTAACTTCAACAATTAATAAATGGGACCTCAGGTAACTGAAAAGCTTCTGTAAGGCAAAGGACACTGTCAATAGGAAAAATCAGCAGTCTACAGAATGGGAAAATAATTTCAATAACTGTACTTCTGACACAGGGGTAATATCCAAAATGTATAAAGAACTCAAGAACATAGGTATCAACAAACCAAAAAACCCAATTTAAAAATGGGATACAATTTAAATAAAGAATTCTCAACAGAAAAATCTCAAATGGTGAAGAAGCACTTAAAGAAGTTTTCAACATACTTAGCCATCAAGGAAATGCAAATCAAAACTACTTGAAGATTTAATCTTACACCTGTCAGAATGGCTAAAATGAAGTGACAGATCATGCTGACAAGGATGACAAGGATGTGGAACAAAGGGAAAGCTCCTTCATTGCTGGTGGGAGTGAAAGTTTGCTTAAGTATATTCATAAAAGCTTTATTCCTAAGAACTAGAAACTGAAAACAACCTAGGTGTCCCTAAACTGACTAAAGAGAAGATTAATAAGAAAAAAAAAGATAAAGAAAATGTGGTACATTTACGCAATTTACATATTATACAACTCAGCTATTAAAAGATAATGTCATGATAATTGCAGGCAAATGAATAGAAATAGAAAAAAAAATCATCCTGAATGAGGTAACCCATACCCAGAAAGACAAACGTGGTATGTGTTCACTTAACTGTAAAGTAAAGGATAATCATGTTACAATTTACAGACCCAGAGAGGTTAAGACCAGTGGGGGAATGAATAAATCTCCCTGTGATAGGGAGGAGAGTACAAATATCTTGGGTACAGTTGTGGCAAATGGAATAGGAACAGGAGGGGTCAGGTGGGGGAAGGATAGAAGGAGAGAATACTGGTAGTGACAACTGGAATTGGGGAGGAGCTAGAAACCTAGTGCAATGCAAACTCCCAGAAATCTGTGAGCGTGACCCTCGCTTAGACTTCTAACAATGAGGTAAAAATGTCCCAAACAGGTCATTTCCTGTAAGGAGGCAAAACTTCCAGAGGAGGGATTGGAATAGCAACTAAGCCACAAAATCTTCAACTAAAATTTGTCTTGCCTGCAAGATGTACTGGTGTAAAGGTGGCACTGAAATCATAGGAGTGACAGACCAATAAATGTCCCAGTTTGAAACTCAAGCCATGAGAAGCAGCACATACCTGACATTTCCTAGAGGGTCAGGAACCAGAGGCTTGATCACAGGAGACCAAGATATAACTAAACACAATTGGCAAAAAAAAAAAGGCAACAAAATAATTTTTAATGATATTCTGCTATCCTCAAAAGTGAGGCTTCATCTAGCAATGATAGAAATAGATGCAGAGTCCCACAGCTAATCATCAGGCAGAATTCAGGGAATCATACAGAAGAGGGAACGGAGTGAGGATTGTCTGAGCAGAGGGGTCAGTCAAGGACACCACAAGTATACCCACAAAACCAACTAACCTGGGCTCATAGGGGATTACAGAGACTGAACTGACAGTTGATGAGCTTGCATTTGTCTGACCTAGTCCCTCTGCATATATGTTATGGCTGTGTGTCTTGGTGTTCCTATGGGACTTCTAACAGAGAGAGCAGAGGCTTTCTCTGACTCCTTTGCCTGCTTTTGGAACCATTTTCCTTCTACTACAACGCCTTTTCCAGCCTTAATATGAAGAGAGGATTTTAGGATTCTGTCTAAGCTCCACCCCACAATTACCTGGCAACATCCAGGTATGCCCCCTCCCCACAGTTACCTGGCGACAGCCAGGTAGGCCTAGCCTACTATAAAGGGGGCTGCTCACTCCCTCCTCTCTCTCTTACCTCTCCTGCCTCTCTTATTCTCACATTTTCCTACCCTCTCTCTTGTTCTCTCTTGGGCTCTCCTCCCCTCGCCCCTCTCTCCATGTGGTCATGGCCGGCCTCTGCTTCTCTACTCTTGCCTTCTCTCTGCCTTTCTCTGCCTCTACTGCCCTCTTAACTCTCCTCTCCATGCCTTGAATAAACTCTATTCTATACTATGCAGTTGTGTGTCTGGTCCCTCAGGGGGAAGGGATGCCTCAGCATGGGCCCGCTGGGGCACCCCCTTTCCCCACACTGACGCAGAACATATTCTCTAATATCTTTCTCATTTTAAGATCACAACAGAGGTGCCTAGAATTATATTGCAACTTGACATGCAGTGTTTGGTTGCTATCCCTGGGAGACTTGCCCTTTTCAAAGGGGAAATAAAGGAAGAGTGGATAGGGATGGGGTACAGGAGGTACAGGAAGAGGATGAAGGAGTGACAACTGTGGTCAGGATGTATATGAGAAAAGAATAAATAAATATTTTGAAAAGCAGTTTTTTAAACAATGGATGGTCAATACACATTCTTCCTTCTTTTATATGTCAGAAGTATTTTGTATTCTTTTGTTCTATACGCTTTATATAGGAAGGTACGCCTGAAATGCTGTCTTCTGCTTATAAATAATGAATTGTCAGGGAAAGAGATGCAGCGCTAAAGAGCAAACAGTAAAAATTGGGACAGGGATGGATATTTTAGTGACTCTTGACCCTCTTCCCGAATACTAAACTTCTTAGTTCTCAAAAGAATTTATGCACCTCAGAAGGAAGACAAGCAGGGTAGTCCAAGGGAAAGGGGAACACTGTTGTGTTCAGGGTTTACATCTTATGGTAAAATGAATAAATACTCTGGAGGATATTGTGTGACTTGGCCCAGCTCATCAATGTGGAAACCCAAGCAGGATTCAAAAATTAAAATTAAAAAAAAAAACAAAACCATAAACATCATATTGGCCCAAAGCACTAATATACATAATAAAATTTGAAACTCCACACTTGTAGCTTCAGGATACACCTAAAACAATGAATAATCTAAAAGGTGGGTTTATAAATCTTAGAATCACATTCCAGAAACAGTTTCCTGTCCCAACAAGACACCATCAATCTACATTAAAACAGTAAATTTCAGATGGTTTTCAAAATTGGCAAGTAATAAAGCTGTAATCATAGTGTTTTGAAAACTGGTCATGATATCCCTTAAATTATACCGCAGGCAAATTTACCAATTCTGAATTGGTGTATCTGAACATTTTCCTTATTGTCTGTATGTGTAAGAAGTTATTTTCAGATGAAAACCTACATCAGTGTCTTCAAAGATTAAAAGAAAAAGAAAAGGATTCTGAAATAAGCACCTTTGTTCAATTGTTTGAGTACAAGGGTCACATATAATTTCTTTGATAAAACCCATTAATTCAAATTTCCCCTTCTTGGCGTCACACGGGCATTTGTTTGTATCTGTCTGTCATTTTTGACAATCTATTCAGTGCACTGATTCTTTTAAACCTATATCTCACCCTGCTCCATTTTTCAATTCTTTGCTTGTTTATTTGATTGACTGGTTGGTTTTGTTGTTGTTTTGAGACAGGGTTTTACTGTGTAGCTCTGGCTGTTGTGGAACTCACTACATAGGTCATGATGACCCTGAACTTAGAGAGATACACCTGCTTTTGCCTACTCTCCTTCATTAGGACTACCTAGGTTCTGTCACTGTTCCTAATGATGTTATTTTGAACTCTCAAAACATGTCCTCAATAATTGTTCCTTGATAAGAGCTGAGATTTTTTTTTTCTTGTTTTTGGACCTAGTGAAGGTATTTCTCCATCTTGAGCTACAAACTTTGGGGTCTCAGGTTCCTCTGTACCAACTCACTTCTTCAGATGCTTATTTCTTACTTAAGACTCTACCTTACCTACTGTTACCACTAACCAAGTCAAGCACAGATTGTGTTTTTCCATCTGGACTGCCTACATTATAGTGAGATCACTTTAAGTGAAATTTGAGTTCCATGTTTGGTTCCAAATCTTAATATATAAGCTTGCCTTAGTTTTAACCTTACCCTGTTGGGCTGGATTTTCTTCGTTTTTCAAAATTAGCATAGCATTATCAGTCTATGATCTGATGTGCTCTTTATATATGTAAAAGGACCTAAATTATACAAATATGTGGCATTAATTGAGCACTTCCTTATCAAGTTACCATTGTCCTCATCCTTTCATAGGAGCAGAAATCCAGTGTAGTCTATGAGTTCTATGTAAATGGTTTACTTAGGTCTCAGGTCACCCTGACTCTAAGTGATAATACTAATTATACTATTACTACTAAATGCAAAATAAAAATTTCCCACCATTAAAAAATATTACCCTTTTCCTTGTCCAAAGCACTCTACAGTACCTGATTTTTACAAGATAGCAAGCAGTGTAGCCTACCAGAGATTCTTCTTACTAATTTATAAAAATGTAGGGCATCCTGTAGAATGTCAACAGCTTACCAACTAGAACATTGACAATTTAACTGATATTTAACCCCTCTAAGTAAAAACTTCTAAGTATATAAGTATAAGTGAAAAAATGTATTCATCTTGGTTTTATTCCATCTCACACCAGTCAGGATGGCTAAGATCAAAAACACAGGAGACAGCAGTTGTTGGCGAGGATGTGGAGAAAGAGGAACACTCCTCCACTGCTGGTGGAATTGCAAGCTGGTACAATCACTCTGGAAAGCAGTCTGGCGGTTCCTCAGAAAACTGGGCATGACACTCCCGGAGGATCCGGCTATACCACTCCTGGGCATATACCCAGAGGCTTTACCTGCATGCAATAAGGACACATGCTCCACTATGTTCATAGCAGCCTTATTTATAATAGCCAGAAGCTGGAAGAACCCAGATGTCCCTCAACGGAGGAATGGATTCAGAAGATGTGGTATATTTACACAATGGAATACTACTCTGCAATTAAAAACAATGAATTCACGAAATTCCTAGGCAAATGATCAGAACTGGAAAATATCATCTTTAGTGAGGTAACCCAATCACAAAAGAACACAGATGGTATGCAGTCACTGATAAGGGGATATCAATCCAGAATCTCGGAATACCCAAGACACAATTCGCATATCAATAGATTTCCAAGAAGATGGAAGGAGAGACCCCTGGTCCTGGAAAGACTGGATGTAGGGGAACGCCAGGACAGAGTAACGAGAGGGGGAGAAAAGAGGGAGGGAAGGGGGCTTATGGGACTTTCGGGGAGGGAGGAAACGGGAAAGGGGAAATGATTTGGAATGTAAATTAAAAAAATAAAATAAAATAAAATAAATAATTAAAAAAAAACCTATATAACTATTGTTCCATATCCTTATTATTGTCTGTGTTGTTCTAAATGAGTAATTAGATGAAATATATTTTTAACTGTACTGTATTGATGCCCTTAGTACATTTTAAAAAACACTGGTAGTTGTACATTCATTAATGCTTGTACTGATGGGGATAGCAGGAATACTAAACACTAAATAATGAGGGTAATGTCAATATTATATAGAAATTATTTAATTTACAAATTATTTGTAATTTCAACATGGCCACTACAGGGATGGCTGTCTGGTTATTTCCCTGTTGTATACTAAGATTATAAAATGTTCTTACATATGTAAGGACTGACCAAATGGTTGTTGAGTAAACTAAGTAAATGTATGAGGATACCTTCATTACTTTTACCAAGAATAATTGGAAGTAGAGGTGAAAATTTCTCCATTTAGTATTACGAATAAAAATACATATGAAATTAGGAACTAGAATATACTATCACTGACCTGACCAAACCAGGTTTGTTCTCTCCACTCTGGTCTGGCCCGAACAAAAGAGTGTTACATATAGAGTTTCTGGGCAGAAATTAATCTGGGATAGATAAAAATGATATTTTCCAACTTATCCATTGATCTACAAAGGCATAGTGGAAAGTGATGAATCGAAAGATATACGGGAAGATAATGTTATAAGCATGCTTCATTGAGCGTTTCCTGAGACAGCAGCATTTCAGTTTTCCCAGATATGCCTGCTGAACTGAAATAGAAGTATTTGAGCTAAAATACATTTTGTCGTGGGAAAACTTGTTTTTGAATGTATCCTTTGAATTGAGAGTCCTGATAAAATAGTTTTACTTGAAACACATACCTTTGCCAATAAGAACTTGAAAATTTGCTGGACAGAGTGGGAGGCCCTTAAAGAACTATTAAGAGAAACTTTGACGTGCTGTAACTTGGTGTTACAAAATGTTTAAAGGAAAGTTCTAGAAGGCTGGAATTTTTGTACATTCCAAATTTCATAAATAATGATGTAAATGTTCTTGTTTAAAAAGCCTGGTCTGCAATGGATATATTTCAAAATGCTTTTGCCTAAAAAGGAAAAATTGTCTAACCTTGTCTTTTGTTTGACCAGAAGGACTTTAAATTCAGAAACTCAAATAAAATAGCCTGTTTGAATTTATCCTTGAGTGTTCATTTGGAAATACCTATGAATACATTTTCTTAAAATGAGGCAATAACCTAAAGAACTGCTTTTGTTTAGAAGCATTGAGGACTCTCAGGATCTTTCTCAGAACTTTCCAAAAGGCAATCAGCTAAATACCTTCATACTAGTTTTCTTTTGATTCAACGAAATACTGCATATATATGTTTATATATGTGTTTATGTATATGTTTAAAGCTGAAATAAAATTAAGTAGTGCAAAGAAACATTGGGATACAAGACTCTAGAAGGGAGATATATTGTCAGAATGTCAAACAAAAACTTACCTTATTTCCTTTAAGAATGAAATATGTGAGAAAAAAATGCAGCTGAACTTTTTGGTTTGGTTCAATGAGGGATGAGGTGGTTCTCCTGAAGCTCTTACTAAAATAACACTCTTAAAGCAAGACCTTTATATGCACAATTGTGCCCTTCCCCCAGACTTGAGGGGGCTACATCACACCTTGTTTGCCACAGTTGCCTAGACCACCTAGGGTGTAGCCTTCTGACCTAGGTGAAGTCTATTGTTCTGCCACATCCACAGCTTCCTGCAAGAAGCCACTACCTGCTGAGCAACTGAGCTTGCTTTGCTGATGAGATCCTGGCGAAATGGAAGATGGGTTTCCCCCTACATATTCCAGGTTAAAATATTAAACATTGAGCCTTGATCAAAACTTTGTCTTGGCTTTATTATTTCTCTTGCCCATCCGTTCTCTTTTAGCCCCAGCTCTCTTTCCAATTGTACCCAGGTTGACCAAAGCTGCTGGACAGCTACACAGAATGACCAAATAAATTAAGGACCTGTTAGATTTACAGAAATGACACAAAGATAATATGAAAGAAACACAATAAAATGAACCTACAAAAATATGAATTTTAAACATATAATCTTTTTCCATGCATAATTATTATTGAGTTCTAATCTAATTCTATTCAGTGTTAGAACATACTTTATGTCATATGAATCTTTTAAAAATATATATTTTTAAAATTATTTTCTTTTATTATTATTTTATTTATTTGCATTTTAAATGTAATATCCTTTCCTGGTTTCCTCTCTGCAATCCGCCTATCCCATACCCCTTCATCCTACTTCTATGAGTGTGCACCCCCATTCCTAGCATTCCTAGCATTCCTAGCATTCCTAGCATTCCCCATTCCCTAGCATTCCTCTACTCTGGGGCATTGACCCTTCCAGCTGGTCTAGTTATTCAGGGTCCCGAAGAGGCGCTACCTGAGGGTCAAGGGGGGGGGGGGAGAAAAGAAGGAGACCAAGCAAGGTTCTGTTGTCAAGGTCCCGTTTATTGTCACACAGGTAGCAAGTTTTAAGCAATAGGGATGAGGAAGTTGGGAGGGGGAGCTAGGGGGAAGTGAGCTATGGGCCAAGCCCTGAATGAGGAAGTTGGGAAGGGGAGCTAGGGGGAAGTGACCTTTGCAAAATGCAAAGTAGGGAGGGGTCAAGGTATTCTTGACAGCAGGAAGAGCAAAGGGCATCTGGTGAAGACATCTGATATCTGCGCACGTAGGGACATTCCGTGGTTAAGGGTGGAGGGATCCTTTTGTACCGGCAGTTCCTGGGCAGGTCTTTGTTCAACAATCTCATGGTCATAAGACAGCCATGGCTGAATGACCTTGTTTGGCTCCCCACAGGGCATTACACCTCCCCTCCCATTAATACCAGATAATGACCCTTCAGATCCTTCAACCCTTCCCCCAACTCCTCCATTGGGGTTCATGTGCTCAGTTTGATGGTTGGCTGTGAGCATCTGCATCTGTATTGGTCAAGATCTGGCAAAGTCTCTCAGGAGACAGCTGAATTAGGCTCCTGTTAGCAAGTACTTCATGGCATCAGCAATAGCATCTGGGTTTGTTGTCTGCATGTGGGATGGATCCCCAGGTGGGGAAGTCTCTAGATGTCCTTTCCTTCAGTTTCTGCTCCACTCTTTGTCTCTGTTTTTCCTTTAGACTGGAGCAATTCTGGGTTAAAATTTTGGAGATGGGTGGGTGACCCCATCCCTCAACAGGGAGACCATGCCTAAACTCTTGTATGGCCTCAACTGGTTCTTCCTCCCCTTTGTGGGGTATTTCAGCTAATTTCATCCCCGTGGGTTCCTGGGTTGCTTTCCTGGTATCAGGGACTTTCTGGTTGCTACCCAAGTTCTTCACCCCTCATTGCTACACACCTCCGCTCAGTTTCCTGACCCTTTGTATATCTCCTCCATCTCCTCCTATACTTGATTCTTCCCCTCTTTTTCCCCTCCCCCTCTTCTCTTCCTCCCAAGACCCTCCCACCCTCTGATTCCCTTGGTTATTTTATTTCTCCTTCTAAGAAGGACTGAAACATCCACTCTTTGGTCTTCCTTCTTCTTAAACTTCATATGGCCCATGAGTTGTATTGTGGTTATTACAGTCTCTTGCCTAATACACACTAATCAGTGAATACATACCATGTGTGGTCTTTTGTGACTAAATTACCTCACTTGGGATGATATTTTCTAGATCCATCCATTTGCCTAAGAATTTCATGAAGTCATTGCTTTTAATTTCCATTGTGTAAATGTTTCACATTTTCTGTATCCACTCCTCTGTTGAGAGACATCTGGGCTGTTTCCTACTTCTGGCTACTATAAATATAGTTGCTATGAACATAGTGGAGCATGTGTCCTTATTACATGTTGGAGCATCTTCTGTGTATATGCCCAGGAGTAGTATAGCTGAGTCATAAGGTAGTACTGTGTCTGCTTTTCTGAGGAACTGATTTCCAGAATGGTTGTACCAGCTTGCAATACCATCAAATGGAGGAGTGTTCCTTTTTCTCAACATCCTTGCCAGTGAGAAGTAATGGCTGTGGCTCCCTTTCTTTGTTACAAGAATTATCTGACCCACATGAGAAAGAATTCAGAGTCTTCGTAGTTGCCTAAGTTAAGATACCCTACGAGCCTTTTTAGCCCCACACCCTCTTTACATCTTCCCACTCCTGCCTGGAGTCAAAGATAGGTCATAGTTCATTCTCCACCCAAGGGAATTTCCTGAGTAAGAATCCTCACAGAATGTGTTAACTGATAACCACATGACCTCTGGAAAATCTCAGGAAGATCTAAAGATCAATAGTCAATAGATGTTAGCTAATGTGTTTAAACTGCAACTTGATTGATGTGACCTGTGCCTCTACAAAGCATAAAAACTGCCTGTGGTATCCGTTAATGGTTGCCTCTCCTTCGTCGGCATGACGACCCTGACTAGACGGATCATTAAACCTTTTGCTTTTTGCATCTATTGCTGCCTCCCTGTCTCCTTGAGAGGGGGTTTTCTTGAGCAAGGATCTTGGAGTCTTATACCAGCATCTACTGTCACCAGAGTTTTTGATCTTAACCATTCTGAGATGTGCGTGTTGGAATCTCAGGGTTATCTTAATTTTTATTTCTCTGATGACTAAGAATGCTGAACATTTCTTTAGGTGCTTCTCAGTCACTGGAAATTCCTCATTTGAGAATTCTCTGTTTAGCTCTGTTCCCCACTTTAATAGGGTTATTGGTTTTCTGGAGTCTGATTTCTAGAGTTCTTTATATATATTGGATATTAGCCTTCAATGAGATGTAGGATTGCTAAAGACCTTTTCCTAATCTGTTGGTTGTGGTTTTGTCCTATTGACACTGTCCTTTGTCTCACAGAAGTTTTGTAATTTCATGACGTCCCATTTGTCAATTCTTGATCTTAGAGTATATACCATTGGGATTCTGTTTAGGAAAATTTCCCCTGTGCCCATATGTTGTAGCTTTTTCCACATTTTTTTCCTTCTGTTAGATTCAGTGTATTTGGTTTTGTGTGGAGGTCCTTAATCCACTTAGACTTGAGCTTTGTACAAGGAGATAAGAATGGATCAATTTGCATTGTTCTGCATGTTGACCACCAGTTGAACCAGCACCATTTGATGAAAGTACTGTCTTTTTTCCACTGGATGGTTTTAGCTCCTTTGTCAAAGATCAAGTGACCATAGGTGTATGGGTTCTTTTCTGGGTCTTCAATTCTATTCCATTAATCTATCTGCTTGTCATTGTACCAATAAATACCATGCAGGTTTGGTTTTTTTTTTTTCTTCACTATCCTGGATATTTTGTTATTTATTTGAGAATTACTCTCACTAATTCTATGCAAAATTGAGTTAGAATTTTAAAGGGGATTTAATTGAATCTTTAGAGTGCTTTCCACACAATGGCCATTTTTACTATATTAATCGTGCCAATTCATGAGCATGGGAGATCTGTCCATTTTCTGAGGTTTTCTTTGATTTCTTGCTTCAGCATACATCATATTACTGTCTCTATGTATTTGTAATCAAGTTAATACTGAATAACCATCTCTTTCTCAAATAGGTTATCAAGGATTTTTAGACAACCCCATGATATGATATATTTTATATGTGTGTTTATGTGTGTGCACATATGAGTGAGAAAGACATTCATAGTGGAAATAATAGAAAGATATTTCGGAGCTGCTAGGACAGGAGTGTTTTCTTCCAGCCTCCATTTGTAACAGGGAACCAGGCAGCTCCAAAACTTTCTGTGCTTAGCCCGCCAGGAGAGAGTGATCTCACAGCAGCAATTTTACTTTGGAGTGTAGAGGTGAGAGCTCCACCTTCTTTCTGGAGGGGTGTAGATAGGAGCACACGGGTCAGATGATCAGTGGAGCTGCTGGGACAGGAGTCTTTTCTTCAAGCCGCCATCTGCAGCAGGGAATCTGGCAACTCCAAAGCCTTAAGTGCTTTTAGCCCACCAGGAGAGAGTGATCTCATAGCAGTGATTTCACTTCTGAGTGCAGAGGAGATCTCCACCTTCTCTCTGGAATGGTACAACTAGGAGCGCACAGAGCATACAATCAGTATTGCTGCTGGGACAGGAGTCTTCCCTTCAGGCTGCCATCTGCAGCAGGGAACCAGGCAGCTCCAAAGCCTTATGTGCTTAACCCACCAGGAGAGTGTGATCTCACAGTAGCAATTTCACTTCTGAGTGCAGAGGTGAGATCTCTACTTTCTCTCTGGGAGGGGTACAGCTAGGAGGGCACAGGGCATATGATCAGTGGAGCTGCTGGTATAGGAGTCTTCCCTTCTGGCTGCCATTTGCAGCAGGGAATCAGACAGCTCCACAGCCTTCTGTGCACAGACCCTGCAAGAAGAGAGTTGGTCTCCCAGGAGTACAGACATAGGCTTACAGGCCCATAGGAGGGACAAGCTCCAGCCAGAGACTGCAAGACCAACTAACACCAGAGATAATCAGATGGCGAAAGGCAAGCACAAGAACCCTACCAACAGAAACCAAGGCTACTTGGCAACATCAAAGCCCAGTTCTCCCACCACAACAAGTCCTGGATACTCCAAAACATTAGAAAAGCAAGAGTTGGATTTAGAGTCTCATCTCATGATGCTGTTAGAGGACATCAAGAGGGACATAAATAACTCCCTTAAAGAAATACAGGAGAACATGAGTCAAATGGCAAAAGCTCTTAAAGAGGAAACACAAACATCCCTTAAAGAAATACAGGAGAACATGGGTGAACAGGTAGAGGCCCTTAAAGAGGAAACACAAAAATCCCTTGAAGAATTACGGGAAAACACAAACAAACAAGTGAAGGAACGGAACAAAACCATTCAGGATCTAAAAATGGATGTAGAAACAATAAAGAAATCAAAAAGTGAGACATCACTGGAGATAGAAAATCTTGGAAAGAGTTCAGGAGTCATAGATGCAAGCATCAACAACAGAATACAAGGGAAAGAAGAATGAATCTCGGGGCTGAAGATACCATAGAAAACATTGACTCAACAGTCAAAGAAAATGCAAAATGCAAAAAGCTCCTGAGCCAAAACATCCGGGAAATCCAGGACACAATGAGAAAACCAAACCTAAGGGTTATAGGAATAGAAGAGAGTGAAGATTTGCAATTTAAATATCTTCAAAACAATTATAGAAGAAAAATTCCCTAACCTAAAAAAAGAGAGGTCCATGAATATACAAGAAGCCTACAGAACTCCAAACAGACTGGACCAGAACAGAAAGTCCTCCTGACACATAATAATCAAAACACCAAATGCACTGAACAAAGAAAGAATATTAAAAGCAGTAAGGGAAAAAAGATCAAGTAATCTATAAAGGTAGGCCTATCAGAATTACAAAAGACTTCTCACCTGAGACAATGAAAGCTAGAAGATCCTGGGCAGATCTCATACAGACCCTAAGAGAACACAAATGCCAGCCCAAACTACTATATCCAGCAAAACTCTCAATTATCACAGATGGAAAAAACAAGATATTCCATGATAAAACCAAATTTATGCAATATTTTTCCACAAATCCAGCCCTACAAAGGATAATAGATGGAAAACACCAACATAAAGAGGGAAACTACAACCTAGAAAAAGTGAGAAAGTAATCTTTTTCCAACAAACCCAAAAGAAAGTAACCACACAAACATAAAATAACATCAAAAATAACAGGAAGCAACAATAACTATTCCTTAATGTCTTATAACATCAATTAACTCAATTCACCAACAAAAATCATGGTCTAACAGAAATATTTTTCATGTAAATCTTCAATTTTATCAGAAAATGTTTGTGATTCCCCTTTCAATTTAGTAATGTCTTTATGTCTACCATTTTAACTATTATTTTCAATGATAATCTTCAATTTTAACATTTTTTCTATGTATTTCTTCAATTTTATCAGAAATATTTTCCATGTAAATCTTCAACTTTATCAGGAAATGTTTATAATTCCACTTTTAATCAACTTAGAAATATTTTTATGCCTACCATTTTATCTATATAATTTTCCATGATAATCTTCAATTTTAATGTTTTTCTATATTTTTCTTCAATTTTATCAGAAATATTTTCCATGTAAATTTTCAGTTTCCTCAGACAATATCTATAATTTTACTTTCAATCAACTTAGGAACATTTTTATATCTACCATTTTATTTGTATAATTGTCCATGAAATAATCAGTTTTAATGTGTTTTTCTATATATTTCTTGAATTTTATCAGAAATATTTTCCTTGTAGATCTTCAATTTTATCAGAAAATGTTTATAATTCTACTTTCAATCAACTTACAATTATTTTTATGCGTACCATTTTATCAGTATAATTTTTCCATGAAGTAGACAATTTTAACGTGTTTTCTATATATTTCTTCAATTTTATCAGAAATATTTTCCATGTAAATCTTCAACTTTATCAGGAAATGTTTATAATTCTACTTTCAATCAACTTAGAAATATTTTTATGCCTACCATTTTATCTATATAATTTTCCATGATAATCTTCAATTTTAATGTTTTTCTATATTTTTCTTCAATTTTATCAGAAATATTTTCCATGTAAATCTTCAGTTTCCTCAGACAATATCCATAATTTTACTTTCAATCAACTTAGGAACATTTTTATATCTACCATTTTATTTGTATAATTTTCCATGAAATAATCAGTTTTAATGTGTTTTTCTATATATTTCTTGAATTTTATCAGAAACATTTTGCTTGTAGATCTTCAATTTTATCAGAAAATGTTTATAATTCCACTTTCAATCAACTTACAATTATTTTTATGCCTACCATTTTATCTGTAATTTTCCATGCTAATCTTCAATTTTAATGTTATTTTATATTTTTCTACAATTTTATTAGAAGTATTTCCCATGGAAATCTTCAATTCTATCATAAAATGTTTCTACTTCCTTTTTCAATTAATTTAGTGATGTTTTTTATGTCTACCATTTTACTCTTTAATTTTCCATGAAAATTGTCCATCTTAATATGTTTTTCTATATGTTTCTTCAATTTTGTCAGAAACATTTTCATGTAAATCTTTAATTTTATCATAAAATGTTTTTACTTCCTTTTTCATTAATAAATAAATAAATAAATAAATAAAAAGATAAAATAGAAAGATATTTCAAAACCTTAAAATGTTATGTAACATGTGATACTTTCTTTATACACACACACAAATACACAAACACACACAGATGCAAACACATGCATACACACACACACATACACACACACACACACACACACACACACACACAAGGAAGAATGTGAGAGGCTACAGTAATGGCCAAATTAGAAATATGCTGGCAGGTACATAAGGATGCTTTAGGGTATTTTATACACTCTACTACTTTTAATATTTAATTTGAATCTTGATAGTATAAATTCAACTCTAAATATGAACTTGTTTTCATTAGTCATGTAATTAAGAGAACATGTTCAAGTAGAGCAAAAAATGATATTTTCTATGGAAGAAGTATGTGTAGCATGATCCAGTATTTCATATGCTTCTGATTAGTAGTAGACCCAGAATGGCATATTCACCTCCTTGCAAGATTGATAGTTAATCTAAAATATTTTGTTCCAAATAGTGTAGTTCAGATTGTATATATTCATTTTTAAAATTTTGATGTCTAATTTTTGAATGTATGTAGTTTATGTGTAAGTGTATATGCTGTTTGTGTGTGACTACATTACATGTATGTGGAGACTAAAATATATCATGTACACTGTTCTATCCATATCTGCCTTATTACCTTGAGACATGATATCTTAATCCAAAGCTCACCATTTTCATGGAAGACAGCAGCTAGCCACACAGCTCCAGTGATCCTTTTCATTTCTGTCCCCCTAAATCTTCTCAGTATTTGGTTCTGGGCATGTGTAGCCATGTCCAGCTTTCAACATGACTATTGAATTTGGGTGTTTTTGCTAACCCCCTTAGCCATCTTCGTAACTCAATTAAAATGTTTAAACTTGTAAGATAGCTAAATTCTTTCTGAATGTCCTTAATAAATTACTATTTCCTGTATACATTATTTTAATAAAAATTATATTTATATCTATTTATATCTATCTCTATCTCTGCATCTATCTATCTCTATCTCTATCTCTATTTCTATCTCTCTCTCTCTCTCTCTCTCTCTCTCTCTCTCTCTCTATATATATATATATATATATATATATATATATATATATATATATCTTAGGCAATCATTCTTTTAGCAAAGTGCTTGCCACACACTTATAAAGAATTGTGTTTGGTTTTCCAAAATCCATGTAAAATATCTGCTCATGACAGTGCACATTTGTAATACGCTCACTAGGAAGTCAAAGATAAACTATCAGCCTGCTTGCTGATCCCAAGAGTAATAAAAGACTTTGACTAGAAAAGAAAGTAGATAGTGCTGTGTCAGAACATGGACCAAGAATGGAGTTCTATGAGAAGTCTGAGTGCTTGTGAGAGAACTCCAAGAAAACAGGCCTTGTAACCTCAGTTTCTTCAAAGCACAGAGGTTTTATATTATGTTTTTGTCCCTTCCCAGGTGAAGCCTATAGGAGTTTACTTGAGATCATTACAACTGACCATTGCAATTTGATCATATACTTGTATGGAAAGATATGTTTTTGCCACATGCAGCTTGCCCACACATGTGTCTTGCCCTTGTGATTTTGCTCTTTAATCATGTGACTCTTCATAAACCTCTGAGTATAAGTTGTTTGATGCTCTGAATAAAATTGGCTTTTGCATGAGACTTTAGTCCCCATCATTTATTGGCTCCATTCTCCCAGGTTCTACTTGCCTCTAGAATGGTAAACTGTGCTGGAGGAGCAACACATGAAGTTGACTGCTAGCCTCAACATTACTTACACACACACACAAACACATACACAAACACACACACACAAACACACACACACACACACACACATGCAAGGAAATAATCTTGATAAAGTATGTATCTTTGAACATTGCCTATCACACAGAAGGAACTAATTACTAGAATAAATATTTACAGAATGCAATATGTGATTTCTATTTCACCTCTTTGAAAGGATAACCAATATTAAGCACCCTGTATTTGTGATTAAAATGTAGAGAAACCTCAGTGACCATAAACTAAAATGAGAAAAATATTTGTGTAAAGGTTTTCTGATTTAGAAAAGCATAGTTTTCATACTGTGGTGGCAGATTATCATTACTGGATATACAGTCATTTCCATTTCTCTGTTTGCTTTTATTTTGGTCAGTGTTTTAAAAGAGTTGGCAAGACTTAGCTGGTTCCCTTCTGTTGGAGCTGAAAATATGATCTGGAGAGTTCAGGTACCCAACTAATCTTATAAAACTCACTTCTGTTTTTATTTCTTCATTATTTTTGCCTAATAGCAGCATTTAAAAGGAAAATTTTCCAGGTTGCTTCATTTTCAAAACCATGCTTCCACCAGGCAGACATTATTTTACTGAAGGAAATGAGAGAAGAAAACATAAGCAAAGATTTCATTATTATTTGTAGTGGAAATCAGGTGGAGCTGATAGGTGTGGTGGAAATAGATCAGAAAAATTGAATTATATGCAATGTTCCGGTTGATTATTAAACTTGCGTGAAAGAAAAGTATTGCCCCTGGGAGAGCAGATAACTCAACCAAGTGGGTGTTATTCTGTAATTTCAGTTATATTCAGGAAACATACAGTAAAGCTAGAGCTGAAGACTATCTGGGATTATGATGTTAGATTCTGCTTTAAATCGGAACCCATAGAGGCCTCTTCAACTTTCTCACTCAGAAAGACACAGGGACAGTGGAGAACTAATAGATCTGTGGCTCAGGTATGTAACTATAACACAAATTCACTTGTCCTCAACAAATGCTGCCATCCTGGTTCTTACAGCTGAGTTGCATGAAGAAAAGGCACTGGCAAGATTACATATTTATTTTCAAACGATTTCATCTGGTTCATTCCTACACAAATGTTAAATCATTTTAGCCATGTCTAATGTAAAATTTGTGTCTTTGTCTAGGTTCTGGATCAACTACAGTGCTTTTGGAGTCAAACAAAACTCCACATATTAATAATAGCAAGCTGTGCACCCGCTTTTTGTCTAAACTCTTACCTCTGCTGCTCTCTAGCAGGGTCTCTGTGGGGTGACAGGGACATGACACGGTCTCAGAATGTTGAAAGTCACTAATAAATACAATAATAAGTAACTGCTATATTATTTGTTGAAATGTAAGCGTTTATATTTGAGATTGAGGTTCAGTTATGAATAAAGTGGGATAAAGACTATTTTAAATAAAATAATATTATAAAGTTGAGGGATAATTAGAAATAATTGATCTGAAAGTACAGAACAGATGTCTAAGTTAAAATCTTAGAGTACACATGCTTTCTTTAACAAAATAGTCTGTTTCCTCTGAGAACGAAACAAGGGGAGTATTACTAAGATCATTACCCCCAAAACTTCATAATTCATTAAAAATGTTAATAACCAAAACATATAAAATAAATACACTTTAAGGAAGTAATAATTCAATGGTACAAATAGAAATATTTCAAACCAATTGTAAAGAGGCAGCTATAAAAATTTACACTTATGATGAATATTTTTCATAAAACTAACAATGTTGTTAATATTATTGACTAAAAAAATAGTAGTTCCTGTGATCTGGAGTGCTGCTACTATTTCTAAACTTTGAAGAAAAAAAATAGTAGCTGTGTTGTTGAAACTTTAGAAAAAGTCTCCTCATTTGTGTAGTATAAAATTGCAAACTGGAATAATCTTTATGAAGATAGTTGGCCAAAAATATTAATAATTTACAGAAATAAAACATTTTGAGCTATAAGTGATCTGCCTGAAAGATATCCTGGTGCAATAGTGGCAAAAAGGTTTTGATAGTAACTAATATTTGAGTTAAGGCCCACTGGATGAGATGGAATTTTCAACAACACTGCTTGAGTGACCAAGAACCTGAGACTAGTTAGCCCAGGAATGTACGATAATAACAAATGTTATTGTTCTGTTTAAAAATGTTGTAATAAAATGACTCCCGATGATGTTCTGGTGTACACATAAATCTATGCCTTGATGATCCATCATCAGAAAAGCTTCTTAGCCCCAGTATATAGGAACAAATACAGAAACCCATAGTGTCTACTTTGCAGCTAGAGAGACTTTGAACACTCAGCCATAAATGGAATGTTTCCATCAAACTCATCCCCTCACAGCACAGAGAACTCTGCAGAAGAGAGAGAGAAAGAAAGAGCTAGAGAAGATAGAGGACATGGAGGAATCAAGGCCATTTAAGCATAACAGGACTGGCACACATGAATTCACAGAGACTGAGGCAGCACACATAGGACCTGTATTGGTGGGCACCACACTGGGACCTAGAAATGAAAGGAGAAATGGAAAACACCACGATCCCTGACACAGGGATCCAATTGATAGCCACTTGCAAATGAAAAATTAGGTTTCTCCAAGGAAGTCTAGTTGGGGCAACAGAACACATTCAAATATAGGCTCTATGCCCAGCACTAAATGGCAAACAAAATAAACTCAATTGCGTTTGGCATTTTTGGAGGATCTTTATCTTTTAAAGTTTTGCTAATATATATAAACTTTTACACTTCATTTTTTATACATTTCATATACTTCATTTTTACCTTACAGGTCCTTTGCATGTGTATTATGGTTTCCAATTTTGAGTTTGTAGGGGCCTCCTGTGGATGCCAAAGCATGTACAAACACATATGTGTCTATGTCTAAATTCACTTCACGTTCTTTCCCCATGGCTCTTTCTTTTCCTTCAGTTGTTTTGTCATACTCTTATTTTTCTCTTTTTTATTTATGTGATTTTATTTTATTTTGATGAGTATTTCTTAGATGCCAGTTTGTTTTCTAAAGAGATATAGAAAAAGTATGTATGTGGATGGGAGAGAATGTAGCAAGGAACTGGGAGAAGAAGGAGCCGCAGGAAAAAGCATAATCAGAATATATTGGGTGAAAAAGTCTATTTTCAATAGAAGAAAAAACCAATAATTTTATTTGTAGATAAAATTCTACTAACTTCTTCCTTCTGCAGAGGAAGAAGTCATGAACTGTGTCAGTATTAATTGTCAAGTTGAAAGAAGCTCAATAAGCTGGAATACAAACATATCTGTCAGTAGGTATTTCGTTTCCAGGCATGTGTGTAGAGGCATGTTGATTAAGATGAGTGAGGGAAGAAGACCCATATTAAAGGTGGATAGCAGCATGCCTGGGCCTTGAGGGCTAAACAGTGTTAACAATTTCACGTTAGCCAAGTACATTCAACCCTCACTCTCTGCTTCTTGACTGGGGATACAATGTGACCAGCTGGTCCCAGCTTTTGTTCCACTAAGTTCTTTGTCATGATTCACAGGATCATGGTTTTGTAAGTTGAAATAAATTCTCCTATGGGTTGCATTGTTGGGGCATTTTGTCACCACAACATAAAAAAAAAAAAATAAGAGCACAAATATAGCCTATGATAACTGTCATACTTTTATTGATCATAGCAAAATTCTGCAGTTAATTAAACGTTCAAACACACACTAATGTGTTTAATAAATTTTGGTACACTATTATAATTAAATACAGATCTTGAGAGAAATGCTTTATAGCTTGAGGAAATGCTAAGAAATATATTGCAAAAAATGATTGTGAAACATTAATTACCATATGTTAGAAATTTTATTAAATAATCCTGTGTTTATATATGATACAGTCACAGTAAAATATATTCAGATCAATATTAAAATTCTCTTATAAATTATTTCTGGTATATCAAGATACAGGTCATTGACTTTTCTGCCCTTCTTTACAGTTCTCATTTTTACTAGATAAAAGTATATTTAAATTAATAAATAAAATATAATATCCAATGAAGCATACCCAACTAGAAAGCACCTCCCATTTTTCATAAGCTAGCAACTTTTACAATTTAAAATTAGGTATATTAAAAGTTCTTTACATGTGGTTGTTAATTGTCAGCTTAATGACCAGAATATTCAAACAGTATAGAAGTAAATAATTTATGAAATACATATTCCTACAAAAGTGGTTATAGAAGCAGAAATACCATTTATCTAACACACATGTACATGTGTCGCTATGCTTTTTACTTATAGATCATTTCATTCCGATGGGTCATGGCCTATGCATTATTGTCACTGAATGTTTCAAATATGCTGCCTTAATTTGAAAAAAAAATATAAAACCTATTGAGTTCTTCAGTGACTCAAAAAATAGTAGATTGACTTTCTTGGTATTCAGGGGTTTCAATAAACAAAGTTAAAAGGCAGGAGAAAGAATGCTTATTTGGGGGCAGGAAGGGAGATAAACAGTGAAAAGTCTAGGTAAGTAGATTTCTTGGCTCAGAAGTACGTGTGCCAGATTGTATGTTACAAAATGTACAGTGCTGATGCTAAATCAACTTGAGTGTTAAGTATGCATTTCTGTCCCTTCCACATGGGTGATGTTAGAAGCTTTATCTAACAGCTCACTGGTACAGGTCCTCTATTCATAACCTGAAAATTATAGTAGTATTTAGCACAGTGAGAGCATATTACATTGTTAAGACAATGAAATATACTAAATTTCTTAAAACAAATTCCAGGAATTGAAAGAAACATGGTGTGAGTAGGCAGAACACATTTTAAATCCCTTTTCTTCCAGTTTCTTTTACTTGGGAGCGTGACAATCCCTAAACTCATCTGCAATCTACATTGCATTTAGAGGGATCCCTTTATCTCTATTTTCTTTCTTGATTTTTCATCAAATTAAACAGAAATGTGCTATGGGATTAAGGGCAAAGAAGATGTTTTAACAAAATTTGTTTTGTGTAGACATCTGAAGTGGTAGGTAGCATACATGACTGTTTAACTTTTAAGATCAGCTTCTCCATATTAAAACAGAAAAAAAGTGGTTTGGCTTTAAAGTTGTGTATTCAGTCTTTGTTGGGCATAACTCACAGTCAGTTTCTGCAGGGATTTTTATGAAGCATTTGTGAATGGGCTAGTGGTTGCAACCCACTTCCTCCTTGTCATGTGTCCACCCACCCCTATTGTTACAGACTGGTGAGGAGCAATTCCTTAGTCTGCTGTGCTAGGAAGAGGCCTTTTCCTAGAGTCTGGTATTTATGCTTTCAGACTAATCCCATTATAAAAATATCTATTTCCATCACTGCTGATGTCAAACATGCTACCATATTTTGTGAGTAAGTCCATAAGACTATAAATTCTTACCTCCGGAGGAGATAACCTTTCTAAAAGTAGCCTGAAACTTGACAAGTTCTGTAAACATTTATGTAGGAATCATAACCACATCCCAAAATAAACAAGCATAGGAAACCATCAGGGTGGCTAGTGAAGTTTAAAACAATAATAAATATGCTCGCTCTGCTACCAGGAGATAAAATAACAACAAAACTGGTTACACAATTAAATATGATGTTTCTTCACATGGCTATTTGTTTTTCCACCAGAAAAAAGACCTAACTCTTTTATTGTTAAAGTAGCTAGGCATTTTGAACCAAAAGAGGAAAGTTATTGTAAGAATAAAAATATCCACGAAAATTATAGAAAGTGGTCATAGACAAAATAGCTCATGATAATGACGCTAATCAGTTGTTTATGTTCTGTTGGAGTGTAAAAAGTTAGTATATTCTAAACATGTGGAAATAAAAGTGCAAAAGAAACTCCAAGTTTATGCATTTGTTTCATGTTTTTCTTATGTTTTTACTCACTGTCTAAGTTAGGGTTTTATTGCTGTGAAGACACACCATGACCAAGGCAACTCTTACAAAAGCAAATATTTAATTGGGACTGGCTTATCGTTTCAGAGGTTTAGTACATTATTATCAAGGCGAGAAACATGGCAGCATGCAGGCAGACATGGTGCCAAAGGAACAGAGAGTTTTACATCTTGATCTGAAGGCAACCAAAAGACGGTCACACTGGGCATGGCTTGAGCATAAAACATCTCAAAGTTCCACCTCCACACTTTCTTTATCAAGACCACATCTCCTCTAATGAGGCCACACCTCCTAATAGTTCCATTTCCTGTGGCCAAGCATTCAAATTCATGAATCTATGGCGGGCAAACACATTCAAATGGCCACATTCACTCATACAAAATTGTTTCTATCATCCTTCCCCTATATGTAGAGAATGTGAATGACAAAGCTATAATCAAAACTCATCCTTTCTATGAGAAAGTTAACAATCTAGAATGAAAGTAAAATGAAACAATTAGTATGTACTGTTTAAGACGAGATAAATAGTTTTTCCGTCAAAATACAAATAATAGTTGACATGGTTTCAAGACTGGAGAGTTCAATAGAAAGACGAACGCTGACAAGGTTGTATGTGGTTTCTTAGAGAGAAAAAATGTGAAATGGACTTGAATTGTGTGACAAATCCTTTCATGGGAAGATGCTATGCACACATCTACTCACACCAGGTCAAAGAGCTCAGGACAGATTTGAAATGACAAGTATCAGTACAAGATACCCCAAGATCAAGTTCTTAGCACAAATGAGATTCACTGGCACCAGCCAAACAAAAGGAAGGGAGTAAGTGACAAATATAGGGAATAAAGGAGGAGCGGGAAAGAAACAAGGGAGGGGGGAGCAATATTTTTCCAGGTGAATGGGTGGACAAAAGACTTCCTCTCCATAGCAGAAGACAGATGTGGCACTAAGTCAAATGTTCATTCGCAAAGATAAAAGGAGAAACCCTGTGTTAGGATGAGGCATTTAATTTTCATTGGATAGGGTAGCCAAAAGGGGCTTTTGACTGCCGTACCTTGGTAGTTTGCCTGAGGAGGATGAAGTGGCCAATTAATGGAATATATCTTAATGGCTAGCTTTAAGAACCTGGGAAGGCTCTATGCAGCCAGTGTAGGGGAATACCAGAACAGGGAAGAGGGAGGGAGGTTGACTGGGGAACAGGAGGAGGGGAGAGGGCTTATGGGACTTTCAGGGTGGGGGGAACCCGGAAAGGGGAAACCATTTGAAATGTAAATAAAGAATATATCTAAGAAAAAATATAAAAGAAATATATTTCCTATTAAAAAAAAAGAAATGCAAACTATTGGGTTTTAGCAAGTCAGAGGGAATAGGAGAAGGGCAAGGACTGCCAGAGCCATATATGTGCCATGCTCAGGCTGGCTAGAGTCTCTTCAAAATCAAAGTATCAATACCACCAAACTCCAATTAAGTGAACCAAGAGTTTTCTTGGGATTTGCAAGAGCAAAAATCAGGGGTTACTTTCAGGAGCAGAAATGCTGCATCATTGGTTGGACTCTGACTGGACTTCCGTATGAACAGAAGAGTACTACTTCAGTTTTCTAGAGAACGGAGCCCATAAGGAGACCCTCAGCCCTGAGTCTATATAGGGCCTTCAGAATCTGACAAACAAATGTACCAGCACATAAGCCCTTGTTATAAGGATTGCCCACACAGACACAGATAATAGTCCTTGCATATACCAATATTTTGTCTGTTAGATGGTGATTATCCAGGCTTAAAGTCTGAATAGTTAGGACCCTGAGTAAGCCTCATTCATCTTCCCAGACATTTCCTGAGTAACTCATGAAGACTGTTAGATTTGGCTTGGCATGGTAGCATACAACTTTAATGTCAGCACTAGGGAGGTCTGCATAGTGAGTACCAGGAGAGCCATGGCTACAAATTAGAGATGCTGTATTAAAAAAAAAAAAGACTGTTACCTTAATTACCTTAATTTACTCTTAATTTACTGTAATGATATCCTATCTTTGTCTATATTTGATTTATAGATTTTAATCAAATCAACTGTCACCCAGTCAAGTAAAATTCAGGAACTACTCTGATCTTCTTAGGGTCTGAGAATTTGGGAATAATCCACTATGAACATTAAGGTTGAGCCACAACAGTTTCTTTATTGAAAAAGTCGCTGTATCATGGAGCTGGCTGGGTTTGGAATCCAAACCATGCCAGTAGGGCCAGGACAGAGCAATCTTTTAAAGCAATAAAAAACAATCAAACAAACAAGCAAATTAAAAATTAGGTGTGGTGGGGGCAAGGGTAGAGGCAACCAATCGGGGACATGCATACTTATATAATTTTTTAACCATTTTTATTCCTAGCACCTTAAGTGTATTATTACCTGTCAAGTACCCCGGATAGCCAGTCGAGACCAGCCAATCAGAGCCTTTTTAGCAGCTGCTGGGTTTCAGTTCCAATTGTGTGCTAACCAACAAAGCATACAGTAAGATATTTTGGCCTATATTCATATGGGACACCTGGGGCCTGAATCCATTTCTGGAAATTCAGTGTATTCTTAGAATTAGCTTAATACAAAATGGAGACTATGAATAAAATGGAGTGCCTGAAGTTAAGGAAGCCATGAACAATCTCATTTTGTAACTCTATATATACTTTAAAGAAAATAGCTCCAAATTCTATTGACATATCACAGACACACACACACACACACAGGACTATTTTATTGACTATGAAGTTTGTCTCTTCCTGTGCGTCTTTTTTGTGTGAGTCTCTCTCTGTCTCTCTCTGCCTCTCTCTCTGTCTCTGTCTCTGTCTCTGTATCTCTCTGTTTCTATGTCTCTCTGTTTCTGTCTCTTTCTCTCTCTGAGAAGCCCATACCCAAGCCTCCCTTTTTCCCTTAAGTCTCTTGATTAAAATCCATATTAAAATGGCTTTTAACAAATGTCTTTTAATGAGAACTCCAACTCTGTTACATATTAGCCAGTCTTCAATTTATTTTATTCTTTAATGCTGTGAATCCTGATTTGACAGAGTCACAGTCCCTAAAAGATTAGGAGATCTGTGGAAGGTGTTACAGTTGAGAGAGAGAAACCACTTTTTCCTCCTCTCTCTTCCCATTTGACATTTCTCATTGTCTTGTCTGATGTGCTAGTCACATCTCTATCTCAATGATTGCAGTCCTGAGACACCTGTCTACAAAAGCCTTCCTTGTTGGTTTGGCCCTTGGCCAGCATGTAAGAATTCAACCCACAAAAATTTGAGTAACTGATCAGGCTTTACTGCTGGCCTGGGCCAATGAATACCAATCAGTTTCTTCCTTGGAATACGGGATGCCACAAGTTATATCTGATCCTTTTTGCTTATTTGACAGTCCTCCAGTCCTTGAACTTTGAGTCTCAAATGAGGTTGTTTGTGTAGACACAGTGGTAGGGTGTATCCCTTTATACAGACCACAGGAAAAAAAACACATAGAGCCCTCCCAAATAACAGTGTTTTCTCCTTTCTCTCACACTGAAATGGGGTAGCTGTTTTGTGCCATGTTTAAGTTCTCTGAGTCCTTCTAGGGAATCGCTAAAATTCCGGTTTTCTTAGATCTCAATTCCACTGCCTTCACTTGCCACCATTGTTTTCAAGAATAGATATGCAATCAGATCATTTCAGCACCACTCCAAAGCAACTATATACAGAAAAGAACATTAAAGGATAAGAGTATGCCATGCTTGGTACCACATCCATCCTCTTCTGATGAAAGCAGTATGTTCATATCACAGTTACACTCATATTTTTTTCCAGTTTCCCAAACAATAATCTGTTTGTGGTGTAATTAACTGGTTTATTTTTCACCATATTCCTCTCTAGCGATTCACCAAGCATGTATTTGAAGATTTGGATTTTATTTACTCCTTAGTACTTAGGTACTTAGTCAACATTAAATTTTCTTTAAGAAATCCTTCCTTCCTTCCTTCCTTCCTTCCCTCCCTCCCTCCCTCCCTCCCTCCCTCCCTCCCTCCCTCCCTCCCTCCCTTCTTTCTTTCTTTCTTTCTTTCTTTCTTTCTTTCTTTCTTTCTTTCTTTCTTTCTTTCTCTCTCTCTCTCTCTCTCTCTCTCTCTCTCTCTCTCTTTCTTTCTTTCTTTCTTTCTTTCTTTCTTTCTTTCTTTCTTTCTTTCCCTACCTGACCTAGACTTACCTCTTTTTATACCACTCTATTGATTTCTGCTATTTGTCAGGTTCAAAAATATATGTATTTTAAACCTCATATATTACTTTCTTTTCTGTGCTTTGTCATGAGCCTGAAAACTCCATGAAACAGAATCAAATAACACCCCTAATGTGCCTACAGTCCATTAATCAGCAGCTTCACACTGAGAAGATCGTTTGAAACAGCTATTTGATGCATTTATTGGAATATAGAATTGTGTTGAATGGAATGTAGAATGTATTACCCAAACCAGAATGTACCGTAGGAAGGGGAACACACAGAGAAAACTTTTAGAAACAATAAGTAGGTTAGATTGTCTGCTAAGTGGTCATTGTTCCATACATGTAGAGTTTCTTCCCACAAACAGAATTGCCTTATTCCCATCAGGTAGATGTTCTCAGGTCACAGAAATAATACCAAAAGATTTTCTGTAGTTTGAAATAAAGTATCAAAAGGTAAAAATAAATTTAAATGATAAGTGTTCTTCCTTAGAGTGGTGTATCTATGGACTTGCTATAGAAAGAGATATGGCAGATTTCCACTGCTCAGTCATGTAAGTGATTATGGAATTCCTTCATATATAATCTTTCTCTAAGCTGTTTAAATTTCCCTCTATAAAGAAACTCAAGTGGTATCATTCAAGAAATATTAATGAGAAGGAAGAGGAAAGGGACCCTTGAACATTCCTGTTTGGAATTTAGCAAAGCTGTTATGACAAAATATGAGATCACCTAGAAAATGAGAAATTTACCCTATTATATTGGTGAAATGTTAGCAGTAGTTTCTGATGTTACTAGAGGACATAATCTCACAGCATCCTTCCTGATCTGCCACTTAACAGGTTTTTGTGCCCCTTTTTCTGCAATGTTCCTTGAGCCTTGCGAATGAGAAATTTCTTTAATATCAAAAATAGAGAGAAAATTTAAAAATAAAAGAGTGAAGTACTATATGGTCCAGAAATTCTATGAGTGTATATCCAGAGAAAATGTAAATGTATTTACAAACATCTTTTGCATATCTAGGTTCAACAGAGCACTGTTCATAGCAGCTAAAAGCTGCAATCATCAATCATCCATCACTGATCAATGGGAAATGATATAAGGGCAAGATACATAGTAGAATAATATTAAGTCATAAAACATAAAGAAAGCTGGTCATTGTGACAACCTGCTTTGGAACTGAATATCACTAAATTGAGTGAAACAGTTCATGAACAGAAAGACATAGAAACTACAACTCAATTCATGTGTGGGATGTTAAAGGATCTCACAGAGATTTGAGTGACAATTCTAGAGTACAGGAAGAGAGTAGATTTACAAGAAGGGTGGGGTTGAGCAGTGAGTATGGTGTTATTATTATGTAGGAACAAGAAATTTCTCTGTTCATTGCATAGTGACTGAAGATGGCATCTATATAATGTGCATTCAAAACAGTTTGAAGAAACGACTTTGAGTTCTCACTATAAAAAACTAGTAACTGTTCAAGGAAATAGATATTCTCAATCTGACAAACATTTGGCAGCAGACCGTTATGATATATACCATTAATATTAACACTGGAGGTTTTGTATATCTGTCAGTTGTGAAGTTAATTAAAATATATTTAAAATTATTTTATAACAAAGTAATACTAAGGGAATTTTATTTTTTATATCTTAAAAAGTCTTACAAATCAGTTGACATTTATTTGTGAACTTCCATGAAGGCCTGCCTGATGTAGCTATGCTTGACCGTTAGCCACTGGAAATGAATATGGAATGCTTTATCTGCAGGTGATTTTCCACAGGGACAAGTTTCAAAAAGAATTATGTCAACATAAAAAGCTTATTCTGGGAAATATTTTGAATTTTAAAAAAGTCCATATTTATACTAAGGTATAATAAAGCTTTGAGATAGAATTTTTGAGGTTGTTTTTACATTGATAGCAACTTTTATCAAAATCTTTTAAAATACATAAAATGTATAATCTACTCATGTATATTTGAATAAAATATATCCAAAATAACCTTTAGCTACAAAGTTCAGGTATAAATACTGTCAAACTTAACAATCTTGGTTCACATTGCTGATTTTTAGCCAAGGTATGATAAGAAACTACATCAAACCAATATTGAGAAAACTCTGTTTAAATATTTTGTTTAAATAGTTGGTTGGTAAGGCATATCCACTTTATCAGAGAATCTGACTTGAAAAATAGTTTTAAAGAGTTGGAAGCCAGTTGCTGTCCTTGCTAAAGAAATACTTTGAAAAGAATAATATTTAGGTAGTATGTGCCATACATATATTTTATGATTCATTGGACACAAAGTAGGCACTCAAATGCTTGCTGATGATTTAATTTATCCAGAATCAGCAAAAAGTATATTTTAGGAGAGAAAAAACATTGCATTTTCTACAAGGGAATGGAAAATTGTTCCTTTATGTTTGGCATTAAATAAAATTAAATTGGAAATTCAAGGTATTTAATATTTATGGAAAACAAGTTCTATTTTGGTCATTATAGTGCTCACTGATTCATTTCATGTAAGTGTCGTGTTAATTTTATTTATAGTAAAACTTCCTCTGTCATTAATTGCAGACTAGCTGTATATTTCATTGACAGAAACCCTGAAGCAAATTATTTCCTCCAGTCATCATCAATGAAGACACAAAGGGTGCTTACTGTCTGAGATTTACAAACTAGTATTTAGAGTATTCTCAAGACCAGAAAATTCAATTAAGCTTTTTACCTTTAAATATGAATCAAGTTGCACCTAGGACATTGAGCCAGCAATCAAGTTTGGTGGCAGACTTCAAGCATTTCAAATCCAACTCCCCTAAGTCTTAGCTGGGTGTCCTTTAGACTTCTCAAGGAAGTCCTTCTTTCTCCAGTAAATTGGAAAAAATTCCTATTGCATTAAAAAATTCTGGATATTAAATGAGATAAAATTGACGACTGCCTTCAACATG
The DNA here is from genome assembly GCA_036184795.1 of Tokudaia tokunoshimensis. Classification (NCBI taxonomy): domain Eukaryota; kingdom Metazoa; phylum Chordata; class Mammalia; order Rodentia; family Muridae; genus Tokudaia; species Tokudaia tokunoshimensis. The sequence continues at coordinate 17,420,802 of BTHU01000002.1, forward strand.
CCAGAGCACTGGATATTAAACATAATCGTGTCTGTCTTCTCACTACAAACAAATCCCTAAGTTAGAAAATGCATTTACATTTTACTTTGAAACAAAGAGTATTAACTGTTTTGATTGTTACTGGACTGTTTTGATTGTTTACTTTATTCTTTTTATATTTCCTTCTGTTGCATTAATTAAAAAAAAGGGTTGTAAAGCAGTTAAAGCTGAGAAGTAAATGTGGTAGGCTTCTGAAATTGGAAAGCATCGGAGACACCTCCATATATCTATTTGATTTGATATAATCAAGCATATTTTACATGAAACCATGATATTATACAAAACAAATACATTTGATTTTATGTGATCATTTAAAATAAAATAATGAAATGAAAGTGAAAGAAGAACTCAGCAAACCAGGGTACACTTTAGTTTTCTATGCATTACAACATGCATGTTTTGCTCGAATCTATGCATTTAAATGTGAATTAACACTAATTTATTTTCCCCATAGAGCTGTATGTATCATCGAATTCTTCAGTCACTTTACTGGATTTCCCTGACTATTTACTCCAATAAAAACTATTACTTCCCTCATCTAAGTGTTTTCTAACTCCAAAATTTAGGAGTGATTTTTTTTTTCCTCGAGTCTCCTCAGTTCCACATTCAAACATGTTTCCTCAAGTTCAGCTTCAGAATTATTCCCAGATCCAGACACCTTGCTTCAGCTCTTGCAGCAGACTATAAAGCCATATTCGATGCTTCTTGAGTGGGACTTGCCTTGAAATCACTCTGAAATCATTGACCACATCTCTTGAGTTTAAACTGTCTGCCTCCCATGGGCACATTTAGTTGTAATCTGTGGTTTACTTGTTACCTAGTCTCTTGAAATGCAAAATATTAGGGCTTGAGCCGTGGCTCAGCAGTTAAGGGGCTTACTGCTCTGCAAGCAGATCCAAATTCCTATCAAGCCGCTCACAATTTCCTGTAACTTTAGGTCTAGAAGATAAGAGGCCTTCTAGCCTGTAGGGCATCTGCATTCCCTTGCACACACACCCACATCATAATACACACAATTAAATATAAAATAAAAATTTTAAAATACAAATTCCAGGGACAACAGAGAAAATAATAAATCACTGTTATTAAATGAACAAATGATTGAAGAAGAGAATGATCCTCAGTTTGTTTCTCCAAAGAATAGATTTTAGGCTTTTTGATGAGTAGACTGACAGGTATTTATAAGAACTAAGTAAAATATTCTGTATAAAACCAGCAAGTGATAGGCATACGTTCTCTGTTTGCACATTTATTAGTATGAGTATGAACGCAGAGGACTAGAAGTCTCTGCTATCTGCCTCCATCCTTGCAGCACTGTGTTTACAAGTGGATGTAACAATACCCAGCTTTTTACTTGAGTCCTGGTAAGCTGAATTCAGGTCCTTTTTCTGTTCTTGCATACTAGGCACTTTACAAACCGACACACTGAGCCATCTTCCTAGCTCTGATAGATATTTGTGATGGAAAATGTATTTTCCTTCTGTTTTATTCCTGGGGAAGGAATTTGTAAGAGACATAATTTTTCTCTCTTTTTTAAAAACCATATAACAGGTGTATTTTTTCCAATTTTATCATGTATATCTCTGGATTAGGAACAGTTGAGGCATTTCAGACATTTCTACAGCTATATATTTAGAAGTAAAATAAATATAATATGGTGAGTATTTTATAGTAATGTAAAACCACTTTTATAGCAAATGTCATGTTAATGTATCTGAAGTGATCTGGGCATCATGAATCTCTCTGCTGTAGTCTTGTGTTCTCAATGAAGCCTAGCAGATTTCAAGGACTGCCTCAAGACTTATCCCAGACAGAAAAACTTAGAACTCTGTTAGACAAATAATCACAGATTATTTTAGCGTTGGGAGAGAACATAGATGTCATTAGCATCTATGATTTTTTTTTATTCCCAGAAATTTAAGGCAGAAAATGATACTAGCTTGCCCAATTTCTTACAAATATATTTAGAAACCTCCTAGTCATGCTGATAACAAAAAACTTCTATTTGCAATATCCTGGCCAGGAAAACAAGTAATTAATTTAAAAGAGACAGCTGGGTAAAAAAAAATAAAACCACAGAATTCACTGCTATTTATACTATCATTTAAAAATTAATCAGATTCATAGGACAGAAAAGCCACAACAGTCAGCCCATTTGCTTACATATCATTTCTGTTGGCTGCTCTCTCTGGATTCTAAGACTCCAAAATAAGCTTTCAGGCAAAAGTCAGACAATTAAAGTTAAAGTCAGCAAGACATGATAATTGCCTTGAAGCAAAATTACTTTGACATTTACAGTCCTCTTTGCTCTTGAAAACATGCTTTTTATTGTTGAACTAGAAAAAAGTATATGTTGTCCTTTATGGTTGAATAGTTATACATAGTATTGATATAGTTCAGTGTGCATTGTTTAGTTGTCCTTAATTTCTGCATAAAAATTTTATTCTAAAAGGAGCAAAATTTTCATTGTGGTTTATTAAGAGAATGACTGGAAATCATTGGAAAAAATCATGTTTTAGTAAAAAGCAAAAGTAGATATATAAATCAAGGTTTATTTTCTGTCATGACTTCTATTAAATGGTAAAACACAGAGAAACAGGTTATTCACATCACTCCAGGCAGACATTTGTTACATATTTCTCTATATTCTAACTTATCAAGGATGTTTTTAATGGATACTCGATTCTTGCTTTGGAGATGTTGGACTCAGCCTTGTTCTTGATTCCTTCTCTCCCTTCCTTTCTTCTAGCTTTTTGAAATAATTTAATCAGTGTGGACACCTATTTAATTCAAAATAGGACTTACTTTAGGGCAGAACAGAAGAAAATAGATATTTCAGAATATGTGTCCTAATAAATTCCTTAACTAAATTCCTTAACTAAAAAAGATTAGAAGGAAATAACAAAATGACATAAATAAAATGAAGAAGATGGTTAGTGTTCTGATAATTCTTTGAAACACATTGGGAAAATGGAAATAAACTATATCTCAGCTTTCAATCAAAAATTGAGAACTGAGATACTTTGATCTGAGCTTCTATTTAAGGCTAATCAGGAATCAATAATAAAACACTGAAAATAACTCATACTGGTGTATTTTGCCAAAGGAGGGCCCAATATGTGCTAAGCATGACCTCTCCCACTAAGGTATAGCCCTGAATTCCCCTTAGTCTATATTCATAAACAGCATGAGTTAAAATTGACTAGATATAGCATAGGTTAAATAGTGGTAGGGATGCACTATCTATATCTATGGAATACATTAATTCATAAGTAGTAATAAAGTATGGGGAGTTGATTTCTTCTGAACTATTTCAAACAGTGCATTAAAACATCAAGATGAATTTTAGCTACATTGTTATGTTTTCTGAATTTGAACCATTCAGGGCTTAGCTTGTCATCCTCTTGGGGCTGCTTCTCCTATATGTTGAGCTTTTTAGAACGAATGTCAAAACAACATCAATAAAACAACAAGCACAGGAATCCCAACAAAAAGCACATAGAAACCTAAAAGCGGTCATCAACTTTTCTTTGTGTCATGAGCCACAGCTGATTATCAACATGTTTATCTACATTTTTTAAATTTATATATGTGTTACAATACATTTTGGGCTTATTTCAGGAAAACATACTTCATATTTTTGGGTAAAAATTTCTTTTGCATGACTTAATCACTTTATGTCTTTCTATCATACTGATATGTATACCTTAGGAACAAAAGAATTTGAGAGGAACCCTTATCAGTCTGAGAAGACATGAAAATATTATTTAAAATGTATTTATCTTTTCTATGTGCAGTGTATGCCTAAATGTGTATGTATATAACAAAAGTGTACCGGTGAGTGAGGAGGCTAGAAAAAGTATTGGATCTCTGGAGATAGAGTGACAGTCAATTGTAAGCCATCCACATGGCTGTGGGAAATGGAACTGAGGGACCTTCAAGTTCTATCTTTTTTTTTTGTCTTTTATTGGATATTTTCTTTATTTACATTTCAAATGTTATCTCCTTTCCAGGTCACCCCTCCCCCTGCCTCTATGAGGGTGCTCCCCACCACACACATACCCACATTCACCTTCCCTCCCTGGCGTTCCCCTACACTGGGGCATCGAACACCTGCATGATCAAGGGCTGCTTCTCCCACTGATGTCCAACAAGGCCATCCTCTGTTATGTATGCTACTGGAGTCTCTATGTGTAATCTTTCTTTGGTGGTCCAGTCCCCTGGAGCTCTGGGGGTCTGGCCAGTTGACACTATTGCTCGCCCCATAGGGCTGCAAACCCCCTCAGCTCCTTCAGTCTCTGATCCAACTTCTCCATCAGGGACCCCATGCTCAGTCCAATAGTTGGCTGTGAGCATCCACATCTGTATTTGTCAGGCTCTGGCAGAGCATCTCAGGAGACAGCCATATCAGACTCCTATCAGCAAGCACTTCCCGGTATCTGCAATAGCATTCAGATTTGGTGACTGTATCTGGGATACAGATGAATCCCAGATGGGACAGTCTCTGGATGACCATTCCTTAAGTCTCTGCTCTACACTTTGTTTCCATACTTGCTTCTGTGAGTATTTTGTTCCCCCTTCTAGGAAGCACTGAAGCATCCACACTTTGATCTTCCTTCTTCTTGAGCTTCATGTAGTCTGTGAATTGTCACTTGGTATTCCGAACTTTTGGGCTAATATTCACTTATCAGTAAGTGCATATACCCTGTGTGTTCTTCTGTGATTGGGTTTCCTCACTCAGGATGATATTTTCTAGTTGCATCCATTTGCCTGCTAGTTTCCTGAAGTCATTGTTATTAATAGCTCAGTAGTATTCCATTGTGCAAATATGCCACATTTTCTGTATCCATTTTTATGTTGAGGGACATCTGTGTTGTTTCCAGCTTCTGGCTATTATAAATATGACTGCTATGAATATAGTGGAGCATATGTCCTTATATGTGGAAGCATATTCTGAGAATATGCCCAAAAGTGGTATAGCTGGGTCCTCAGGTAATACTATGTCCAGTTTTCTGAGGAACCACCAAACTGATTTCCAGTGTGGTTGTACCAGCTTGCAATCCCACCAGCAATGGAGGAGTGTTCCTCTTTCTCCACATCCTCACCAGCATCTGCTGTCACCTGAGATTTTGACCTTAGTCATTCTGACTGGTATGAAGTGGAATCTCTGGGTCATTTTGACTTGCATTTCCTTGATGATTAAGGATATTGAACATTTCTTTAGGTGTTTCTTAGCCAACCAGTATTCCTCAGTTGAGAATGCTTTGTTTACCTCTGTACCCCACTTTTTAATAAGGTCATTTGGTTTTCTGGGTCTTTCTGGAACTTCTTGAGTTCTTAGTATATAGTGGATATTATTCCTCTATCAATGTAGGATTAGTAAAAATCTTTTCCCAATCCGTTGGTTGTTGTTTTGTCCTATTGACAGTGTCTTTGCCTTACAGAAGCTTTGTAGATTCTTGATCTTAGAGCATAAGTCATTGGTATTCTGTTCAGGAAATTTTCCCCTGTGCCCATGTGTTTGAGGCTTTTACCTACTTTCTCTTTTATTATATTCAATGTATCTGGTTTTATGTGGAGGTTCTTGATCCACTTGGACTTGAGCTTTGTACAAGGAGATAAGAACTGATGGATTTGCTTTTGTCTACATGCTGACCTCCAGTTGAACCAGCCCCATTTGTTGTAAAAGCAGTCTTTTTTCCACTGGATGGTTTTAGCTTCTTTGTTAAAGATCAAGTGACCATAGGTATGTTGGTTCATATCCGAGTCTTCAATTCTATTCTATTGATCTACCTTCCTGTAACTGTAACAATACCATGCAGTTTTTGTCACTGTTGCTAACTGTGAGCCATTCCTTCAGCCCTTGTCTCTACATCAGATTAGAACCAAAAATGTAGAATTAGAGGAGAAAAAAAACCAACAAAACAACAACAACAACAAAAAAACCATCATTCAATCACCTAATATAATCAAACAACTAAAGAAATAGGTACCAGGTCTTGCAACTAAAGCAATAGGTACCAGGTCTTGCTGTGTTTTTGATGCTATGTATAGAAGTAAGAGACATCAGAATGCCTTGTGTAATATTTTTTTCCAACTGGATGTGATATCTTGAGATATTAGAATCTAAGATTAAACAAAGTTCCCTTGTCTCTCTCTAATTTAAATTCATATAGTAATAAATTCACAGTAAATCTGCAATAAGTAGTAGAGAAAGTCCCTTATATTACAATATACAGTAAGAATACTCAAAGGTAACACTAAAAATAAATTGGAATATCGTAAAGCTAAATCAAGTTAAAATGCTTTTCTCTAATTGGTTTCATGCATGTTCATTAGAACAAATATGTCATAAGCTTATAATGAAAAGGCTAGGCTGACTCCATGACAGGCTTCAAATTGGCAGATTAGGGACTAGACATAAGAACTAGGCAAGTCCAGTCAAGTCCAAGCAAGTCTTTTATTAGAGTTGGAGTAAGATGAAGCCCACCTATGCTGGAATTCCTTTAGTGTGCTTTAAATCAGTCCTATGAGCTTACTTGGTTATCTCTCTATCTTGGTAATAGGAGACCACAGTATGCTGGACTTCTGCAGAATAAAATACTCTTGTGTGTTTACATACTATTTGAGTCCAGGGTATCATTCTATGGAGAATCATGGACCCTTACAATTGACCTACTCCTGGAACATTAGTTACCTGGGTCAACTGAAACACACATTCTCAGATTTTTAACTTACATCAACAGAGCCATTTTCAGTCTGCTGGTCCCTGTAGTGTTGACAAACTGAGAGTTGGAAGGAGATGCACACAATGAATTTCGAGAGTCGGTTGCATGCCAGTATCCCCAATGGCTCCTGCAGCATGTTCTTTTTTATATGGACAACCTTACTGTCAGCATTAAGCCTCAAGGAGCAGTATGCTTTCTAAGTGGTTTTCTAGTTTTTGTGTTGGTTGAAATCATCAGTGTCCATGACCATGGTATTAATAAACCTGACAGTTATTAAGAAAACAAAGGTTGTAGGTATTGGAGATGCAGAATGGATTTGGGAACTGCTAACAGAGCATGCTATTTCCCCTGAAAGGATATCATACAGCTTTATCTCTCATAGGTCAGAGAAAAGGTATGGAATAAGAAGGGAAAGGGTCAGTGAGTAGTTGATATCAACTGAAACTTTTCATTTTGTTCAGATTTTCCATATATTATTTCTCCTTACTCTATGTCAGAAGCTTGTATAATTCTATGTATCCAGAATATCCAGCCCAATTTGAAACCTGGTGTTCCTAACCTATGACAGTCCTGTGGTGTGAATATATTCTACTGTTTCTTTATTTTTGTTATTTTAAATAATGTAACTTATCTTATTTTGACTTGCTACATAACTATATTTTTTCTAATTTATTAATTGATATAGTATATTCACTCACTCATTACTTTGCATATTATAGGGATGCAGTTGCTGTCTTATCCATCCTCATTACTAATTGTGAATTCTGCACTTGCATGGAAGGATAGAGTATCAGTAACTCACAATCAAGTATTTATGCTTCCACAGTCACTTTTTAACATGTGCACAGTGCTGGAAAATTGCAATCGCTTGAAGCCAACATCCCAGATGACATCAAACAAGGCAGTCCTCTGAATTTCTCATCTTTGTTCTCATACTGTTGACAGGAGTCTTTTTGAGGTCGTTTTAGCATCATGTTTTTTACATTTTTTATGCTTTTCAATGTAATGTTGCAGTTTAAACCCATCAACAAGAAAAGTGTTGAGGGGATAGTCTGTGTCTAGGATTAAGAAGATACAGGATGCTTCCTACTGACAAGGCATATGAACTGGGTTGATTTTGTTCAAACGTGAGTCATAGAGATGGCAGTAAGATTACTGGTAAGCAGTGAACAATAAAACACATAATGCAATAGTAGCACCCATAGTATCTCTGATGTTCACACTTTTTTTAATGTACCTGTGGAAATTCACACAAGGAGTTAATGCATATGAAGCCAGTGAAAATATATATCTCCAGCTGCATCCCTTAAGGACTGGAGCAGTTGATTTTTAGCAAATGCAGTTATCTGTGAGGTGGGTCTCTTCATCTACTGAAATATTCATTTCCCACAAGACCTAAACCATCCCATTTGTTTCTAATTTTCTGCAACACATTACAACTACTGGGAATAGCCATGTCTTTAATTATCATGCTCTGTGTATTGGGGGTGGGGGGGGAGACTGCTAGGAAATGGGAGATACTCTCAGGATGAAGTGATTGAGGAAAGAATGCCTTTGAATTCAGAGTTCAGTTGCATTGTTCTCTTAATCATGAGATTAACGATGGGGACAAACCAGACCTAATAAGGAGCCTGGAAGCAGTGAGAACAGGGTGTTTTGCACATATTTAAAGGTTACTGAGAATTACAGGGGGGAAAGCAAGAGCTGTGCCTATTATGTACATGTAAATGCCTCCAAAGTGGTGCTACCACCCATGAGCAGCAGGGTTTTCTTGTCTCAGAAAAGAATTAAACTTCTGGGAGAGCACAGCATTCAGAGTTTGCTATTGGCCTCCTCTGGGCCATATTGCTCAGGTGAAGACCCTGGGAAGCCCACGGCCCTATTAAGTGCCTTCCCAACCATCAGTTTAAAGAGCTTTCAGTTTTCCCAGAGTTACACTGAGGTGACAGAAATTTCTAGCTAGATCACAGTCATAAGATACATTAGATCAAGCTCCTTAAACCGAATTCAACACTACAGGGCCCAGGTTACTCAGATCAGGACAGGTCCCCAAGTGATCATATCTTCTCAGCACTCTAGAGCATATAAGGGTTTCTTTCAAAGTCTAGAATATGTGGATCAAAAGAGTTTCAGTGTGGAAGGTCTTTTTCTTTTCTTTTCTTTTCTCTCTCCTATTCAGCACACAAACACGTGGATCAGTTCTATTTCACAGAGAATTTTAAAAAAATGTATTGTGTGTAGAAAACATGAACATATTTATTATAAAAGAATGAAGAAGAAAAAATATTATGTATTTCCTCATCATTATTAATTTGTGTTATTTGAAAGACTGTCTAGAAGCATCCACCCGAAGTTTCTTACCATCTTCATGTCTTTTCTGTCTGACAAACTTCTTTCTCAGCACTAGGAGGCAACTTAGAGAATCCCCAAACCAAAACCAGATTGAATGTCTTTGACTTCAAAATTCACATTGTTGTTTTAATCATGAAGTTAAAGACATGTAGGGTAGTGTGGGGCCTGAAGACACTACAGAATGGAGTGGTGAGCAGATGTCTACAAATCGCTGATGACTTAGCCATCAAAGTGAGGCAGACAGCCTGTTGTCTGTTTTTTTTTTTTGGTTTGATTTTTGGTTTTTGAATGCAAGGTTTATTGTTTACCCCTCACAGCACAGGGAAGAGAAGCAAAGGAATTCACAGCACATGAATGTAACAGCCTAATGATCTGTTTGTAAATGGTGGGACAAGTGAGTCATAAGAACTATTGCCTAGTGCACAGCAAGACATGTGGTCCGCATCCCTGGTGAGGAGATGGCTGTGAGGAATCAATGGATGTTGACCCTGCAGCTGATGCTCCTTGAACAATACTCCTTGAGAACATTAAAGCTAGCTGATCACAGCCTCAGTTACACTTACCAAGGCTAACTATGGTGCAGGTCACTTAACAGAAACCTTAATCAGAGCCAGGCCAGAGGCAAGAAGAGGTCCTGGTGGGAGATATGGTCATCAGAAGGGTCCTTTGTTGCTAGCTTAAGGGACTCCTACTCATTGAGGTGTATTAGAGACCTGCAGTTGAAACATCTGGAGCCTGGGTTTTGTAGCCCTTGAGAAGCTAATCCCTTCCTTGCAAACATTTTTTCCTTCCTGCTTCTGATTGGAGCAGGCTATGGGCTCTAAGTTTTGTAGTTAAACCAAGGTACTCACTTCTGATGTCAGCAGTTCTGAGGTAAGGTATTGCTCAGGAGTGCCTTCATCTTTGTTTTATGTATTTTGTGTTTGAATGTTCATACACTTAACTGTTTTAACTGAGCAGCAGTGGCTGTTATACCCTAATAGTACAGACACAGCATGATGACCTGTGGGTAAGGATATTTACTATTAAAATTTATAATTTTAATTATAATTAAAAATTTAATTTTTCCCCCAAATGAAATAATGACATTTAAACCAGTGATTTAAGTTATTGTACTCATTTTCATTTTCCTTTAGAAAGAAGGGAGAAAGGAAAATGATAAAGTAAAACTTTCTAATGCTTTTGGGTTATTTGAAGTATAGTACATAATCAACAACGGTGAGAACTCAAATCCATAGAAGTGATGAAGAAAGAATGTAATTTCAAAGCTTTGCTATTCCATCAGTCTTGCAGAGTTACAAAAATTAACCATTTGGAGTGGGGGGTTATCATTAGAATGAAGAAAACATGATATAGGTAGTCTTTTTCTTTGGTGATGTACCATCGCAAGAGTTACTGCATGCTTTCTCCTTTTTAAACAAAAACTACTACTACTACTACTACTACTACTACTACTACTACTACTACTACTACTACTACTACAAATTTTTAAGTAACAGAATTTTTGTGAGAAATGAAGTGATATATGATAAGGAAATTGCCCTGGTTGTTTTTTGTTTTGTTTTGTTTTGTTTTGCTGTTATTAACTTGACACACAGTAAATATAACAAAGAAGAGAAACCTTAGTCGAAAAAATTCTTCCACCAGATTGCCTGAAGGGAAAGCTGTAGTGCATTTTTTGATTGTTCTGGCAAAGAATTACATCCAGAGAACTTCTAGGTCTGTGTGATCCAGCTGAAATGACACACCTTTAATCCCTCTGGCTGGAAAATAGACACACCCTTGGTACACATCTTTGATCCAAACAAGGTACATAAGGTTACTTTGAAGAAAGAAGCACCCATGTTTGAAAGTGAAGTCTAATTTTCAAGTAAGACAACATAATAGATAGGAGAAAGACTTGAAAAAAATGTGTCAGAGATAGGAAAAGTCCAACTCCAACTCTCATGAGAAAATCACAGGAAAGGGTAACAATTTAAGACAGCAATACGCACACACACACACACACACACACACACACACACACACACGGTGGGGAGAAAGATAGAGACAGAGACTGAGAGAGACAGAGAGACAGAGAAAAACACACATAGGGAGAGACAGAGAGACAGGGAGACAGAGATTCACACAGAAAGAGACAGGGATAGAGAGATTAACATTAACTGATAATTGTAGTTCAAGAAAGTTAAAAGAGAACAGAAAGGCTTTGCTGGCCCACTTAGAATGATGAAAGCATTGGAAGGATCTTTTCATGAAGATGTACATAAGTAATTAGGATCCTGTAAGCTGGAAAAAATAAGACATGATATGTATGAATTTATTAGAGATAACTTCATAGTTGCTAATAGACTACATCTGGTTATTTATATACTCAAGACAACTTGGGGGAATCTCTTCTGTTTAATTTCTTCCTGAACATTATGAAAATGTTAGAAACAATAGTTTACCAGGAACAGAGATGAAAATCCTTAAAATGTACATCCCTGATCAGTAATATTTCACATTCTCACTATTATATAAGCATATGTGTGTTTTATTTTGCAATTAATTTTTCTAGATGAACTGTATTCATTTTTTTTCGTTTAATATGGCAGAATGTATGTCTATGCTGTCAGTTATATAAAACCAATTATTTTTAGTTTAATAATAATTTTCTGATACCTTGAGTTTCTAATAGAACCTGGAACTCTTTAGAATATTTCTTTTATATCTACACATTTTTGAAGCACAAACAGCTGAGTCCCAATCCTTATCTTACTTGTCACTAAATCTTCCCTTGACTTTGAGACAAATTTACGTTTTTGTAAATTATCATTATCTCTAATCAGAGATAGTATACCTTCTTTACTCCTAATTGCATATTAAATATTGTCACCTTTACCCCTTAGGAAAAATATCATCTATGTAGTAGCATTGATAACCATGACTGCTGCAAAAACAAAACAAAACAGCTCTTTTTAGATTCCTTGTATCCTGACATCTTCTTCCTACAGAAGGGATCACTCAATATACCATTCTTAGTGAAAACTCACCATATAATCCTGATTCTAAGAAACACAAGTAAGAAATATATAACTTGTATCAACAACAAATGAGACGCGGGTGATTGAGTGATTCCCCTTTTAGAACAATATCCTGAGATTGGCAATACTGGTTTTAGTACTTTAAGATATCACGTCTGATTATATGGTGTGACATGTTCTTTTCCCCCCTCTCTTTCTCTAGTCTTTCCTTCTCTATTTTCTAAATACATTGTAATAAATCAGTAAGTCCCTTACTAAGAAAAATAAGTATTCTTCTAAGCAGCTCAAGTACAAATTAAAAAAAAAATCCATATTTCTTTAAACCTTTGTTTGGTAGTACTGGGGATGAAACCCAAGGTCTAATGCATGAGAGGCAAGCACTGACCAATATATCTGAGGCAGAAAGAATATATTTAACATCCAAAATGAAAAGGGTCTGAAGACTGCTCAAGCTGCAGTCACAGAGTTGTCTCTACTGAACTAAGTCATCCCAAAGATAAGCATGCTTCTTACCAGTCTTTCAAGTGATTTTGATTATTTTACATTTTAATTTGCAGGAATTAACAAGCATGATTTATTTATCCATTCTACCTATTATATTATGATTATCTTGAAATTTTGTTCAACAAATTAAATAACACACGCAAGTTTCCTTCAATCCCATTCCATTTAATAAGAATGGCCTTAACAGTCCATGAAAAGCAATTTGCATACAAATAAAAATCCACTGCACAGATCTTATGCACACATAGATACAAAAATTACATTGAAACGGTTTCTTCCATTTATCTGACTGTGTTAAAGTGATGATCTTTTTAAAAGTGTCTTTTTTAAATAATTAGCACAGTTTTGAGTGCTAGCAGTTACGGGCACCCAATATATCGACTATGAAAAAAACTATAATTTTTAATTATAAGATGTTCAAATATGTTGGTTGCTAAATATGTGAAACTGACAATAAGACTTACAAAAGTTTTATGTCATATGAACAATGTCACTATGGATACAATAAAAGAAAGGGAGTAGCCCCAGCTCTGAGGTATCCCTTGAGGAGGAGGGAGGAATTATTACTCACATTTATGAAAGGATGCTTCAGGATCATTTTGAGGTTGCCTTGCCCCATATTACAAGATGGGAAGCCACATGAGGAAGCAGGGTCTGCATATGTCTCCGTTGTGACACCTAATTGATCTACAGAATAAAGAAGGAATGTTGTCTTAGACATCACTCAATTTCTGATTACTTCGGTATGTGTAGACATATCGTTCTTTTTTTTTTTTCTTGCTGAATCTTGAGCACTTAAAAACAGACTACAGCAAATGCCAGCCACACTCTCACAACTCCTTGAAAGTACTTGAAAGTATCCTTGGAAACTATTATATTTGTACAAGATAGTCACAGAAACATGAATTATTGGATGTAAAGTAATACAGTCCTTCCTCATATTTATGATCATGTTGTTGTGCTTTTAAGGAACAAGTTGATATTGCTTAAATTTTGCTGTATATTTTAAAAGACAATTTTTTAAACAGGATTCAGGTTGAAAATTAATATGCTCTATAATGAAAATTAATTTATGAAAATTAATGCTCTATAATCACTGACCCACATTAAATAGAGCATTGGTTATTATTTAGCATTTTTAGCATTTCAATGGGAAAATCAAGGGAAGATAAGGAAATATTTAGTTTTATTTATCATATTCTCTTACTATTTAAATATTATAATAATGTATTTTATAAGTTATATGAAAAATTATGAAATCTAAGCAAAATGTAGGTCTAAAATATGGACTCTGAACTTGGGAGATAATTAATAGTTACAGACTTCATATAAATTTATATAATAGTAAATTAACATTATTAAAGACATATATTCTTGTTAAATCATTACTAGAATTACTATGTTTTTGATGAACAATTTAGAGACTATAAAGACCTTTGCCTTTGCTTTTGTACAGCATGCTCACAGACGCACACATACAATAAGACATACTTAAAATTAACAAATTAATTATTTAACCAACAAATATTTAGAGAACTGTAGTAGATTTACTTTTGTCCTTATGTCAACCGCTTTAGGCTCTTTAACTCATTTTTATGCAGAATTTATCATAAATTTCTTCACATATAAACTAAACCAAAATGTATATGAATTCCTCGTAATTTGTGCTATGAATCACTAGTTGAATTCACAGCTCTATATGGACAGCTATATAGTGTAGTATGTTAGTCTGAGAACACAACATCCCAAAAAATGTCATCCTCAGTAATAGTTGGAAGCATATGCTCATCATAGACTAACAACTTGCAAGTGAAAAATGAGTACTTACTATATGGGTCATAATAAAATTTCATTACATTTAAGACTTCTAAACAGTCCATTTTAGCACAGAGATTATAAATACAAACATTTCTCATGCTATTTACTAATTGTTTAAAACTTGAGACCACTAATAATTTTTCACATTGGAATCATTTCATTTTAAATGTCTCTATTCACCTCCTTCGGCATTTGAATACTTTGCCAGAAGATCTTAGTTACGGCCTAGTCAGTTCACATATACAAACTACCTGGAAAGAGCATACAAAAAACGACTAGCATATTGTTTTACTCAATGAATTGTCAGTTCTGGGTGGGAGAGAAGCTTAATTGCTTTTGTTGTATTGTGTTGTCCTTTTAAAATGTGGTTATTATTTAAAATGTGTACCATGTACCATCTGTAACAAATGAACTGTATAGTAAAAAATGTGGTAAATGCCATAATTGGGACTTATTTTGAAATGTCAGTTGCAACTACTTCATTCTGAGAACCCAAATGTTCTTGTCAATAAGGGGAACACTTGAACTTGAAATGTAAATGCCATTTTCAATAAAAGTTTATTATATAAATGTTATGAATTTTAATTTCAGAAAGACATATAAGATGTCTTCATATACCTCATTTTCATAGAGTTGTTTTATTGGGATCCTTTAGTTAATTCAGAAAATTATGTTACGTGGAAATTACATTCATTTTAGAGTAAAGAAATCTATGGTTAGAATACTCATTCATTCAAAAGTTAGTAAATGGTAGACACGATTTGTTAAAAAATATCCATTATCTATCATGCATTCTGTTTTCTCATAATATTGCCAAGGAGGTAACAATTTTATTACCATGGAAAATAATTCATCATTGACTGTATTAGGGAAATAGAACATCATATAACATTCATGACATATAACTGTGACTGTGATAATGGTCAGGGAATGGATGTTAAGCATTATGGGGGTGGGTCTATTTTTTGTGCTCTGAACATCAACATGTGTCCCTTTTGGGAATTCCCAATTCTGTGTTGACTTCCTTTCAGTTGTTGAAGTCACCATGTCTATTTCCATGTTTTTGGAGTGTCCTTCTGACTTCCTTGTCCTTTCGAGCCAGAGCTTCCATAGTCCTTGCTAGTACTACTATGTAAAGGTCATATTTGTAGTCATAAGAATCTGATTGATGGCTATCAATACATAGTCATACACCCTAACTAGGCTAAAAGAACACTTTAAAAGAATTACACCATCAAAGAGTTTAATACACATCAGTGGTGCTTCAGATGTGCAATAAAGTAATTGTTGCCAGTACACACTAAAGTTAGTTGTCTATAGCTTCAGGCTGAAACCCCACACAATTTTCCTTTTAGTTATTTCAAATGAAATTCCTTCGGGGCCACTGGTTCCTCTGCAAGGGTTTCACCTACCAGCCTTGAGGACACTATGACTTTTTAAAATAAATTTCTCAATATTTCTTCCTAATATTTAAAACATATTGTAATGGGTAGTCCTTCTGTTTTTTTTAATTTATTTTTATTTTATGGGCATTAGTGTTTTTCCTACATGTGTGTCTTTTGGATTCCCCCTGAAACTGGAGTTATAGGCAGTTGTGAGCTGCCATATGGGTGCTGGGAATTGAAATCAGGTCTAGTGTTCTTCATCACTGAGCCATCTCTCCAGCCCTTTAAATGGGTGGAGTGAAGGGTTGGCTAACAGGTATAATGTTGCAATTCAGTAGAAGTCAGGTAGTGGTGTTCTAGATGGAACAGAGTGCATTGACTACAGATGGTAATCACTTTTAACATTCTTGCCACAATAAAATATAAAATGTTGGCAACCATTGACATGATAATTACTCTAACTTGAGCACTGGATGCAATTAATAAAATATCTTGCCAAACCCAAAAGTGTGTGTAGTTATGATCTATTAATTAAAAATAAAATGTAATTAAAGTTTGGGTTTTAGGATTACATTCATAGTTCACTTAAACCTTGGGTAGCTCATTGCCTAGCAGGGAAAGTCAATGGTCATAAACCAAAGGGCAACGGGAGAGCAAAGCTCTTGTCTTCTGATCTGGGCTGACTGTGAATCACAGCTGGAGTGGGTATTTGCTTATAATGCAAATTCTTCAGATTTGCCAGACTACAATGATTTCCTTGGTATCTGTTTTCTTGATCTCTAGTAAGTAGAAGTAAACCCACAAATAGTTATTGTCAAATTCACAGGTTCTCTATCATTTTTACAGGAAACTGATAGATAATACTCTGTTACAACAATATGAAAAATAGTTTAGGATTCAAATGAGCTTTGCCCTTATGAACTTTGGAAGAGCTCATGTTAAGCACCAGGATCTTTATATCCCTGACTGCTCCTCAAGAGAGTTGAGGTCTAAGCGTTTAGCAACAAAGGAGTTGCTTAGCTTTACCATCAGGAAAAGAATCTGAGGGAGCCTGCATTCCTAGCTTTTGCTAACAAATGTCTTACACTCACTGTCATCCTTGGGTGAAAGATAAGCAAAGGCAATGTTTTCCATCAACGATAATGATTTGGGGGACATTTGGAACAGAGCAGGCCGTTTTCCTTAAATTACTCATGTAATCCTCACAGCTACCTTCTGCAAGAGACTATTATAACGAGTATTTTATAGAAGACAAAACAGACACAGATAAAAAGTTGGTAGCTTGTTAATGATAATCCTGAGTAGTTCCAGCTTAGGTTCTTAGTGTCTCCTGGAATACGAAGCAGCTTGAAGAGTAAGAGCTATGCAGCCACAGGTACTAGGGCCAGGACACTCAGAAAATTTGGTTGGCTTCTTCCTATTAAGCTTGGAATCTTTAGAGAACGAATGTAAGCTGTTCTATAGTGAAGGCATACTTCCCTTCTTTGTCTAATGACCTTAGCATGATGTGTAGCTTCTGGGTACAGGAAGTACCAAGAACAGCAGTAATGAATTTGCATCTTCTGACGAGTCCATGAATCTTACTGGCATCTTTTCAATGTCTACATATGGGGTGCATCACATACAATGATAAGTGCATACCACAATGACTGAAGCATGGTAGCAAAACAGCTGCCTTGGAAGTTCATTTTGCCTCTTACCATCATCTAGCCATCAGGAATAGTTGGCATGGTAGCCATATTAGAACAGCTGGACTATTTTAAAATGTTTTGATTTCTAAGCAACTTCCCACTATTACTCCCTAGTTTGGGTGTTTTTATCCATTTCTGCATATAAATTATTACTTGAACATGACATAGTCAAGGAGACAATGTGAAAGAAATATGCTTCAGTAGATACAAGTCCAGACCTAATGTTCCTGAATGTAGCCAAAGCTTCAACTGCATCTGGGATGTATGTAGTTTTTAAATGAATTTGCTACTGGACACCAGAGTTGAGAAAGTCCAGATTAGCTAATGACAATTTCCTGCTGTTCTTTGATATAACTTAACTCTGAGTCAACACATTTATTTATTTATTTATTTTATTAATGTGGTTTGAGTATAGTAATTGAATGTTTCCTCTTAGAATATGAATGATTGATAAGAAAGCTAACATTTTATGATAAATCCACAGGTTAAAAGCTAATTAACAACAGCTTTCTGTTCAGGTAGTCATTCTAGACAGAATAATTTATACACTCTTATTTCCTTTTGCAAGGCGAGAAGAACGTGGATGCATGAAGTACAAACTCCTCCCAACATAGCTGAGGTCAAGTTTGTTTACTCTCATTTGCTTTGAACTTTAGCAGTTTTGCTGCAGTTACTGAAAACATAAAAACAAACTGCCTTAGAAACACTATGGCTAGGTGCTTTGTTGTCAAATTATTGTTTGAAATCATGGAGTCCATTGGCAAAACTGCTCTTCTGTTGGTGAATCCAAAAGATTGATAAATGAAACAGATACAATTTGTTTAAATTTATAATTTTCCTTACATTATTTTATAAACTTATTAGAACTAAGCTAGTAGGTAATAATACAATATAGTACTAAAAATACAAAATTACACATACCCTGTGGCTTTTTAAAAAATAAAGTAAAATAACAAAAAAACTGGTGGAAATGTTTATTGAAGGGAAAATATGCTAATGACATTAAAATGGCATGTCAGTTATATTTGATAAGATAAATATGTGGCTTTTCTTCTTAGGTATAGAAATAGAATCTGATATTTTTTTACAAACCTAGTTGCTTTGGCTCAATCTTTATTGAAGTTTCCTAAAGCAGCTCTCTACCTCTTTTTGCCCATATGACTGAGGTAAACAGTTTCACTAAGACAACACTGATAAACAATATTAGTGTGATATTCACTGCAAGTAATTCTCTCTTTTCCGCTTCTCTACCTAAAATGTTTTCCAGTTCTGAAATGAAGCAGAATCCCACATTTCACTTCCCTATCATGTACCTGATAGATGATTTTGTGGGATAATCTCTAGCCCCCTGTTTTGTGGAATTATCTGGGTTATACTGTACTGTTTTATGATAGACCAGAGCTTTTATTGCCTATCCAAGTACCCTATAATAAATATACATTTTGCTAGCCTTTTCCCTGTCACCAATTCTTAATTCATCCCTGCTGCATTCATGTTGCCAAGAATTAGTTGCAAAATAACAGATAGGAACCAAGTCCTGGTTTCTGGCTACCATTGAGGAAAACACTAATGTAATTACATTCCAATTTCTGTTAGGAAATTCTTAGAAATATTCCCATCCCAGTCATCAAAGATCCATGAAGTCTTTTGAAAAGAACAGCCTCAGAAAGCAGTGCCTTCATGAGTTAATATATGTGACTTTAAAACTTCTGTATTCCATTGTCCTTCCCACACATTTGGGCTGCATATCAAAAGGCAGCCAAAACAGTCCTTGGTTTCCCCTAAAATTTGGTTTGATTGTGCAAGAAACTTAGATGTTGCTATGCATTCAGCACTTGGCCACCACTAACCTTGGCTAATTATTTTATCCTTAGCCATAACCCACATTTCTGTTGCCAAGAATGTGAAGATAGGCTCTCTAGAGGAAGAGATGCCAAACAATTGAGTGCTGAGTTTAATTCAGCATGTTTAAGGATGAACTTTCTTCAATAAATTTTAAATATCTAACCTCAACTGATGAATTGTTCCTTCTTCTTTTTTATTCTTATATAACAGCTCCTCCTTATATATTCTTGCATATGTTGAAATTAAGTAATATAATGTTTCAAAATGCATCTACATATAATACAATGGTTGCTTTCACTATATGAATAAATTCTACCAGTCTAGAGTGATAAGAAATTAAATGAGCTGCACTGTGTTTGAATACCAAAAAATTCAACAATTCTGATGTCCTGTATTTTAATTCGAATTACTTTTCTTTGTGTCATGCAGATATGTACAATATATAGTCAAGTCAGATGGAACGAATTTGTTCCACTGAAAATTCTAGTGGTATATCAGTTACAAAAGATCTTAAATCAGATTTTTGTGAGTAATAAAATACATATAAACAAAATTGGGAAAAATGTAACTTCTATAAAATGTTACTAATCTGTTATCTTAGTAAACAGAAGAAATGTGGAAATGATGAAAAGGAGAGGATGAATTGTTCCTTCTTATTTATTCTTATGCAACAGATTCTCATTATATATTCTTACATATGGTGAAATTAAGCAATATAATGTTTCAAAATGCATCTACATATAATACAATGGTTGCTTTCACTATATGAATAAATTCTACCAGTCTAGAGTGACAAGAAATTAAATGAACTGCACTGTGTTTGAATATCACAAAATTCAACAATATCCCCATTTTGCTAAAAACATGATACATATGCAAGTTATGTAAAATTCTGAACAGCCATACAGGTATTATAATATTCTTTCTCTGTATTGACAACCTTCTAATCTACTTTTTCTTCTTGGTCAGATACACATGAATCTTGGAGCCTGGGAGGTAGCTTAGCAGATAAACATTTGCTTAACAATCACAAAGACCTCACTTTGATGTCAAGATCATAAGAACAATCACCATGTATTGTGTCATAAAAGGAAGATATTTAGTGCCATAATAGGAATGATACCCAGTGCTATCCCCATACCTCTATAAATAGTGGTATATACATGCACTTATACCCATGTTTTTATGAACAAATATATATTCACCAACATAAATACAAACACACACAAATAATACTATATATTGTTAACTGTAAAATATATGGAATCAAATTCAGTATCTCTGTGGATGAATGAGCAAAACAGTTGTGCAACATACAGCAATGGAATACTTGTCAGGCATGAATATAAGTATTTGCTCTCATTTCTTCTGTCATGGAAGAACCTGGTGAAATTTTTTATTAATTAAAATGAATAAAACACACACACACACACACACACACACACACACACATACACATACACAGAAAGGCACACACTGCACTGTCTAGCTCATTTTTTGACTTAGCAGAAGTTGAAAATAGAATAGCTATTCTGTGAATATAGAATATAGAAAGGCTAGCTAGCTAACAAAGTCTGGAGAGATGAAGGAATGTATTAGGGATGTAAAGACACTGGTAAGTATAAGAAATAAATTCTAGAAATTCATTCTAAAACTTGAGTAAGTTGTTTAGATTTATAATCTTAAGAATTTTATAGTGTAAGTTGAATTTTGCCTTCTCTGAGGGCTATAGAGGTAGAAACTTCTGTGCTCCAGTCATACGGACCAGCCAGACTTGCCTGCATGTTCCAGGCCAGTGAGACTCCTTGCTAAAAGGAATAAAAACATTAAAAGTATATGGGCCTCCAAAAGCACATTCAACTGTTGCACATATGCCTGTGTACCCTCACATATGTGTATATCCATGCCCCCCCTCACACATACACAAGTAAATTTTGTATTATACTCAATTTCAATGTTTGTAAATAAATTTTCTGCCAAATAATTAACTAAAGACTTAATATTAAAAAAATTGCAAGCCTTTAATAATGCCTTCTAATTCCTAAAAACATACGTACGTTTGCTGTAATCTGTAAAGACTTTAAACAATAAGGTTTCACATCACCATGTGCTTAGCTCATTGTTACCTCTGGCTTTTCCATTTTAATTTTCTGCTAAGGTATTTTCTCTTCTTGCTTCTATGATAAAAGCAGAACAAATAAACCTCTGATAGAAAACCAAGGAGATAGTAGTAAAACTTCATCCTAAATTCAACAACAAATATCCTTATAATATTAAAAGAAACATTTAAGATCATAAAGACTTAAATTAAACCTGGAATTAAATAAATTATTTACTGTAAACTAAAGGTTTACTGGCACACCTGTGTTCAAAGCAGCAGTATTTCCCATATGTGCAAGTTGGAAGTAACCCAAAGTCTGACACAGAATAATACATAAATACAGCCTGGTATATTGGAATGTTATTCAAACTTAATGAAGAAGTTTACATAATAAAACACAGACAAACTTAGCAAACACCAGACCAAAGGGAAAAAGAATATAATATTTGTCTAAATGCTGTCTATATGAGATATCTAAATGAACCAAGTGCAGAGAAAGTGAATGTAGAATTGGGGTACTGTGACATATGGAGATGATAAAGGGGGAAATTATGCTATTCAATGAGTAGAATATTTTAGATTTGCAGCAGGAAACTGTGATGACACATGAAATTATTAAGGTGGGAAATTTTGAATTATATAACCTTTATCATAAAAATATATCCTACAAGAAATCTTTTGAGACATTTTCCATGTAAAACTGTGTGCTCACCATAGATCTTCCAATATCTATGTTTCTAATGTCTCATCAAAATAACTTTTCTTTGTAACAGACAGAGACAATTACATAAAACTTCAATCAACCAAGATGTAGAGAACAAGAGTTTATATTGTTTCCATTTCCAAATGCTACAGCACAACACCTGTAGCTAAGTCAGCAAGATATCTGACAAGTATGAGTGGAAAGATTATAAAAGCTAGACCAGGATGTTTGCTGTGATATTGTGTCTGCTAGAAATGTCAAAGAGACTGTGCTTGTAAAGTTTCATCAACACGACTGCCTAAACAATCCCTGGCCAAGGATAAAAACAATGGGCATGCTATTATGGAAGGGAGAAAACTCAACGGAACAGTATAGGCAGCTGAGCCACACTGAGAGTGGGGCAAATCATATTCTGTAGAGAAAACACCCTTCTTGTTGGCTATGCAATATCAAACATCAGGTAGTCAGACCCAGGATGACATTATATATAACATACATACTGATCAGGTTTTACTTATTTAGGAAAACATGCTTTTGTGTGTGGATAACAACAATTAAAGAAAAGAGGCAGTGAATTGGATAGAGAGCAAGGAGTGTGCGTGGGAGGACTTGAAGGGAGGACAGGCAACAGGGGTGAGGTAATTATAAATTCAAAAGATAAAAACAAATATCGAAGACAACTAAAATTGGTTGTTTGCTTTTCCGGAAGGAGGAGGATTCTGGTTTTGCCACAATGTACAGAACATTAGGAGAACTGCAGAACATCTTGAAATGCTAAAAAACAGCTCCACAGAAGAACAACAAAGTAGTGAGCCCAAGAAAAAAATGAAGGGATATGATTTTCTGTGATAGCAAAATACTGCTATCACTTATTTGTAGGTTGGCATAGCTGTAAGAATGGCAAAAGAAAAGTTACACTGGCACCAACTTAAGATTGCTACTTCTGATAATTCAATTTAAAATTGCTTTCTCAGGGATATTTGAATCCAGCTTATTGGAGGCCAATGAAGTGATTCAGATAATCTCATTAAGTTCCTGTCTACTCATCTTTTCCTTCGTGAGGCCCATAATGACTGTTCTGTCAACAAGGGACTGTGTGTACCCGGCTTCTCCATGAATTGCCTGCAGACCTGAGCATAGTAATATGTTTGATCATACCACATAGTCTAGGTGTGCAGGATGCTATTTATACATCTGGGTTTCTACAAATATATTCCGTTGTTCAAAAACCAACAAAATCAGCCATGATCTATTGCCCAGTTGTAAGGGATAGAATATTGTACCCATTGCTTTTCATTATTATTCAAAAATGTTAGGTTTCAGAGAAGTCAGTATCAGTCATACTGACTAAAGATAAGGCTTACTGTTACAGCCAGTTTACTTAATAACCATCTTTGTATTCCAAAGGTGTTTCTCCTCTTTTTCCAAATTGTATACTACTCTATTGCAAGGATCCCTTGTAACATACTGCAAAGGAACCCAAACACATACTACTACTTAAAATTTTGAGAATTTCCTTTAATGGTCTTATTTTGTAATAAAATATATACTTTTTATCATAAAGTAAAGCAAACATTTTTAATGAATAAATTCTCAACTCTTAATAGTTAACTTTTTCTTAATAGTCAATATTATGAGGAAAGTGAGAGTATGCCAATAATGTTAAAAACCTATCTGGACCAATCCCTGATACTATTAATGATACTCTGTTATGCTTGCAGACAAAAGCCTAGTATAACTAACGTTCTTTGAGAGGCTCCACCCAGCAGTTAACTGTAACAGATTCAGAGATCCACAACAAAACATTGGATGGATCTTGGGGACTCTTATGGAAGAGTTGGGGGAAGAATGGAGGACTCCAGAGGAGACAGAATTTCCACAGGAAGACCAAGCAAAAATCAACTAACCTGGACCCTTGGTGAACTTAAGAGTCTGAACTACCAACCAAAGAGCGTACACAGGCTAGACTTGAGAGACCCAGTCTTTTAAGTTCAGACTTCATTTTAGAGAACTTAAGCTCAGGTAAATTTATATGCAGCTACCAAGCTTTAATTTTCAAGTTATCCCTCAACAATTCCAGAGCCTAGCTCCAGTTTCTAGGCTAACCCCAACAGACCAGTGTCTACAGGTTAATTTCCCCCAACAATCCAGCATTTCCAGGATAATTCCCAATAAGCCTATATGGTTTGACACTCAGTATCAGTCAATTATGCTAAAGGCCATAGTAGCTCCCAATTAGATGCTTACCAGGTTAGAAATTCTCACTCCCTTCTTGTTGCTTAGCATGAATCTTTACCCCATGCATGTAGGGCACATCTTCACCAATACCATCTTGCACATGTCAGCGGTGGGCTGAGTCGCTTCAGGTAACTAGAATAAACGCCCTTTTGTGATTTGTATCGGATCAGCTCCTATTTTGAAGGGGAGGTTCACTAACACTTCCCTAGCACTACAGATCTAGGTCCTCAATACATATACACCAGATATACAACTTGGTCTTATGTGGGCCATTCAACAATTGGTCTGCAGGCTATTCCTAAAGATATTGTCTGTCTGTGGAATTGGTTTCCCTAACTGGGCTGCCTTGTCTGTCCTCAGTGGGAGAAGGTGTGCTGAGCCTTGTGGAGACTTGATGTGCCAGGGTAGCTTCCATCTTCTCAGAAGAGAAGGGGAATAGTGACTGGGAGGAGAGCCACAGCAATCTGTGTGCAAAGTGAATAAATATATTAATTAATGGGAAAAAGCAAGATTGAAATAAAAAGTGTTTAAGTATATCAAAAAAACTTGGCTCAATAAATTACTTTTATAACAAATTATACTATAGCAGAATTTTTGATTATGCTTTTCTATTTAAATCACATACATTTACTATTATTCTTTTGAAAATATTGAGATTATAAATGGAAGCTAATATTCTGCTTTAAATTATATATATGTATATGAATACATATATACATATATATGCACATATATATGCATATATATATGCTAACCTATAAGGAGTAAAGAAATTAGGAATAAATTGTAGATATATTTTAAGAGAATGTCATCTTAGTTGAAACTTAAAGGGCATTTTTTCTATACAGACATAAGAGATGCTATTAAGAGTGGTGCCAAAATGTGGTTGAAATGTTGAGATTAAAAAGAACATAAAAGTAGGTACAAATGCAGATCTTATCTTAATCGTCTCTTAATTTACTTTAAAAAAATAGCATTCACACACAGTATAAAGTTTCTGCTGTCTTTGGTTCAACAACTATGAATGGCTTTCAAATTATCCCCAACAGATGATTAAGAATTTTTTTTTCTGGCAAAACGAGGTGGTGACATAGGCAAGCATCTCATATTTGATTGGTGTTAAGCCTTGGTTTATATCCTATTTTTGCAGTGTTTCAAAAAGTGCAACCCTGGCCATACTCTTCGTTGATTTACTTGGTTCGACAGTTTGAGTAACTAGTTTAGAAAAGGTGTCCTTTGTTTGTTGTGATTTTGTATTCATGCAGAGTATTCAGCATTCCATTACACCCTTCCTTAATGCAGTCATCTAACCTCCAACAAAAACAGAGAGCCACGAGGTGTTCTTGTGGAGCTGAGTTAAACAATCTTTTGCTGTTTTTCCAACAATGCATTTGGCACCTAACTGCTTATAATAAACAGATCTCTTCCTGTGCTCTGGGGGAATTTGATCTTCCATTGAGGTAAATACTGCCCCAAGGGTCTAGAGAGAATGGAAAGAATTTGGGAACCTCAATGTTGGCTTCTATTAACACCTGGCCAATTATTGGAGACAATAAACAGGAAGCATAGGGTTTATACAACACTTCATTTTTTTTTCCAGACTATTAGTGAGAATCTGCATGTACTTGCCTTCCCAAGTCCCAAAGAAGAATCTATGGAAGATGATCCTCCAGGTTCAGAATTAATACTCTCAGTTCTCATATGAAGGAGAAGGACTGACCATTGATCCAAAAAACCAGCACCTGAAAACAGCCAGATCATCAAGACTAAAATCAGCATCAGAACTTGTTATGAAGAGCTGGTTGAGTCTACTGTTTTTCTATTCATTTTAAGTTTTTGACACATCTGTGATTTTTTCTAGTGCTAATAATTACATACGGAACTGATGTGGTGGAAGTTCATTTTTAATGCAATGTTCCCATTGTTTTCCAGAGTAAAAATCACAACCTTAGTAATAGGCTTCATAGTTAATAAGCATCTATTATGTGACAAATGTTAAACTTTTCCTATGTTATTTTGTTATTATGATTTTACTTATTAAAAAGTTTTATTTTATAGTTGTCACCTTGGCTCCTTACCCAGGTGTTAAAATAGGAAACTGAAGATTGTGTGATGACTTCAGAAGTTCAGCTCCTACATTATTAATTAAATCATTCAGCTCTATAAGGGAATCTGGTCTGAGCTGTATATACAGTTTTCTGATTGCCATTATTATATGTTTCATGCACAGTTGTTGATTACATTCAAAGCTTCGGGTATGGTAGGACAATATGCTGTTGTGCTGGTGTGCCACGTCTGTGCATTATTTTTGTCAGTATTCAAAGCCTAAGAGACTCCTCTAGGAATGAAATTGCGTGTGGCAGACTCCTTGTCTAGTACATCATCTTAAGAACTGGAGGTTTTGTTAATGAAAATGTTCTTCATGTGCATATTTGTATATACCAGGTCATTGCCATAAAGAAGAGTAGTTTAACTTTGGTAAATGCATCGTGGTAGAGACTTTTATGACTAAGCTCCAACTGGGTCTCACCTACAGGCAATGTAACTGACATTCCACATGTGTATATTCCAGAGGTGCTAGGGCCAATTTCTGTACTCCTTTCTCTACTTCTCCTTCTCACCTACCAGAAATCACCAGGGATACTCATAACTAAACCTGAAAGTGCCAAAATGTTGTAAACATGAACAGATCTATAATTAAAAAAAAATAGGAAAAATGCAAATTATAGTGTTCAAATTATGTCCTCGTTACTTCTGCCCCTAAAGAAGATATGAGGAGTGTATAAAAAGGAACAATTTTTTCTCTGCTCTTTAAAATCAAAGACTATGAAGACAATGACCATTTGATAATTTCATTATAGAATGTCAAAACATTAGCTTCATAATGCTCTAAAATCAAATGTAGGAGTTTGACTTTTCAGATAAAGAAACTTATGAAGGAAGTCCCTCTTTTCACAGAAGTCGCTGTTTAAAATTAACAGAAGGATGGTAAAACTATAATGTTGCCATGCTAAATTATTATCTTTATTCTAAAATCATATCCTTCACAATAATGATTATTGCAGCACTGTTAACAGTATCCTAGTTATGGGAAAAATATCTATTAATGGAAAAGTTAATAAAAAATGTAGTATATGTATACAAAGAATATTATTGGACTTTATGAAGAATGAATCACGCTAATTTCATGTAAATGTATGGAACTACAGATTTTTATGTTACATGAAACAAGCCAGGTTCAGAAATACAAGTGCTACTCACATTTTCTTATATGTGGGATGAGAGAGGGTAAGGAAGGGAGCTGGGTGCGGAGAGATAGGACAGATAGGAGAAGAGGATGAACTATAAGGGAAAGGAGACTGGAGGGAGTAGCTAGCAGAATAACTGATTTATTGACTGGGAGGGGCGTTAAACCTGCGACTTTATATATACCTTCACAAATGCCATAATATTGTCAGCTATTCTATATACTTAGAATGAACCAATAACATTGATTTTAAAAATTAATCTGTTTTCTACCCCCCTTGGCTCTCAGTTCATCCACACAAATTATTTTGATGATTATTGAGAAATATAATGCTAACAGAGATGCTTTTTGTCTGGTTTTCCAGGTTGACTTTAGAATCATCATAGTCCCACATGCAGGCACCAATAAGAGGCCTGGGGATGAGGACTGGAATGAGGACTCTACTGCCAGCTTTCTCGTCAACAGCCAGGCACATGTGCTGGGTTACTCTAAATCATCAGCCTTGGCTGAGCATACCTAGACAGAAGGAACTGTCCAAGCCGGCTCAAGAACTTGAGAAATTGTGAATGCATGCTATTCTAAGCAACTCAATTTTAAAGTAGTTTATTACACAGCAAAGCATGATTGACACATACCTTGCTTTTCCTTTGTTACTTCTGTTTAGTTTTATACTGAAAGATCTTTCAGAAAAACTTGGATGGCAATTTCCAGGATACTGAAAACATATAGGGATACAAAACAAATAAATGTACACACAATTCAGCAGTTCTACAAGTCCTCTAATGTCTACTTTCCGAAGTACAATGAATGGTGCCGCTTAGCTTGCACAACCCAGAGCCAGGTCACATTCTGTTTCCAGTATCATATGAGCTGGGAATGAGAAGTACAGTCATGTTTATGTTGACACGTCTTCATTGCAAGGTTAAGTGTTGGATTTGTTTATACTTTTGCCCATTTCCTTGCTTCAGCTGCACTGTCTGGGTTTTAACAGCCTTTGGTTTTCCCTTTTTGGTGAGACAATGTCTGAGTTAAGGATTAACATTTGTGAAGTGAAACATAAATGCCCATGAGTTGTATATAATATTTTAGCAGAAGCTTATTTAGTTATACCACTTCCACAAATTTTCGGATCAGCAAGCAGCTTTGTGATACTCCCTTCTGAGCCATACTTGATGGATGCTAAGAATGCAGTAAGAGAAGGTGCACCACTTACAGGCTAGGGTTGGCGGATAAACTAGGTAATTGTGCTGTGTCCTGGGGCCAAGGAGAATACATATCAAATACCATCCACATACTCATTTCTTTTTATCTTTATATTCTATTGCCCACCTTAGCAGATTGGTCAAAAATGTTCTCTTTTAAAGAAACAATGTAACAAGTATGTATCTGACAAGATTAAGGGTAACATTTTCTCTTATAAATATCCGTGACTTTAATGCTGTTTTACTTCCCTGCATATAAAGTGCATTATTGAAACAATATGTTTTTGCTACTTTCCCCTCTTCTCAACCTTCTCGTCAACAATAATCAAACCATTGAAATATCTTAGATCTGTAAGGAAATATCTGTATAGAAGTTCTCAACATTGTATACTTATTTTTTGTACTTATAGAAAAATATTCGCTTTGGATATATAAATTTTGAACTTATACAGTAGGGGCATAAAATCATTTTTATTATTATTTTTATTATATATTATTTGTAAATTCAGTGCATGTTATTATTTAATTGTATTTCTATCTTTTTTTTTTTACTATGTTCTTGTTTTACTAATTGACATTTTTTCTGTATTAGCAATTATATTCTAAAATGGTTCCACATTTCATTCTTGGATTGTGGCCCATAAATAGAAAGTACCATTGTCTAGCATCAGGAACCAAATGGTTTACCACTTCTTATGATTGTGTTCTGCTTTTGTATTTTGTAATTCTTGCTATCTTTCTCCTGTCAGTGAAGAGTGCTTCTCTGTTTTAACCCCCAGAAGCAGAGAAATGTTGGGGTTTCAGTACCATCTGGAACTTCAAGAACCCTCTGTGGTTCCCTTTCCTTCAATGCCTTTTGTTTTCATAATTATCACTGTGATCCCTGAATTTAGTTACAGTTTGTATTTTACTTTTGTAGTATAATGTCTTCCCAATACCTTGTTCACACACATACATGTCCTGTTGCCAGTGGCTTTATTTCTTTCTCATTTCCTTTTTCTTGTGCCAGTTGAGTTTAGACAACCTGTTGGCCCCTAGTCCTTATAATAATCATCTTTTTTGATACTCTAGACACCAATGGGAATGCCTTCCATGGCAGTGATCAAGTATAGATTAAGAGTGTCTTCCAAAGATGGGAAAAATTTGAATGTGACTAATGAGTCCCTCTATTGGTCTAAGAAAATAAGAAGTGTTTTATTTTCCCTTATTTTTTGAATGGTTCTTTAATTTGCTTCTGTGGAACACATCTTATGACCATATCTCGTATATGATGTGATATTTGAATATGTCTTCCAGATGACAGATAAGTCAAGAAATATATCTGAAGCCCAGTATCACCCAGCTTCCCATCACCTCTCAAATCTCTGAGGAGCCAGGTTTTACTTTGCTACCTTAACAGTCCACTCAAACCCATACAAACTCATATCTATGGATTGCCCACTGTTGATTTTCCCTTATATTTCTCAAGGATTTTAAGATATAGATTCCTCATACATGCCCTTATGAGGTGTTAATATTTTAATTTCAAACCAACGATATATACTGTGTCAAGTGTATCCAATTAAAATGGGGGTATGTATTTTCTACCATGGCTTACAGGACTCATGGTGTTGAGAGAAATAAATGTATTCTTGCTCTCTGAAAAATCCCCGGGAGCCACTTGCCCTTTCCAGACCAACTTCTTGTAACTTTCCTTTTTTCTTCAAAACTCCAAACTCATTGACCCTTATCTTAGCTATATGTGGACAATGAAATAAGGAGCATGGTCATAGACTTCTGTTATGGGTGGTGGAGGAGTTGAAATGTAGGTAACTATGCAAGTAATTATATTCATAATTAGTATATTTTAATAGAGATGAAAGTAGTCAATGATAACTGAGAAATTCCTCAAATGACAA
Organism: Tokudaia tokunoshimensis; assembly: GCA_036184795.1. NCBI lineage: Eukaryota > Metazoa > Chordata > Mammalia > Rodentia > Muridae > Tokudaia > Tokudaia tokunoshimensis. Next base: position 17,451,576 of record BTHU01000002.1, read on the forward strand.
TTATGTCACCTCACATTGGAAACCTACTGTTTCTTTCTTACTTTTTCTTCAGGCTGATTCTAGTTTATATGCAGGATAAATGACATGTAAAACACAGAAGCTAACATAAGAAAGGTTTATCTGAAGTCTTGTTTTCTGGAGACCAATATAAAGGTGCTTAATTTTGGAGGGGAGTAGCAGAAGAGTAGTCTTTTTTGAATAGAGTATCAGTATTTCTGTGCTTACATATACAAGTTCTCGCTTAGTGGAGGCTAAAAAATGAGTAGGCTAAAGACTCAGTGAGACTATGCTCTCTCCATAACGCTGACTGTATAAAGTGTAGGCCTCATGCAAAATTTAAACTTCAAATTTTGCTTGGTGTCATATCCAAGTTATTACTGCTTTATTTCTGAGATCAGAGACCCATTATGTGAGCAGTGGCATCACTTCAGATAGAGGAGCTATTGGCAAGTTTTAGCTGTGGGGAAAGGAGGAATGGTCTCTTAATTTATCAAGTAACCCTTGATAAATTGAATATGATCCAGTGGAAGGATATACACACCAGACTATTTGGGCAGCACATATTGGCATTAATGGGGAAAGAAAAACCCAATGCTGGGTTTTAGAATAGCTGTGAAAGGGGAGTGAATATAACTAACACACAAACAATTTTCAAAGGATTAGTAAAAGACATGCTTGAAAACATGCTTAGAATTAAAATCATTTGGAATCCAATGGGACAATAGTAGAATATTGTACAAACTTCAGAGCACATCAAAATATAGAGTGCTGTGCAATGGACAGAGGTTAATCTTATTAGCAGAACTTGTCTGGTAAATCTGTACTAAGACTTAATAGCTGAAGACTGTGCAGAGTGGGAGACATTGGAACACTTAGCCCTAAATGAGATATTCTATTAGTCCTCTCCCAAGGGTTAGGGATCTGAGCTGAACAGAAGGCAGGAACATTATAAGAGCTTGAGGTTGAAGAGACCAACAGGGGAAACAGGATCTTTTAGGCACAGCATAATAGATGTGCATATGAACTCATAAAGATATGACACTACGCACAAGGCCTGCTCAAGTTCAAAAGAGACTAAATCCTATCATGGAGAAAGGGAAGAGGGCACAAATTCCCATTCCTAACAAAGAAATTATTTGTACTTGCTACCCGCTGGGGAAGGGGGAAAAATGAGGTTTGTACATAGGCATGACACTGGATATCAACCACACTCCAGCAGACCTGATGCTCAAAAATAGCTAGCAAACACAACAGAGAGCCCATGATTCTTTGTGTACGTTTGTTTTCTTTTGATAATTTTTATCGTATAGTGTGTTTTTTTTGTTTCATTTTCTTTTATTTATTTATTTGAGAGAGAATGTGAAGTTGCTTGGACAGGAAGATGGTGAGATCCTGGATGAGTTTAGAGGATAGAAAAGAATATGATAAAAATACACTTTATCTTTAAAACACATTTAAATAAAACTAAAGAAATAAATAACCTGCCATACATCCCCACAACTTCATTGAATTGTTCTATGTTTCTCTCTCTATTTTTTTCCATAGAATGTCTTCTTAAATATAAGCTCTAAAAAGGAAATGCTTTTATACAGAGAAAAGCCTACAGTGAGATTCCTATTCCACCTTCTAAAAGCCTGGGTGAATTTCAGAATGAAATGGAAATATTAATCTTAAAACTTTCTTTAATGTTCTTTAATTTTATTTTTTTTTTACTTTTTAAGCTTTTAACTTCTAAAACTGAAGCCAGCAAATTAAAGTTTATCTTAGTTGAATTCTAATTGTTTAGTTGCCTTATTTTTGAAAGAGTCTTGTTATTTAGTGTAGACTATTTTGAAACTTGCTGATAAAACATAAATACATTTGTTAATAAAATGGAAGCATTTGAGGTAATGACTTCATGTTAAGGAAATATTCTGTAAAAATTTTTAATCTAAAAATGCTTAAGATAATAGAGTTAACCATATTAATTTTCAAAATCTAAGTTGAAAGACATCTTATATACATACATGAAAAAGACAAGCTACAACCTGAAAATTAATCTATCATAAATCTGGTTGTCAAAGGATTATCATCAAAATATGTGTGTGTTCTTAGTCTTTCAATCTTGACAACTAAAAGTGCACCAATAAAAAAAATGAATGTATGTGGATGGCCATGAAATCCTAAATTATGCCCATTCTCAGAACCTTTCCAAGTATTATTTCATACCTTAAACTCAAATTTGCCATTTTGCCACAAGACCGTCTGTGCCAGCAGCCTTGGACACAGTTAAAAAGTTCTGATTCACTACACTTTGGGTGGATCCTTGGAAAATTAATTTTGAAAATAGTTCCCTGAGGGTTTCTGATGTGTGCCATGGTTAAGACATATTTTCCTGAAATTTTAAACTCACTGCCTAAGGGAATCAATCATTACATCTTAAAACTGTCACTACTAAATATGTCACTCTCTCCTGGATACTTTAGTCCAGATAGGCTCAGCAAGGAACTTAGATGTGGCAAAGAAGTTGGTCTTAAGATAATAGAGTTAAGCATATTAATTAATGTAGATGCCATCACCTGAAGATGCTCCACAAATGAATGGGGAGGAAAAGAATGCAGTTCTCTCTAGGTCTTCTGTACTAGGTGTCAGGTAATGCCCCTACTCCTTTTTCTGTAGCATGTATCTTATCAGAGAACCCACATCTCCAATTACATAGGAAACCTGGTTTACTTCCCTTTTGTCTTTAATTGATATAAGGAAGGGTTTTTGGAAAAAGCAGAGGGGATGGACTCTGAAAGGCTCCAGCTCAGAAGTGGGATCATCTTACCTGTGAAAGGACCCTGAGTTCACTGTATAGTAAGGATGATGGAAGTCACATTTGGTAGCAATAATTCATTTACCACTTGGGTCCCAAAGAAGAGTTATAATGTTTTATAACAGTAAACTTAAGCTAATCTAACAAATAAGGACTCCAAATGTTAAAAAAATAATGGAAAAGGTACATGAGTAAGAGACATGAATAGAATACACACACACACACACACACACACACACAGACACACCGTAAAATAAGCACCATTTAACACCAAATAAAATAAAACTTGAAATTATGCTGAGATGATTAGTTAATATTTATTACACTGAAAAACCTTCAAATGTTTGATAGCATATTCAGCAGTTAAGGCTTTGAAAGCAGGTATTCTCAGTTGTTACAAATGTTCAATCCCTGTGGAGGTAAACTTGCCCATAGCTAATAAAATCCACATGTACACACACCCTCTGATTGGAACCTCACTGAGGCTGTCCCTGAAGGTAAACATTCAAAATTACAAACAACATAGGAAAAAGGATGTATGTTGTGATGTTATTTTGTAATGGATAAATTTGAAAATCTAAAACATGTGTATGAAACATTATCATATGAATAAAAACAGCAGCTATTAGAAAAAAAAGATCAATATAAACTGATTCTTATAATTCATTTTAATGAAATAAACCAAGCAACAAAAGTACATTTCATGTTAAAGTACTATACATTGAGATATATATACACACATACGTACAAATCAAAATGACACTGTAAAAGCTTAATCCAGAAATTAATGAAATTGTTATTATTTAACAGTTGTTAGAGTAAACTTATAGTGGAGGATTTTATTACACAAATTTTAATCTATTTAAAAAGTCTAGATAACCGAGAAGCTATCTCCAATTGATAATCACTTGCAAATGGAAATTTTGTTTCCTCCAAGGGAGTTCCACTGGGGAAACAAACCACTCTTCCAAGAATGCTGCAAGCCCAGCAGAAGGTGGCCAACAGAAAATTAACTGTGCAGCATATTTGGAAGTTCCTTATCTCCCAATATCACTGTCATGTCAGGGCTTTTGTTTACTTCTTTTTCTTTAAATTTCTATTTAATTAATTATTTTTTTCTTCTCTCTTTTAGTCTACACGTATTTTGCATATATTGTGACATCTAGTTTAAAGTTTTATGGATTTCCTGAGTATTTGGACAAATGTGTTTCTGGTTTTTGTGATTTCTCTTGGGCTCTTTTCCTTCTGTTTTCTTTGTGTTTAATTGCAATGTGTTAGTGTTTGTCATATCTTATATCTTGTCTTATCTTATCTTATTATTATTCCCTTGAAGGCTGTTTATTTTTTCTAATGAGAGATAGAATGGGGTGGTGGGCCTAAGGAATTGGAGGGAGTAGAGGTAGGGGAAACCATAATCAAAAAAATATAGATATATTCACATGCACACACATGTACACATGCATATAGTATCATATAATAATCAGAATATTTATATCTATTTCACATGCACATACATGAATCAGCAGGTAAGTTTGGTTTTCCTAAAGTGGTCATCAGATATAGAGTTCCTACTGTAATGCCAGGGTTGTACTTCAAACAAGATATAGTCAGAATTAAGACTTACTCATCCCTTGGAAAATGAATGGTAATTTGGAAACAGGATAAACAGTAAGTACTAGGTAAATATTTAAGTATTAGAGAGATTTCCAAGTGAGGTAAATTGAGTTGGAAAAAATATGAAGGAGGGAATAACATAAGAAACACAAAAGAGGTACTGGAGATCTGGCTTAGATGGTGAAGGTTCACACTGTTCTTGCAGATTTGGGATTCCAGAACCTACTATCATCTCATAAGTACCTGTAACTCCAGCTCTAAGGGCTCTGGCACCTTCTCCTGACCCGCGCAGGCTTCTACATTTTTTTGTGCACATACGTATGTATCACTTCTCATATATGTACACATAATTCAAAATAATAAAACTATAAATTTAAGAAAATGAAAAGGGAAAAGTACAAGAATAAGAGCAAGAGACCAAAATAATACATGGGTATATACAGAGAGATACTTTGCTCACTTTCTATTCTTCAAAAAATAAAAAGATTTATTTTTATTTTCTGTGTATGAGTGTTTCATCTGCGAGTATGTTTGTATACCATGTGTGTATTTTTCATGGAAACCAGGAGAAGGGGATCAATATACTGGAACTGAAGATATAGGCAACTGCCTTATGGATGCTAGAAACCAACCCTGGGTCCTCTCCAAGAGGATCTAGTGCTTCTAAGCATTGAGCCAATTATCCAACACTTTCCCTTTTTATAGACAAGTCTTTCTATGTAACCCTAAATGACTAGGAACTCAATATGCATTCTAATTTAGCCTTGAGCTTACAGAGTAGCCTCTGCCTCTGTCTCTCTAGAACTGAGAGTATAGGTGAGTGCTACCAGGCCTACTTCGAATTTTGTAATGCACTTTTAGCCACCTTTTAAATGAGAACTGAAAAAGAAAATCTGAAGATAATGAGGCTGGTGTAACTTTTTCATTATTACAAAAAGCTCTGGCTTTTCATGAACAGAGACAGTATTAGAGTGAAATGAAGCCAAGAAATAAAACTTGAAGAAATCCGAATTCTGTGAGTTGAAACAATTGGGTGAGCAAGATGACTAACTAAAAACTAACAGCCAGTAGATATGTCCAGGAAAATGTGGTGAAGCTGAACCTAACAATGTAGCACAATATAAAGCTTTGCAGAGTTTTCAGATTCATTGAGAAAAATATTTTTAACTTTTTAACTGTCTGGGCAGATTGTAAATGTCATTCACCAAAGTGTCTTTCAAATTAAAGCTTATAAATTTGAAAGGCCTAAAAATATTCATGATTCTAATTTAGCTTTCATTTATATGCTACGTTTGACATCTAATAGCCCTTACTTCAATATTTTTAATCAATGCTATAGTAATTTTATGCTAACTTAAAAATTGTTAAAGGATGAAAAAGGAAGCCCCTTCAACATTTTGAAAGGTCGCATACAAAATAATTACTGCCACAGTGAATATTTGGAAGACTAAACTGAAGGCCCGTCAAAGATATGTGATGGAAAGGAGAGGGAAGTCATGTCAAAAAGCAACAATTAAGGAACTGTCTTAAACACCAACTCTATTTTAGTCCTAGTCCTTTCCACTCTTCCCTGCTGGGTTAGTCACCATCCCACAGCTTCCTTTCATGTCATAACAAGTCAGCTAACTCAGAAAATAAGAGTCATCTCCTCTTTGGTACAGCTACTCTAAAAACAACCGGCCCTGCCTGTGGCTGTGGTGTAGAAGTCTAGTCTGGATCATTTTTTTCAGTACCTTCCACAGTCTGCTCAGAATAAACACCTCTGCAAAAATGAACTGTAGCAATTGCATGTGACTTTCCCCCTCTCTGAACTCAAAACATTCTTTCCAAGTGAGAGCAGGGGAGATCCAATCATTATGCTGAGCAGGATTTCAGCAACTTCTCTGACAGTTCAGATAAACTGCTAAACGAGTGTTTACTATATGTGTGTGTGAAATGGTGCATTACAGGGAGGAAACTCCTTGAGTCAGTTATTCTACCTGTAAACAAAGTGGGTCTGGGAAAAATCTATCTTATTCCTAGAAATATGCCATAGGTTAGATGGGAGATTTAAGGAGATGCCATCCTAATTTTGTTTGGCTGACTCTGCATCTGAGGAGCGAGGAATGTCTGTTCTCATAGCACTTGAATGTGGATTAAGCGAAGATTTGAGAACAAGCTGTGAGTCTACTGTTCTGAATCATCAAGACCTTTGCAAGACCAACACCACCGGCTGCAGTGATGTTTATAGACAGCGAGCCAGGACACACAGGAAGGCAAACATAGTGGTAGTCTTAAAATTTCCTATGAACTCTGGCCAGGGAAGCACATAAGCTAACTGAAGATCTTCACCTCTCCTTCTGTTTCTCAAAGACCAGTTCCCCAGTCTCATCTTCATCATTCAACAGATATTCCCCCTTCAAACTTGCCTATGCCCAACACATTGCTTTATCATCAGTCACCATGTTCAACAGATACTTCCTGGGAATCCAAAGGCCACTCTGGCCAGGGAGGAAGGTAGAGTAACTGAAGATCTTCAAATCTTACATTCCTCCAAATCCAGGCCCCCTGATCTTATACAGCCCAAGCTCTGTACCAGACCAATTGCTGTATCATCTCTGCCCTCTAGTCCCCAGGGCACAATGCAGATCCAGATGGAACACCCTGCATTCCTCCCTTCGGTTGACCCAGTCAACTAACCCTTTCTAGACTATCACCCATTCCTAAGTGCCAACTCTTAATATGTAGAAAACACATTAACCTTGGGAAACCACCAATAGCCACATGCATCAGGATCTGAGAAAAATTTCTTAGCATTTACACACATAACTGCCACAAGCTACTAAAAACCTGAGAGGATCATACAACCAAGGAAAAAACACCTACTCAACAAATATAAGACCAAATATCAGCACTTAGAATTATGATAGTCCCAATATGACTATCAATCAATAACAGAAAAATATGACTCCACTACCATAGCAGTTTCTGAGTATTGAAACATAGCTGAAGGCATGAGAAAATAACTTTAGAACACACTTAATTCCTATGATAGAGAAACTGAGGAGGAAATGAATAAAGTCCTTAACAAAATTTATGATAACACAAACAACTTTTGGAAGGAAATGAATCCAATAGTTTAAGGGACCTGAAAGTTGAAATGGAATAAAAAGCAAACAAACAAACAAATCAAAAAAAATTCAAGTCCTCGTCCCTCCCCCCAAAAGAAACCTCAAAGAAATCTGGAAAAAAATTAGGAACTCAAAAACAAATCTAAGAGATTTCTCACCAGCAGAATGAAGAGATGGAAGATCAGAGTCTCAGGCACTGGACATGATAGAAAAAAATGAATACTTCAAACAGAGAAATGTTAATCCCTAAAAATTCCTGCTATAAAATATCCACGGAAATCTGGAAACATTATGAAAAGACAAAATCAAAGATTAATAGTAGCTAAAGAAAGGAAGAAAAAAAACAGGAAAAGATGCAAGGAAAATATTTTCAAAAAATTAAAGAAGATATATATTAACAAAATAAGAAATGAAAAAGAAGCCAACAACAGACAATGAAGAAATACAGAGTCATAAGGATATACTTTAAAGCTGTACCAAATTGGAAAATCTCAAAGAAATGTATAATTCTTGACACATTCTACTTACTGAATTTAAATGACTTTAGTAAGGAACAATATAGGTAGATACAAAATTAACTCACAAAGATCATTAGTCCTCCTATATCAACTTTATTCATTGTGGATTTATTCATAATAGCCAAAACTGGAAATAACCTAGATATTTCTCACCCAAAGAATGGATATGGAAATGGAATACAACTCAGCTGTTAAAAAAATGACATCATGAGATTTATAGGCAAATGGATGAAACTAGATAAAAAAAAATCGTCCTGAGTTAGATAACCCATACTCAGAAAGACAAATATGGTGTGTACTCAATTTTAAGTTAATACTAGCTATTAAGTAAATGATAATCAAGCTACAGCCTACAGATCCAGTGAGGTTAGGTTAAACAGGAGGGCTTTGGGGGTAGGGGTGGAATTCATGATTTCCCTGGGAGGATGATATAGATTTTGTAGTGGGGACAGTAACAGAAGGATTAAGTTGGGTTGGTTGCAGGGAGATAGTGTAGGGAAAGGCTGTTAGAACTGAGAGGCATTTGGTGGGTGGTATGGAAGCCTAGTGCAGTAAAAACTTCCTGGAATCTAAGAGGGTGACCCTAGAGAGGAATGCTAATAATGGAGGATACTGAATTTGGAATTGACCAAAGCTTACAGGGTGAGACTGGGTTGCTTTCAGTTAGCTTGTTGCCAGATTCAGGGTCCCTTGGAAATATCTAAACAGCACAGGCTGATACTCAGGGACAGAAGGCCACTCTATTAAAAACTAACATCCTGGGTCCCCATAGATGAGTACAACATCCATACAACTCATTAAACACAGAGAGTTTGAGCTGGTGTCTGCACAGAGCCTTCACCCTTACATTCCAGTCTCTTTGGGCACAGGAAGGGACTCTGTAGGCTATGGAAAGAGAAACCTGGAAACAACCCTGCCACAAGCCCTCAATCTACACTCTGTTCTGCCTTCAAGATGTGCTAGGGTAATAGAATAATGGTGAGACAGAACTTGTAAGAATGGCCCACCAATGTCTGGTTTAACTTGTGGCCCATGCCACAAGAGGAAACCGGTTCCCTATACTGCATGGATGGCCAAAAACTGGAGATTGGATAGCTGAGAGACTTAGGGAAGAACCAAACATAAATGGAGAAGGAGGAGGAGGAAAAAGAGGAAGTAGAAGAGAAGGAGGAGGAAGACAAAGGAGAAGGAGAAAGAGGAGGAAGAGGAGAGGAGGACGAGGAGGAGGAGGAGGAAGAAGAAAGACAAATAGAAAGGAAATCCCACCCTTACTAATCTCTACCCCCTTTGTCCCCTCCCCTTATCCTCAGTGAATGGAGGACTTTAATCTATCATGTATGAACACCTCCATTCAAATCTGCCTATCATACTCTCTAACATCTCCCTATAGTACTCTGACCAGTTGTACAAATTGATATCCTAATAGGAATACAATTATTGAGTTGAAATTCTCTAGAAAACATGGTTCTTTAGAAGTACTTGTTATTCTTCCAGAGGACCTGAGTTCAATTCTCAGGCTTTGATTCCCAGTACTCATAACAAGATGCTTTTATTTGCCTGTTAAGTCCAGTTTCAAGGGATGTGACACTCTGTAGACTTCATGAGCAAGAGGCATTCATGCAGTATACATATACACACATGCATCTAAAATAAAAATGTATAAATCTTGACCCTTAACTTTTTAAGTTATTCAATTTTAGAAGTTTATTTAAGTTACAATTTGGTTTTGTTTTGTAATTTTCTTCCTGGTGTCATTTCAAGGTCATATCCAGATTACTTTTTTCTCTGCAATCCAGTAATTTCTGTGTGTACCTTAGTGGCAATCTTTCTATATGCAGCTTTAGTCACCCTTTCTATGACACATGTACCAAAGAATGCCAGTTAGTACTTAATCACAGATAACACACTCAATGACAGATAAATAAAACTGTGCAAAAACCTGCCTGTCAATGCTGTCAGGTTTTGTATATAGCCATTCTCCAGAAAAGGGCAAAGGACTAAGACAGATCCAACAAAGTTATCAATGCAGCACTGGAATTTATTCTGTTTACTTTAACTCATGAATTGAACTCATAGCAAAAAATATTGAAAAATTAGTTGACAATATTATATTTCATAATTTCTAAAATAATAGGCCCACAACTGGCACATATTATGCAATCAGTAAATTTTCATTGTTTTGACTTGAAAATTTTGAGTGAAAAAGCCCAGGTTAATTCTATATAAATAAAATGAATGTCCATTTTGGAAATGACTAGTCTTCTGCCTCTGAGCTGAGAAGCATTGAGTAGAACTTAGGGCTGTTCAGGAATGACCTCACTCTATGTTGCTTTGTTCCTTCCCTGTTCTCCCTATCTTAGAGCTTTTACATGTCCATTGCCAGGATGGAATGCTTTTTTCTCTGATTGGCAGGAAGATGAGGAAGGAGGACTTACAGTCCATGGCCACAACTGATTGCATCCTCTGGAGTTGAGGTTATGAAATTGGAAGCTACCTTCATGAAGCAAAAGCCTCAAGGTAATTGCCATGTGCTGTAACCCTTCCTCCTGTTTGGAAAACAGAAATAAACAGTGCATTTTCCTATGCACTTACTGTATTTACCAATGCAGTGCTTGGGGTATATTTTGCCTGTTGACATTACTTTAGTAAGTTATTATTATATGGTCAACACCTGCCCCATAAATATAGAATAGAGAAGTTATATTATATTTGCGTTTGGTGAAATGAAGTGTTACCCAAACTCTGATGTGGTTAAGACCTTTTGTGTTCTCTGTATTTATGGATGCTACATACCATTTAACATATACCAATTTGGTGGGCAAACAAGTTTGACTCAAAGTTCAACTTTATAAGATCTCTGTGACCGGAGATGGGTCATTCAGTTTTAATGTATAGGTTCAAATAACCTGGGATTCTAGATATGTTTACATTTTGATGTTTCTTGCTAACTAGCTAAATAAGTATAGTGAATAAAAGATAAATTTGGGTACTAAATTAATGAAGTTTACTCTTAAAAGGACAAGAAACTATCAGAGGTTCCCTTCAAGATTAGAAACTTTTTACATAAGTGTGGTTGGAACAGCCTGAACCTTATATTTTGGTAAAACAACATGAGGTCATGGTGAAACAGGCCAGAAGCCAGAGATGCCTGAAATTGTATTTCTCCTACTCAAAGTGGCTGGCTCTTTTACATATAACATACTGAAAACAACTTCCCTATTTAAAATTATAAACTATGTGATGTCAAATTGTCAATTTATGCTTGTGACCCTCTTGGAGGATTCAAAATATCCTTTCACAGGGAATAACTAAGACCATTGGAAAACACAGATATTTACATTGTAATTCATAACAGTAGCATAATTACAATCATGAAGTAGCAACCAAAATAATTTTATGGCTGGGGATGACCACTGTAATAAACTGTATAAAATAATATTAAGCTTTATTAAAAGGTCACAGCATTAGGAAGGCTGAGAACCACTAGTCTAGTGTTCTTGGGTAATTTATGAGAAAATACAAACATGGTATTTGGTACAGAAGTTATACAAATATTGCAGTTACCTTTCAAGCAAAGCATTTTAAGAAATAATTATTTTAATAAAATAGTTATTTATCTTTTGTGATTATAGCAAAAGAATTATCCTCATCATATTAACAACAAAGGTATCATGAATAACTACTGTGTCCACCTGATATTGGATTATGTGTCCCATGAAATATAAGATAAATGCAACTTTGGCCAAGATCCTTTGAAAAAATTACAAAATAAAAATAGGGTATCATTTTTTAAAATTAAATTAACAATCATTTTCTCCTTTTTTTTTCAAGAAAAATTTGAAGCTACAAAACTGAATCATAAATATGTACACACACATAAGAGAAAGGGAATGCAGGAACTCTAATAATTGTTCTCCATTCCCATATTTCAAATAAATGAAACCAGTCTAATATTCATTAATTAGAGAGATGCCATGGTCTCTATTTTCCTTGGAAAATAGAGGGAATAATGTTATCAGATGGAAATATGGTCAAAGCTTGGCCTGTTGAGGAAACAAATGTCTATGGATTGGCAGATAACATAGCAGATCATCCTTTAAAGAACTCACTTTGTAATGAGCAATATAAACATATTACTCTGCATGTGAATTCAAGGTTCATTTCACACCCATTTCCTTCAGTTTGGAGCATAATGTGCTACTGTAGAATTTACCATATAGAACATCTTGGTTCATCAATATTAGCATACATGTGCCAGTATGTCTGCAGCAAGCAGTCCTCATAAGATATAATCACTCTTATGGTCCAATATATCTGAATAACATTTTGATAAACTTTTGCATCCATATATCAAATTATTTAGGTAAGTTATAATGATTTACTTATTATCTTTCTAACAAAATTCTTCTGGATTTATTTTTGTATAAGTAAATAAAACTTTACTTCCTTTCCTAGAGTATTTCCTATATGACATGATTATTCAGTATTATGTAGCCTACTAACATTTATGTTAGTATGTTATGTTTAACTATTTTGACCAAGTTCATTATGTATTCTGAAAAATACGCATGTTGCTAACATGTTCTTGCAAACTAAACTTACACAGATATGGGATCAATTGTAGTACCAGAACCCTTGTAATAACTGTCATGTCTTTTGACTCCTGAAAACTTAGTAATAGCTATTAGTTGGTATGATTCTACAGTTTTCTGAGAGAAAGAGATTGCATCAACAAGGTCTGGATTTTAGAATTACAATATGCCTAGATTTTGCTTCTATTATAATTGTAATGAATTACTTAATTCAAAGATCACTGAGGTTTCAAGAGAGTTGCATTGTTAGTGAATTCCATGTGTGGAATTTCCTCAAGGCCTTTAAAACTAAAACTCAGTCCACCATGAGCTACTGCTGATGGCTTAGGTTGCAAACTTTTGTTCAGAAGAACATTATCCTCCCTGGGGTCTGCATTGAGATGACGACAGAAAGTAATGAAGAACAAATAAATAATATAAGTATAAATATAAAGCATTAGCAGAGAAGGGAGTTCATTAATTCTTTATGTTTTTAAAATTGGAATATTTCTTTTTCTCTTTATGTACTTTTTAACATTGTGTAAGATGGGGATTGTTAGATTTATAATTAGAATTTGGCCTTAATGCTGTAAGGAGACACATCTGGGCTTAATTATTAAGACACATGTGTTTTATCTGGAGACACTGGACCTAGAACAGGACAGCTTAACAGTTTGTCTTAGGGTTGTGCCCATGGGGAAAGGAAGACTACATTTTTATTACTACAGCACATTGAATATATTAACAGTCACTTGTAGCCTTTGGGATAAATTGCATCTCTTCTGTTTCACAGGATTATGGTGGGAGCAATAGCATACCTGCCTTCCTGCAACAGAAGTTGCAGTATATGTTCTAGGTAAGCCTTACCGTACTGTCTATTGCTTTAATGAGTGTCAAAGTCCCAATCATGTTAATGCACATGCTCTCCTGACTTGGGCATGACTTGGGCATGCTGAAGTGAAGAATGGCACATTATTCAGACTCATTTACTCTTATTCTGATAGTCTAGAGCCTTGAGTGACATATTACTCTCTCTCCCTAAATAGAGTCATCTTACCTGCAACAAAACCAGTTTACTGTCCTGAGAAAAAGATCAGAACTGACAAAGATAGCTGATGGGCTAGTATATGCCTCAATGCCAATAAAGCTCCTATAGCCTCTGAATGTTTCTACATCTTCACAGTCACAGCAAGGAAGAACTGATCAGATATACAGATCATAGCAGACTGGCAGAGAAGTGAGAGAAAACTAAATGTCACTTGAATGCTTTCATTTACAATTTGTCCTGGGGATGTAGATGATCATACCAAGAAGAAAAAAAATTTCTTTGAAATTATTAGAGGACAAATTTTATTTTCTACTAACTCATATTGACACAGGAAGCTGTACTTAGGAGACTGGAAAGATGGCTCAACTGTTAAGAGCCCATGCTTCTCTTGCTGAATACCCTGGCTAAGTTCATAGAACTAAATGGAGGCTCACAGACACCAATAATTCCAGTTTCAGGGTATCCATTTCCTGCTTCTTGCCTACATAGGCACCAGGCTCACATGTAGATTATATGCATACATGTAAACAGAAACACCCATACACATTAAATTACAAACCAAAGAAGTTACCCAGTGGTAAATATGTAAATCAAAATTTTACTTTATGAAGCCAATTAGAAAAGTAACAAAATTCAATACATTAAACTCATGACTGTTTTTGAAATGATATATCAAGGAGGTAAACAACACATGCTTTCATAGTACTGTGGACGATGAACCATGCTGCTTTTTCCATGGTTTCAGCTGAAGCAAAACACTGAATGTTTTCGAGGTTTTGATTTTGTTGGAATAGGAGCATCCTGTACTCAGAGAGCCTGCATCAGAGTAAATAGGTGTGGGTGGAAAGAGTACATGATTCACTGTTTACCTGGCTTCTAAAGACATGTCTTCTCCCTCAAAGGCCATCAGTTTGTTCTTTGAAAGTAAATCTTCTGACTAAACAGTGTTTTAAGTTGCCTAATTATATTGACTTGAAGTATGAGAGCGGAAAGAGAAAATGAACATCAAATATACCTTAGTATATTGCTAATGGGGAAAAGATTTTCTTAAACATACTTTATAGATCAGGATTATTTTCTAAATAAAATAACCCATAGGATTCAAAATTAGTATACATATAAACTTATTTAATTTGACACAGTTATTTTAATACAGTAGATGTGTTTTCAATGCCCTATTACTACAATGATTAAGGTTATTTAATCATTAACTCATTAAATTGTATATAATAAAGGATATGGCCTTTTAGACATCATATCTTCCTTAAGGAATTTGAATTTCCTTTAATTTTGCTTTTCTAATGAGTAGCTAAATAATTGACTTATAAATTGCTTAGGTATAGTAAAATGAATGTTAACTAAATATAGTCTTGGTCTTCCTTCCTTCCCTCCTTCCTTCCCTCCTTCCTTCCTTCCTTCCTTCCTTCCTTTTCTTCCTTTCTTCCTTCTTTCCTTTCCCCTACCTCCCCCTCCCTCTCCCTTCCTTTTTTCATCTATCCTTTCCCTCTTTCCTTCCTTCCTTCTTTCTTCCTTCCTTCCTTCTTTTCTTAATTTCATCCTTCCTTTCTTCCTACTTTTCTTCCTACCTTCCTTCTTTCTTTATTTTTTGTCTCAAATACTCTTGCAAGCAATTTCAGTCTCTTGTGGCTTATCATCATGAAGAATACTTGGTTTGTGCTGTCTGAATATTTAGAATTCTGTAGAGCAGCTGATAAACCATGGTACAGGTCTTGTTATTACTTTTCTCTTTCAGGATAGGAAGTAAAATAAATGGGCAAAAAAAAAAAAATAAAGACAAACTTATAAAGACAATTTTTTTTATTCCTACTGAAATTTTCTCATTCCAAGAATGTAATGTATTTTGGAAATTCTTGCATATGAAAGCTGTAGTAGTTTTACATAGCCTCACTGAGATATTTTCAATGAAATTCTGCCATGAAAGAGGTTAAATAAACTTTGTAGGAACTTTAAGACTTGACTATGTGATTCGGTTAGAAATAAGACTATAGACTTGAAGTGGATACATTTTAGCCAGCTCATTCTATGAGCCAAGCTAATCATATGGTTTTAATAAGTCTCTTTTGAAATGCAAAAATTTAATGTTTACTTTGGGGAGCTAAAGTTTTATTGCTTATATTAGACATCTGTCAAGCAGTCACTAAGAACTAGTAATTGCGCAGTAGAGCAATGGCAGAGTTCAAGCCTAACTCAGGCTAAAGTGTGAAGTACTATTATTGTTCATGATAAGGAATGTCTTGCATTCTATTGATACTTTTCATAAAGGTTTGAAATTATCCAAGCGTGCTATACACAACATGAATTATCTACCAATGTCTTTACTTGGAAATATTCAATTACTTTCAAATATTAAAATCAAAACAAGAATACATAATAATAAACTAGGAAATTCAGAATATCTAATCACAACCTGATATCTTGATTCATGTCATCAACTTTATGGACCTCATTATAAAGAATTGGTTTATAAATATCAAAGGTTAGTGGTTGTCATTTTAGTAACCTTTCCTCCAGGGGGAAAAAAAAAGAATCTTTTGGTAGTGGTTAGTGCTGGGGGAGGAAGAACCATTCATTACTGAAGATGTGGTATCACTGATAGTATTTAAATGCGCTAGTGGATGGCCTTGAACCCATGTACACACTGTCAACTATAGCTAGAATTAGTGGAGTATTGAAAAAGAAAAAAGACATGAATTCAGCACAGAAGGTGAGTTAGGGAAATGTATTAGTCAGGGTTCTCTAGAGTCATAGAATATATGGGTAAACTCTATATAGTTAAGGAATTTTTTGATGATTTACAGTCTGTAGTCCAACTCCCCAGCAATGGTCAGCAGCAACTGTGGACTGAAGTCCAAGGATCTAGCAGTTGCTCAGTCCCACAAGGCAAGAGGCAAAGAAGAGTGAGTCTTCCTTCTTCCAATGTCCTCATGTAGGTCTCCAGCAGAGGGTGTGGCCCAGATTAAAGGCATGTGCCAAGGGCCTTTAATCCCAGATGACCTTGAACTCAGAGATCTCCTTGTCTTAATCTTCTGGAATTCATAGCCACTATGCTTCAAGATCTCCATGCCAAGATCCAGGTCTGAAACTTGTATCTCTGAGCCTCCAGATTAGGATCATAGGTGAGCCTTCCAATTCTGGATTATAGTTCATTCCAGATAAAGTTAGGTTGACAATGAGGAATAACCACTACAGAGGACATGGACATATTAGAGAGGTAAAGTATGGGGTAAATATATTTACATTTCATTTCATGTGAGAATAAAATAAAAGATACTAAAGAAAACTTTAAAACAATCCTCTTATGTTTGAAAATTGTAATAATCACAGGATGTGTTTGCATGAGTCAATAATGCCAAATTTCAGGAAATTAACACAGGAGTATTTCTATGATTGTGAGACAATCTTAGGTTTCAAGGTTAGTACTAGGCAAGCCAAGTCTGTGTAGAAAGACTTATTTTAAAGACTTAAAATATATCATAATTATGGTAATATTTTCAGGCATTTGACTATACAAAAGGATATGAAAGAATTTCTAATTAATGAATCTATAAAAATTTACGGAATGGATTGCAGAGCCCCTTCTACCTTAGGAATTCCTCAAAGTTTCTTTGACTTGAAGAGTACTAGGTGAATTAGTTTAAGTTAATACACCTAATCCAGTTCATTGTTTAAATGAAAAGGTCGATTTTGAACTCCTTACAGGGACACATATAAAGCTGCATAAATATAAAGTGATAACTGAAAATAACATAATCTGGAATACAGTAGATCTGTTATATTCAAATACCTTACCTCACATCTGTTAAGACAAGTCAACCTAGGCATGATTTAGAAATATATTAGCAGTAAATGATGGGTCTTACATGAAACACTAAAAAAAAAATCAAAACTAATTCTTGTACATGAAAATTGTTTTCATTACAATTTTTAGTTTAAAATGTTTATATTTTCATGTAAATATTTTGCTACTGTGTAGTACTAATCATAAATGCTTAAGCCAGGTCAACAATCTCTCATTTTAAATAATATACATTTTAGTCAGGATTATAGTGTATATTTAGCAACTATCATTCTGAATCAACTCATATAAATATAAGCAAAAGAGAATGAATAGAATTATCAAGTGTGAAAGTATCATCACTCCTATAAAAGGAGCCCTTTATCCTTTCAAATGACCTCATTTATAAATGCATTTTATTTACAAAGTGTTTCCTAGCTCACTAACCCACTCACTTTTTCTTCACATTTTAAAATGTGATATTGCTATTGAATTTTATTTATTTTTTTTGTATTTTGGTTATTAATAGTTTACCAAGTGTATGGTTTGTCAAGTTTGTCTTATGTTCTGTAAACTTCCTTTTCATGTCAATATTTGTTTCATTTGCTGGGCAGAAGCTTTCAGATTGATGTAATTCTATTTGTCTAGAGACAAATCTCTGGGAGCTACAGTTATGGGTGTTTGTGAGTTGCCTGACATGGGTGATGGGAACTGAATTTGGATCCTCTGGAAGAACAGCAAGGGCTCATAACTGCTGAGCCATTAATCCAACCTTATCATTTTTACATCTTCAAGTTTTCTACTTAATACTTGAAGTAACTTTCAGTTGATATGCTCTATTTGGGTGCCAAGATAATGGGATACATCCTAGCCTTGGATTAAACACATAGTATACTTATCACAGCTGACTGAGTGTCTCTTGAGTACTCAGATTACAGGCATATGTCATCAGGCTCACTTGAATTGATATTTATACTTACTGTTAGAACATCATGTGGATTCACTCTTCTGCATGTGACTCCTCAGCTTTCCCAACTCTGTTGATGAAAGAATCAGAATTTCCTTGTAATGTTTCTTGTCACTTACAGAGAAGATCATGTGACTCAAAATGTATGGCTTGATATATACTATAACAAGCTAATGATTTGCTTCTCTTGTTTTTCATTTAATTTCTCTCTCTCTCTCTCTCTCTCTCTCTCTCTCTCTCTCTCTCTTTGCCCCTCCTTCCTTTCCCCCCGTGTGTGTGTGTGTGTGTGTGTGTGTATGTGTGATAATGACCACATAAATGTATTAAAACATCAACTCATATAAATAGTATCTATTATGTTAAAGATTTTATTTGTTTATTTAATTATTTCGTAGTTTTTTTATTTATTTTTATTTTCTAGGTTTTTAATTTATATTCCAAATCATTTACCTTTCCCATTTCCTCCATCCCGGAAAGTCCCATAAGCCCCCCTCCCTCCCTCTTTTACCCATTCAAACCCCTCTCGCTTCTTTGTCTTGGCATTCCCCTACATCCAGTCTTTCCAGGACCAGGGGTCTCTCAACCATCTTCTTGGAAATCTAGTGATATGCAAATTGTGTCTAGGGAATTCCGAGACTCTGGATTAATATCCCCTTATCAGTGACTGCATACCATGTGTGTTCTTTTGTGATTGGGTTACCTCACTAAGGATGATATTTTCAAGTTCTGACCATTTGCCTAGGAATTTTGTGAATTCATTGTTTTTAATTGCAGAGTAGTATTCCATTGTGTAAATATACCAACTCTTCTGAGTCCATTCCTCCTTTGAGGGACATCTGGGTTCTTTCCAGCTTCTGGCTATTACAAATAAGGCTGCTATGAACATAGTGGACCATATGTCCTTATTTCATGCAGGTAAAGCTTCTGGGTATATGCCCAGGAGTGGTATAGCCGGATCCTCCGGGAGTGTCATGCCCAGTTTTCTGAGGAACCACCAAACTGCTTTCCAGAGTGGTTGTACCAGTTTGCAATCCCACCAGCAGTGGAGGAGTGTTCCTCTTTCTCCACATCCTTGCCAACAACTGCTGTCTCTTGTGTTTTTGATCTTAGCCATACTGACTGGTGTGAGGTGGAATCACAGGGTTGTTTTGATTTGCATTTCCCTAATGACTAAGGATGATTAACATCTCCTTAGGTGCTTCTCAGCCATTAGATATTCTTCAGGTGAGAACTCTTTGTTTAGCTCTGTACCCCATTTTTTAATAGGGTTACTTGGCTCTCTGAGGTCTAACTTCTTGAGTTCTTTGTATATATTGGATATTAGCCCTCTGTCAGATGTGGAGTTGGTAAAGATCATTTCCCGGTTAGTTGGTTGTAGCTTTGTCTTTTTGACAGTGTCTTTTGCCTTGCAGAAACTGTAATTTTATGAGGTCCCATTTGTCAATTCTTGATCTTAGAGCATAAGCTATTGGAGTTCTATTCAGGAAATTCTCCCCTGTGCCCATGTGCTCAAGGTTCTTCCCTAGTTTCCTTTCTATTAGTTTCAGTGTGTCTGGTTTTATGTGGAGGTCCTTGATCCACTTGGAATTGAGCTTAGTGCAAGGAGATAAGAATGGGTCAATTTGCATTCTTCTGCATGTTGAATTCCAGTTGAGCCAGCACCATTTGTTGAAAAGGTTATCTTTTTTCCACTGGATGGTTTTAGTTCCTTTGTCAAAGATCAAGTGACCATAGGAGTGTGGATTCATTTCTGGGTCTTCAATTCTGTTCCATTGATCTACATGTCTGTTACTGTACCAATACCATGCAGTTTTTAACACTATTGCTCTGTAGTACAGCTTGAAGTCTGGGATATTGGTTCCCCCAGAAGTTCTTTTATTCTTGAGAATAGTTTTAGCTATCCTGGGGTTTCTGTTATTCCAGATGAATTTTTGAATTGCTCTTTCTAACTCTATGAAGAATTGAGTTGGGATTTTGATGGGGATTGCATTGAATCTGTACATTGCTTTTGGCAAGATGGTCATTTTTACTATATTAATCCTGCCAATCCATGAGAATGGAAGATTTTTCCATCTTCTGAGGACTTCTTCAATTTCTTTCTTCATAGACTTGACGTTCTTGCCATATAGATCTTATACTTGTTTGGTTAGAGTCACACCAATATACTTTATATTGTTTGTGGCTATCGTGAAGGGTATCGTTTCTCTTATTTATTTCTCAGCCTGCTTATCCTTTGAGTATAGGAAGGCTACTGGCTTGCTTGAGTTGATTTTATATCCGGCCACTTTGCTGAAGTTGTTTATCAGCTGAAGGAGTTCTCTGGTCGAGTTCTTTGGGTTGCTTAAGTATACTATATCGTCTGCAAATAGTGACAGTTTGATTTCTTCGTTTCCAATTTGTATCCCTTTGACCTCCTTTTGTTGTCTAATTGCTCTAGCTAGAACTTCAAGTACTATATAGAAAAGATATGGAGAGAGAGGGCAGCCTTGTCTAGTCTCTGATTTTAGTGGGATTGCTTCAAGTTTCTCTCCATTTAGATTGGTATTGGCTACCAGTTTGCTGTAAATTGCTTTTACTATATTTAGATATGAGCATCAAATTCCTGATCTTTCCAAGACCTTTAACAAGAAAGGATGCTGAATTTTGTCAAATGCTTTCTCAGCATCTAATGAAATAACCATGTGGTTTTTTTCTTTGAGGTTGTTTATGTAGTGGATTACATTGATGGACTTCCTTTTATTGAACCATCCCTGCATCCCTGGGATGAAGCCTACTTGATCATGGTGAATGATCTTTTTGATGTGTTCTTGGATTCAGTTGGCAAGAATTTTATTGAGTATTTTTGCATCGATATTCATAAGAGAGATTGGCCTAAGATTCTCTTTCTTTGTCGAATCTCTGTGTGATTTTGGTATTAGTGTAATTAAGACTTTATAGAACGAATTGGGTAGCGTTCCTTCTGTTTCTATTTTATGGAATAGTTTGAAGAGTATTGGTGTTAGGTCTTCTTGAAGGTCCGATAGATTTCTACACTAAAACCATCTGGACCTGTGCTTTTTTTGGTTGGAAGACTTCCAAAGACCACTTCTATTTCTTCAGGGGTTATAGTATGGTTTAGATTGTCTATTTGATCCTGATTTAATTTTGGTATTTGGTATCTTTCTAGGAAATTGTCCATTTCCTCCAGATTTTCTAATTGTGTTGAATACAGGCTTTTGTAGTAGGATCTGATGATTTTTTGAATTTCCTCAGTTTCTGTTGTTATCTCTCTCTTTTCGTTTCTGATTTTGTTAATTTGGATACTGTCTCTGTGCCCTCTGGCTAGTCTGGCTAAGGGCTTATCTATCTTGTTGATTTTCTCAAAGAATCAACTCCTAGTTTTGTTGATTCTTTGTATGGTTTTATTTGTTTCTACTTGATTGATTTCAGCCCTGTGTTTGATGATTTCCAGCCTTCTTCTCCTCTTGGGTGTATTTGCTTCTTTCTGTTCCAGGGCTTTCAGGTGTGCCATTAAGCTGCCAGTGTATGCTGTCTCCCGTTTCTTTTTGGCAGCACTCAGGGTTATGAATTTTCCTCTTAGCACCGCTTTCATTTTATCCCATAAATTAGTGTATGCTGTGCCTTCATTTTCATTAAATTTTAAAAAATCTTTGATTTCTTTCTTTATTTCCTCCTTGACCAAATTATCATTGAGTAGAGCATTGTTCAGCTTCCATATGTATGTTGGCTTTCTGTTGTTTTTGTTGCCATTGAAGACCACCCTTATTCCATAGTGATCTGATAGGAGGCATGGGATTAGTTCAATCTTCTTATATCTGTTGAGGTCTGATTTGTGACCAATTATATGGTCAATTTTGGAGAAGGTACCATGAGGTGTTGAGAATGTGTATTCTTTTGCTCTAAGATTAAATGTTCTATATATATCTGTTAGTTTCATTTGATCCAAGGCTTCAATTAGATTTGCTGTGTCCCTGTTTAGTTTCTACTTTCCTGAATGATTCATTTCAGAGAGCGGGGTGTTGAAGTCACCCACTATTATTGTGTGAAGTGCAATGTGTGCTTTGAGCTTTGGTAAAGTTTCTTTTATGAATGAGGGTTCCCTTGTATTAGGAGTATAGATATTCAGAATTGAGAGTTCTTCTTGGTGGATTTTTCCTTTGATGAGTTTGTATTGTCCTTCTGTGTCATTTTTGATGACTTTAAGTTGAAAGTCAATTCTGATATTAGCATGGCTACTCTGGCTCGTTTCCTGCGACCATTTGCATATAAAATTGTTTTCCAGACTTTTACTCTGAAGTAGTGCTTGTCTTTGACACTGAGGTGTGTTTCCTGCACGCAGCAAAATTCTGGGTCCTGTTTACATATCCAGTCTGTTAGTCTATGTCTTTTTATTGGGGAATTGAGATATTAAGAGATATTAAGGAATAGTTATTATTGCCACCCGCTATTCTTGATGCTATCTTTATATTTGAGAGGTTATCTACTTTTGGGTTTGATGCAAGAAGGTTACTATCTTGTTTTTTTCCAGGGTGTTGTTTCGCTCCTTGTATTGGCAGTTTCCACCTATTATCCTTTGCAGGGCTGGGTTTGTGGAAAGATATTGTGTAAATTTGGTTTTGTCATGGAATATTTTGGTCTCTCCATCTATGGCGATTGAGAGTTTTGCTAGGTATAGTAGTCTAGGCTGGCATTTGTATTCTCTTAGTGTCTGCATGAGATCTGCCCAGGATCTTCTGGCTTTCATAGTGTCTGGTGAGAAGTCTGATGTGATTCGGATGGGTCTTCCTTTCTATGTTACTTGGCCTTTTTCTCTTACTGCTTTTAATATTCTTTCTTTGGTTAGTACATTTGGTGTTTTGATTATTATGTGACAGGAGGTATTTCTGTTCTGGTCCAGTCTGTTTGGAGTTCTGTAGGCTTCTTGTACGTTCATTGGCATCTCTCTCTTTAGGTTAAGGAAGTTTTCCTCCACAATTTTGTTGAAGATATTTACTGGCCCTTTAAGTTGCAAATCTTCACTCTCATCTATACCTACAATCCTTAGGTTTGGTCTTCTCATTGTGTTCTGGATTTCCTGGATGTTTTGGGTTACACGTTTTTTGCATTTTGCATTTTCTTGACTGTTGAGGTGATGCTTTCTATGATATCTTCAGCACCTGAGATTCTTTCTTCCATCTCTTGTATTCTATTGTTGATGTTTGTATCTATGACTCTTGATTCCTTCCCAAGGTTTTCTATCTCCAAAGTTGTCTCCCTTTGTGATTTCTTAGTTGTTTCTACTTCTTTTTTTAGATCCTGGATGGATTTGCTCAGATCCTTCACTTGTTTGTTTGTATTTTCCTGTATTTCTTTAAGATATTTTTGCATTTCCTCTTTCAGGATTTCTGCCTGTTGACCCAAGTACTCCTGTATTTCTCTAAGCGATTTTTGTGTCGCCTCTTCATGGGCTGCCATCTGTTGATCTATAGTCTCCTGCATTTCTTTAAGCAATCCCTATGTTTCTTTGTAAGGGCATCTACCCGTTGATTCATTTCTTTAAGCGATTTTTGTATTGCCTCCTTAAGGGCCTCCATCAGTTGACCCATGTTCTCCTGCATTTCTCTAAGCGATTTTTGTGTTTCCTTTGTAAGGGCTTCTACCCGTTGATTCATGTTCTCCTGTAATTCTTTATGAGATTTATTTGTGTCCTTCTTGTGATCCTCTAATAACATCATGAGAAGTGATTTTAAATCCAGATCTTGTCTTTCGGGTGTGGTGGAGTATCCAGGACTTGCTGCTGTTGGAGAGTTGGGTTCGGATGGTGTCATATTACTTTGATTTCTGTTAGTAACATTCCTACGTTTGCCTTTTGCCATCTGGTTACATCTGATGTTAGTTGGTCCTGCTGTCACTGACTGTTGGTTGGACCTCCTGTGAGCCTGCAAGGCTATTTCTGCCCCCCACCCCCACCCCCGGATTACCGGGATTTCCCTGGCACTGATTTCTGGGGCCTGCCCTGCTCCTGAGTGACTTTGGAGCCCTCATATGCCTTGCTCCAAGTGATGTTATATTGGGGAATCCCTGCACATCCAATGGCTCAGCGTAGTGGATTCCTGGAGCAGAGGTCGCCAAGGGGAGTCTGGTATGCTCCTGCCCTCTGCGGGTGTGTTCTCTCCCAGAGTGGGGGTCCCTCTGCAGGGCAGATGTCCCACAGTAGAGCTGGTGCGTAGGTGACCACAGACCTACCCAGATCTTGGGAGCAGGGAGCACACAAGCTGGTTGAGACCCACGCGATATTATGCTTGATTGTCTGTGTGTCTGTAGGTTCGAGTTGCCCTGTTGCTGGAACAAAGATGGTGGCGTGCACTCTACACTCTCTTGGCTCATATCACTCTGCAGGGTAGATGTCCCACAGCAGAGCTGGCGCCCAGAACACCGCACAGCTGCCCTGCTCTTGGGCGTAGATGGAAGTCCAACAGGCTGTGTCCCAAGCGATGTTATATTGGGGGGTTCCTGGGTAACTGTATCCTCAGTGCAGTCAATCCCCGGAACAGAACATTTAGTCGGTTTTTTTTTTTTTGTTTTTGTTTTCTTTTATTTTTATTTATTTTTATTTTTATTTTTTATAGTATTAATATTTTTTAGACAGGGTTTCTCTGTGTTGCTCTGGCTGTCCTGTAACTCACTCTGTAAACAGGCTGGCCTTAAACTCAGAAATCCTCCTACCTCTGCCTCCCAATTGCTGGGATTAAAGGTGTGCAGCACCACTGCCAGGCAAGATATTATTTTTTTTATGTGTGTGTATGTATTTATGTGTAATGTGAATGTCTACGTGGACATATGAATCCAAGTATACTTGGTACTACAGAGACTAGCAGAGGGACTGAGACTACTTGAGGATGAAATTTCATACTATGTTGAGTTGCCTTATATGGATACTGGTAATGAAACCCAAATTCTCTTACAGTAGAACCTCTAAAAATTACTTAACATTCTAAAAAGGAAATTATGTTAAATTGATGTTTTTAATATACATTCCATTCAGTACTAACACATTCTGTCACATTTTATAAGCAATTTACTAACTTTTAAGGTTATACCTCCCAGAAAATTATCTATTTTAGTGTCTCAAACTCCTCATTTTCCTTGGTCCTCCAGAGGGGCAGTGGTGTGGACAAGTGTGTGGACTACTTGCCAATTCATTCTGTGGTTCCCTCCTATCATTTCCTTTCCTTGATTCAGTAGGGAGCATAAGTTACAGGGTGGTAAACAGTCTTTCAGATGAAGAATTGCTGGTACAAAGAAATGTTTCCACCACTTTAGTCATCAGGATTCCCCTCTGTGGTCAGACCTGTATGGAAAAAGAAGAAAATGCTTTACACTGGTAACAGTCCTTCCACTACTTTTCTTTCAAAGAGTAGTCTACCACAATCAGACATCCAAATGTGTACTCTGAGTCAGACGGTGCCTATCATGCTGTGGTAAGGGATTCCCTTCATAGGTATCCAATATTTCCATAGACACCAAACATTCTAGACATGGATATTGGTGGCCAAGTTTTATTTATCTTCCTGGTGTTTTAGTTTTATTTGGTGACTCTTCTGACCCACACTATGAAAATCATGGATCTATGATCTATAAATAATACAGAGCAAAGCCGACCAAGGTTGTCACAATGAAGTAGGCTGTATCAGACAAATTTAAGAAAACTGAAATAGACGAGCCTCCAGACCGACTATAATTAACCTCATCTAAAGGTATAATGTGGGGGTTAGTAGAAAAAGGGATCCCATCTCATTGGAAAAATAGTAACACCTGTGCTATTCCAAACACAGGTGATGAATTCTAACTGCATAGGATTTCAACACCCTGGCAGAATATGACATAGAGAAAAAAAACCAAAACAAAACTCAGTATTTGTTTCAGGGAGAGGGATGTGCAGCTGCATGGCTTTTTGCCAAATTAGAGAGTTACTAGGACAGATTCAGAAAATAATGCTCATCTTTGATTATGGATGACGTTGCGATAAATTTGTATCTAATTTGGCAATTGTTAATATTTTTTTTTTC